>CM060479.1:12059808-12574808 GCA_030544235.1 Lepturacanthus savala | reverse complement strand
CTTTCCATTTTGAGTTAGACAGTACGGTACTTGTTGATTTTCATGCATTATCTTTGTGTTTCTGTTCAATTTCCCTTTTTATTGATGTTTTCTGTTCTCTGTTTACATGTATTCTTTGTGTTTTTTTTTTCTGTTAATCTCTTTCAATTCCGCATATTCTTTGTTTCCTGTCTGGACAAAAGCTCTTCCGGCTCTTTGCCTCAAAGGTATATTGCCTGTGTCTGACTGCATGTGTCTGCTGCATTTTGGCTCTTTGAGCCCCCTAGCACCTCACTGCTTTTCTGTCTGTACCACAGCAGATACGCCTCTCTCAATACCCTCTTTATCTACCTGCATTCGTATTGTACACTCCTCCTCAGCTACTAAATAGGTATCAGAGATAACGGTAAAAGGGTGCGCTCTGCGGTGCACAGTGCGGAGGCAGCCAGCCAGACGTACTTATGCAGTTTTCTTTTAAAAAATTCAAATAAGCATCCCACACATCTCATGTCCAGAGGAATGTACTAGTCCAGGCTCTGTGTGGACTCATTCTGGCTCCCTCTGTCCTGTTTCACTCTGTGTTGTTTGTCGTAACCACAGTGAATTAGCAGCCGCTGCAACAGCTTCCTCTTCTCCCCCTCCCCCTCCCTTTCTTTTTCCCGCCAGTAAATCTATACCCTTTTTTTTTGTGTTTTGTTGGGCTTCTCAACCTGACGCTTCCTACAGAGTCAGCAGAGCCTTAACAGACTGAAACAGACAACCCCTGCACCGTGCTAAGTCTAATTAGAGTTGGAGGTCCATTCAGAAGATTAACACATGGTAATCTTTAAACACCCAGGGAAAAAAAAAAAAAAGCGTCCAGGGTGGGCGGGTGCAAGCAAGGATCTAAATTTACACTAACACACAAGTCAAGACGAGATAATCTGCTTTTCCATTCGCAGTAGATGTGGACATCAGTATATCAATATTTTAGGAGTATTTTTTTGGTGGGGGGGGAAGTCAGATGAGTTTCAGCCAAGGCACAGGTTGAAAATGCACTGCGGGGAAATCCACCTGCAGTTTGGAAACACGGTTATCTAATATTTAACAGAGAGACAGGGAGATAAGCAAAAGGTCTTCCAGTATAGACACCAAGTGTTTCCACCATTGTGTCCCGTCCCCCCCCCCGCCAAGAGGTTGTCTACTTTCAGCCGGTTAAAGTTGTCAGCGCCACTGTGTTGTTTTTTTTTGGTTTTTTTGCTAACACCAAACTCGCACACAGCCCAGCCTGACCAGGCCATGTGGCAGGATGCTGTAAACGCTCCTTCTGCTTGAGCTTCCGCCGCGCTTCCTAACAGCGCAACCAATCCCCTTTGAGAACCGACCCATAACCCGTTGCGCTAATCCGCCTCATTATCTCGACCTGCTGTCCGTTAATGAGGACACAAAAAAAAAATGCTGAAAACTAACACGTATGTTGTTTTTATTTGCTTGTGGTTATGTATCGTTTTCAAAGGGAAGGCAACGTTGCGCACTAGTGCTGGGCAAAGAAACGTAGAAGTTGTAGGGAATGGATAGTTAAATAGAGAATGTTAAGCTTGTTTGAGGACGCACGCTTAATGCTATGTTTAAACTAAAACTGCAACTTTTTTTTTTTGTTTTTTGTAGCAAGCATGCCTACTCTAGATGCAGCACACAGAAGTAGGAGTAAAAAGAACATCCATGTGACAGCATTGTAATTATTTATTGGTTATATCCTAGAGTTTTGTAATGTTTGATGCAATAAAAAAAGCCTTAAAAAACATGTTATTGTTCCTATGTTGCAAAGACAAAAACGAACTAAAGATCAAACTTAAAGCTACTGGCTCTTTCTTAAATTGAAGCAGTGACGTGAAATTCTTAGAAGTTCAGCTTTGTATGCTTGACTCACTGTGTCTTCTTTAAATGATGTGGTTGACACCCTACTTTATCAGCAAGGTCAAGGAACCCTCAATTTCTGCCACGGGGGTGGGGGCGGTTGGAGACCGCTGACGGTGGTGGGGGCTATTTAATCTGAATTCCAATTTGTGCAAAGGTGGCATGGCATTTCGAGATAAAAAGCTGATGAAAAAACGCCTATCCGAATACTAATCGTCTCCCTTTAGAGCGACGAGGGCCGCAGACTCACTGATGTCACTGTCCTATTTCTGGCGTCTTCATAAAATGAAAGGCATGTGCCCCCCAGTGGTGAGCATGGTTTGGAACCCGTTTTTGACAGAAAGAACCAGATGCTTCTCCTTTAAAATGTACCTTTACGACACGTCATTAGCGTGCAAATAGATTTATATCAGTAAAAAAACAAAAAAAACTGAGTCATCGGCCATTGCGAATTTAAACAGATGATCCGCAGACGTCTGTTTTCCAGAGTGTTCTCGCAGCATCTCTAATGTCGCACGGTAGCATGATCCGAATGTTAAAAAAAAAACGGAATCCATTGCCCAGCACTAGCAGCTGCCACATAAAGGAATATGTTTACTGAAAACATTATGATCGCCTCAGCCCCCTGCTGTGCCTCAGCCCAAAGGTGTAATTTACATCACAGGTTTTTCGCGGGGCATGACCCCCAACCGTAAGCCTCGTTAATTACGACCGTGGGAGGTAGTTACGGCTCTATTTGTATTTCCTTGACATTAAAAAGGCTCCATTGGCAAGTTGAAGGTGCAAATTACATTTTCGCTGACTAATGAGAGAAAATGGGAAAGAGGAAACGGCACCGCAAATTAGCCCCCCCCCCAGTTACGTTAGCGAGGCCTCGATAATGACACACATTAAAAAAAAAAAAAAAAAAAAGAGGCTCCGGCAACTAACTTGTGTCGTTTTTGTCCTGTTAAAAGCAGACACCCACGGTAGACATCCGCCCGCGCTCGGCCACGGCCATCCAGATGAACAACGCCACGCACATGCAGGAGCGGGACGAGGAGTACGGCTACGAGTGCCTGGACGGGAAGGACTGCACCAGCTTCTTCTGCTGTTTCGAAGACTGCCGCTCCGGCGCCTGGCGGCACGGCAGGTTGCACATCCGCATCGCCAAGATAGACTCGTACGCACGCATCTTCTTCCCCACCGCGTTCGGTCTCTTCAACCTGGTATACTGGGTGTCCTATCTCTATCTCTAGGCCCGGGTGTGTATCCAGCCTTATCACACACACACACAAACACACACAGCTCATTCTACATTCTTACACATGCTCTGCGCCAGCAAGGGACATTTAAAAAAAAACAAAAAAAAAAAAAAGGAGGGGACCTACTGAAATACCCAATGATTCTATTTAGAGCAATTTCTTTAATTCCTTTGGTTTAATCTCTTTGGAATTTGAGTGATTTTATTTGATCTTCGACAGACATTGCACATGTTGTAGCATTACATTTAACTGGCATGAAGAGGTGTATAAATGTGTTGTGAAAAACCTTGATTGTGTGAGCGGTTATAACAAGAGTTTCTCTTGAAATTCGGATTTTCTTTTTCCTCTCTCTCTCTGTAATTTCCTGTTAATTTCTGCTGGATGGGATCTTTACCGATGCTTTATTTTTAGACAAAAACTGTACATCCTTTCTACAGTGAACAAATCAAGCAATTAAGATGATGGAAAAAAAAATCAAAATTCAGAACATCACCTATATATTTATTTTCAGTATTTACTGTTCTTTTTTCCACCTAAACACTAAATCTGAAGCACTTTAACAGAGCTATGTTAGACAGTGATATTATGAGTCATCGTGACAATGCCGATTCATTTAAAATTTATTTAGCTGATGTGTTATACAGTATTAAACGTCGCATTTTTCACGTGTGGTTGGCAAGAGATGGAGAGAGATAATGCTGTTTATGGACAATGCTCAACTGTACAGACACTGTATATATTTTACTATTACATAGTGGTTTACATTTATTGCATGCACCTTTCAGGCCAAAAATCAACATGTTTTATGGTCTTCTATTGTTGGCTATGGAAACAAAAAACAACAAAAAAAAAATGCGCACTGTTGATTATCATCAGGATTTGATTCTACTTTTTTTCTAGGAAAATTGGAAAATTAAATGGTAAAAAATGTGCCCAGTTTATCCTTTGAAGTTGAGGAGTCGTCTTCACATACAGGTGGGAGGATCAGCTCAGAATTTTGGGCCCAGACCGTTTTAATCGCTTTCCTCGCAGCCATTAGCGTACACTTTCGACAATGTTGACCTCGCATTTACATAATGACACACTGCCTATATTTTGGTTATATAAGCTTTTACAGGAGGCACTTCACTTTAAACAAGTTAGGTTTTCCTATGAAAAGCAATCATTCGGCTGCCCTTTAATATATATATATCTATACATTAGCGTGACTGCATAACCGAAGGTTGCCATCGAGTACAAGGTAACAAGGTGTACAACGAGTTGCCCCTGGTTACACCTTGTTGTAACCGGGGGGAGATGAGAAAAAAAAAAGAGCTCCATCCAAGTAAAAAAGAAAAAAAAAATCTCCTGTCAAGAACAGATGTATAAGCCTTATTATCAAGCATCTCACACCCCGTCTCTTTGACAAGAAACACATCCAGAATGTAAAGTATCACGTCATGGGAATCGATTCGCTGGACGGGGCGGAAATTTGTTTATTCCCATTTGTTTTCTCTTCGCTCCGGATGCCGTAGCATCGCGTGACGAGAGCCGGGGGGAAAAGCGGGAAGCATCTGAATTGTAAATGTCGTGTATGATAACCTGGAACGCACTCGAAAACACAAGCCCTAACAGATCAACTTTTGAAAGATGCCAGTATGCAACAAATGGAGGCGCGTGCGTCAGTATGATTTGTAATTTCTCTCTCTCTCACGGAATGGGTGTGAATCACGTTGTTCATGTACATAAATTATACGAGGAGGAAAACACTTGTCGAGCCCTTTGGATTTTGTAAAAAGGGTATATATTTTGTAATTTCAACATTGTTACAGTATATCAAAATACAGTATATTAGACTTCTTGTATTATGCTGGACTGACTCATGTAGACTACTTCGGGGGGGGGAAGGGGTATTTATTTTATTTATTCATTGATGGTATTTATTTATTTATTTATTTTCTTGAAAGAAATTGTATTTTATGTTCACACAGCCCCTGAAAAAGAAAAAAAAAAGCAGAATGCTGTCATTTATAATCAAAGATACATTTTTGTGTCGATGGAGCTTGAGCTTATTTATCTTGTGTTTTCTATGTTGTGATCGATGTACACTACTCTCACAAAAGGCCTGTCAAACTGTTTTATCTGTTAAATTAGTGAGTTGCAACATTATCTGTTGTGCAGCTTCTGAGTAGTAAACTTCAATATTTTCAGGGGAGAAAAAAAAAAATCGCCAAAAAAAAAAAAAAAAAACCGTTCCCGAGCCACCAGAAGAAGAACATTTGCTTGTCCGAGTGACCAATGATTATTTCCACTTTTCTCCACCGCCACAATGGTTTTCATTGGTCTTGATATTTGCCATGATTAATAAAGCATCCGTTCTGATACTACCAGATGTATTTACCACGTTATCTCGCATTTCCTGGAATTTCTTCCCATCTTGTATTTTTTAAACCGTGGTCCTGTTGTGTTCCAAAAGCTGCCGCTTAGTATTCTGACCCTGTCCTCAGTGTGCACATAACTTTCTCACATCTTCAAGGACGCGCGTGTGTCAAATAGCAATGTGGACCGCTCATCAACAGCGTTTAGTCGTTTTAAAGAAGTGTGAAGGAGTGCTTCAGTCTTATAAAAAAAGTGCCAAACTAACACACATGCAATAGAGAATATCAAACCATTATATCATCTGTGAATCCACGTACGCTTCTTTTTCGGAAGAAGCTTAAGGTGACTGAGTGTTTTCTTCTAGAAAGTGCTATACAACCAATGTGTTTTAGTTTAGTTTAGTTTGAAGCTGTTTTTTTTGTTTCATTTCAAATCAAATTTCATTCTTGCATTTGAACAGTGGTACAGAAAGCAAACATGTTTTTTTTATTGTTCCATATATAATATATTCATGATGGTTAGGTTAGTTTTTTTTATTATTATTATTATTATTATTATTTGTTTTTATGCCATTGTAAATGCATCATGGTGAAAATAATTTTGAAGAATGAGGATTAATTTGAGCATTGTTTCTTCCGGCCTCCAACCGTCGCCTGCATTGACACCGACTTCTATTTCATTGTCCTTATTTTAGTTTAGTCATTTTTATTCATTTTGGGTCCCACATTTGACACATATGTGAACAGCACATGTAGATATTTTCTATTGTTGTATGTATTTTTGTCAAACTACAGAAAGGAAAACACACACACAGGGAATACAGAGCTCCATAAAAGTTATCCAAGAACAAAATGAATTTCATATGTTAGTTGTTTGCCATCTATGTATATTTCTTGAGTATTGTATAAAAGGGGCACTGATCAATTCTGTTAGGGTCTGCATAATATACTATACATGTACCGGAAAAAAATCCTTTTCATAAGGGAATTGCACATAGCTGTGGAATTTTACAATAAAATGGTTGCATTTATCAATGTGTATAGGTTCATTATTATTAAATAGTATTGGTACTTGCATTAATAATATTTCAGTAGCATTCTATAATAATGCCCAGTGAATATACCTTAGATTATGCCTTTAAAGCCCCTCTCCCACTCTTCTTGTTCCTCCAGTTGTTTTTGATACTGAAACTGTTTCCCATTAATCTGCTGAAGACAGAAACTTTCCATGTTTCATGGCCATTCTTTCAGCGAATAGAGAAAATGTGGCAGATGTTGCCATGCAACTGTGAATCGCAATAGTCTAAGGATGATGTGTACCTGTCTAGAGTCAGTGTGTGTGTGTAATGAAGAGGAGAGAGGTTGGTGCAAATAGAAGATGCCACTTACTTGTACGAATCCAAATATTGGGAGTGTAGAATTTATGATTTCCAAAGTACACTTGTTGTTTAAGCTCCACAATGTGGTGATGGACAGGAAACTCACTAAACACTGCTGTGGCTACACTGTAAAGGTGGTATATAATAACTTGGTTCACCCTCCACTACAGCCAGAAGAAATACATTCATTTGAGCTAGTCAAACCTGCAATAGACCAGTGGTTTTCAAAGAGGAGTCTGGGTGTTCTTGAGGAGGTGTAATAGGAATAATTTATTTTCATTATAATTCCACAATGACAGTAGAATCATTTGTATAGAGGACTACCATAATATAAAATAAATAAATACATACATTATTTAGGAATTTATTTAAAGCCAAATTTCATTTCCCATTTTATATATTGAGGTGAAAATGAATGGGGGGAATGAATACATAAACACATTTTAAAAATGAATAAAACAGAAATCAAATGAATGGGAGAATAATACATAAATAAATAAATTTTATGAATTTATTAAATATAAAAATAAATACTGCTATAGTTACGTATGTACTGAGTCATTATTTATTTATTATAATTATATTTATAGCAGTTTCAGTCCTCTTTGGGTTTGGGTTTCTTTCACTTCCTGTTATAAAACATCTGAAAGCAAAACTGCAATAGACAATGCAGGAGAGCCTACATGATTAGAGAATCCAGTGTACACCCACAACAATTAAATGGGGACTTAAACTTCATGTTGTAACTTATTCTCAGGCAAAACCAAAAGATTATTCAAGTAGACATTGATAAACAACTATCCAATTTCATTGTCGTTTGATGAACTCCTCACCAGTCATGTTTACTTTAAATCAATATTCCAAATAACAACTTGAATATTAACTATAAATTGTCAGGAAAGGATGGATGAAATTATTCTGTCTTTCCTGAAGCTGAGGTCTAAATTTGAGGCCATGACTGCAAAACTGTGTGACAGATTTATCTGATATAAACAAAGTTAATTTTAGCACTAACCTGCTTTTTTTTGAGGGGGGGGGCAGCTAAGGACATTTAGTTTAAGCCTGACGTAACTCTACTAGGAGCATATTTTCATGTAAAAGGACATCCCGTTCTAGTCTTGTTCAGTGACTCTCTTCCTTCCAGGAAAGTGCACTTGAAACAGAGCAGCAGTTGGCTAACGGGCCCCATGCACTGGCACCTCTCCCTCCACTGGGCAGGGTGGCAGCTGTAAAGGACATCCAGCGAATCCCTCTGAATATTACACAAGCGTCTGCAACTGTAGCACAGCGCCGTGCCACAGCTCGTCCCTTTCATCAGCTGAGGTACAAGCACTTCAGCGAGTGCAGAGCCGGGAGTGCAGGGAGCCCTGCATGAATAATGCAGCCTGCACATGGATCACTTTTTTAGGACTTCATCACCAAGCTTTCATCTCAATGTGCAATGAAATACCACGCATATTACTATACTGACTCATATTTTTTTTTTGTTATTAAAACAAAGGTGCAGAAATATATTCTGAAAAACAGGGAAAAAAAGTGGAGGTGAGACACAGCATAAGACTTAAATTAAAAATCCTTGTCAAAACGGCGAGCACACCGTTACACTGGGCGATGTGCGCTTTCATCGCCATAAAGCAGCCGCTATAGTTTATTTTGAATCAATCACCGCCATCACGCAACCATAAATACTCTCAATTTTAATGTGATGTGTATTGATTCAATTCCACTTGAAATCCCTGCGAGGCCCCCCGCCCCCGTGGAGAATGATAATAACTGTGTGATCAAGCGTCATACAGATGTCGCATGAATTCATAACTCGCAATCACCATTTTCATGATTTACAATGTGAATCTCCAAACTGCAGAGGCACACTGCCACAATGCTAATTACTGTTTGCACATAATTGCAGTTTCTGACAGCGCATGTATTTAATGAATCAGTCTCTCGTGCATTTCAGAGAGATTTTTTTTTTACCAAAGTTCGGCAAATAAAATGCTGTACGAGTACATATATGACAAGATGTGACATGCCACTAACCCGCAGTAGCTATACAGCTTGCTCTGGAAGAAAATCACAGAAGGATTTCATATATATAACAAAACACGAATGAGTGGAACATTGATGATCTAGCTGTGCAACTTACTTTATGTAGATTTCTTTAACTTTAAGCTGAACTTTAAAGTGAAGTGCACATTTTGCACAATCTCATCGGCAAGTTATCACCTTTGATTCCTTCGCACCCGTCAATAAAGACCCACCGAGCTTTTTTGATATGTGCAAACGCCTTTGGTAGCGACCTCTTTTTAAAGCATTGTTTAAAAAGTCAGTAACATCGGTATACGACAGACTTCATTAGAGATGACATTTAATGTCTTTTGAACAGTTCAATCAATGATGCATGATGCACGTTGTGAAATGTCAGACATAATATAGTTTGACCTTTCACATCAATTAAGACTCGGCCCCCCTGCGCTGGCGCCGAGGGACGACGGGTGCGGCCGCCGCTGTTCAAACAGCGTTTTACGGTTTCCGGCCTATGTTTGTGACATGTATTTAACTGCGTTTGCATGTTTTCTGGCTGCTTTTCTGCACACCCCTCATTAGCAGCGCACATGTAATCTGCTTGGACACAGTAAGTGTGAGAAGGGTAACAGAGGGAGGGTTGCATAACTTCTTCCTTTTAGCCAAGACACACTGTATGAACAGGGATTTATTACCAGAGCTTACCGTCAAGATGCAACACTCCGCAACCACGCAGGCAGATGATAAATAGAATCATAAATGCATAGATACTACTGATTATGCTCATGCACGCACACACACACAGAGTTGTGGAGGGCATTACATTCATTTCCTGGAGAGTTAGCCTACCCTTTACTACAACTACCACATACCTAACCTTCACCTTCCTCAATTTTAAACCAAGTCTTCATCCTAAAATGAATGATTTACATTAACCCATTGAAGTCATTGAGTCTTTAGGTCTATGACTGTCATTTTATACTTAAAATAAAAAATCAAAATGTTACTCATACAGCGTTTTTGTCTTTTCTGATGACATGATAGTAGACAACTTAGACAAATGGTTTTAAGCAAAAAGGAAGTGCTTCCTGTCATATGATGTCATCAACTTCCTGCTCCTTCTAAGAACATGAACAAAGCCTTTCAGAAAGAGGTCATTTTATTTAGATTATTATGATTTTTAGCCAAAATGTATATATCTATTGAATCATTCAAGTCTCTGCAAAAATCCCCCGAAAGAAAATATTTTGTATGTGGGATCAAATAGGTTTTTTGGTATTAGGAATATTGGTGCAAACGACAACTATACAAGAATATCCGTTAAAATGCAATTTCCTGCGAAGGAAAGCCTGCAAAATGGGGGGAAAAAAGATGCATAACATGATCGTTAGTGACTCAACTGATATAATTATATGCATGATATCTTTGGAAAAAAAAATCTGGGTTTAAATGAGTTAAGGGTGATTTGTGTGGGGGGAGGTGACTTCAAACTGGTTGCTCAAACTAATATATATACGAATAACATAGGGAACACCTGGAACACATGCACTTACTCCATATAAAACTTTAATTGTGTTTGTTTACCACTATTTTTCCTCATATGTGAACATTTATCACTGGAGAAAGTCAATTTACCCAATAAGAAACTAAAGTCCTGCATGTCCTGAGGATATTTAATATCCACAAGATCAAAGCGAATGAGCATAAGTTAAAGACAAATAAGGGGAGATTCGGTTTTGTTTTACTTTAGTAATTAGGAGAAAGACTTTAACGCCTGTAGAGGTCTCTGACGTTCATACTTTTAAATTACCAAGTGACTTTACTCCTTAGCGCTGCAACTGCCTGCAGTCTCCTCCATAACAAGACAAATACAGCTGGGACTTTTTGCAGTGATTACAGATCCAAAAGATAACCGTGTTGATTACATTCCTCCAAATAATAAAAGAGGTAAAAAGATATTTATTTATTCATTTTCGTTTCGAGACCAAAACCATATCAGCAAATAAATGATGTTGCATAATCTGTAGTTATCTGGGGCAATAAAAATAGCTTTTGCGGGACACATATTTTTGAATGGATTATGTTTTTTCCCTTGGCATATCAGGCAGCATGCTCATAATATTAAATGACAGTGTTTTTTTGTTGTTTTTTGGTTTTTTTTCCCCCCCCCCACACAACATACAGTGCAGATTGTACTTTCTCTAATGTTTCCCCATTCGTACAAAAAAAAATAAAAAATAAAATTAATCAATCAACCAGGTAAAATGGATGTGAACATATTGTTTAGTGAAGTGCTAAAGTTAAGCAGCATGGACAATGTCAACCAGATATATTACTATAAGTAATTAGCATAAATTTGCTTCTGCAGCGATTAAAATACTATTGTTATGATTAAATAAAGATTGGATCATAGTTAAATTAAAAAAAAAAAAAAAAAAAGTCCCCCCCAGCACTTAGTTAAGCTACTAAAGGCCGGGAGGCAGACACTTTCTCCATGTTTAAGAGTAGGTTTAAAATTTTTGATGAAGCTTATAGTTAATTTATAGTTACCAGAGCCTAGTTATGTTACAATAGGCTTAAACCTGTGGGTTTCCCATAATATGCTGAATTCCCCTCTCTTCTCTCTCTATTTGTACTCATTAATGCATTTTACTAACTTGGCATCTCCCCCAGAGTTCTCCGTTATCTTGTATCACAGATTTCGGTGGATCATGGAACTTGATGCCCACTGCTACTGTTATTATTATAAGTATTTCTATTAGTATTATATTAAATAGGAGGCAAAAAAGAGTCCATGGAGCTGTGAGCAAGAGATAACCAGTGGGGCTGACTGCGTTGGGCTTGAAAACCTGACAACCTGTCATACAGTATAACCTTGAAGACAATGTTGTATTTCTAAGTTCAAAGAGAATCCTTATGGTGTTTTCAGGTTTGAAAAGCCCCCTTTTCTATCTGCTAATTGAACCTCTGGTGTCTCAGAGTAAAGGGAAAAAACAATTCACATTGAAAGCACTTAATGCCACTGACATTATCTTGAGTGTGCAGCAGCAGCTGATGTTGTTTGCTAAAAGTGCATGAGAACGGGCAAATAATTCTCTTTTTTTAGCAATTGCTGGTCTGACCGACATAGATTCCTACATCATCTTCCACACTGTGTGACAGCCTTGCACAGTGTCGTTTTTTTCGTAGACACGGCACAGCAGCATTGAAAGCCCCATAAAGCAGCAGGTTTTACGGGCAACTTAAACTCAATGACCCTTGATGCTTTTAGCTGCACACAGTGGGCTTCCTGGTGTCCTAGTTACCCCTGCGCATTTCACCTGACCTTCCTGAAGCTAAATGTTTTGAATTTTCAGTTTGAATAAGACGTTCATATTATCTTAGATTACCGAAAGAAAATACAAAAAAAGGAACACAAGAAAAGGCTGATATAAAGGCTGGAGATACACTAACTGTATACTATTAAATGGCTGATGAGAAATTACGCAGATTAAATATGTAATATGCTCATTTATTTATCTATCTTGCCTGATTTATTCATGTATTTGTATTGAACACTGATGTTCTTGTTTAATTCACAGGAAAAACTTGAAATGGTGATTACATTTTAATTAAATCAAACATACGCTTTTTTTTATTGGTATTTTTTAACCACATAAAATAGTAAATATTAGTGGTGCTTCTATAATTAAAACATATTTTCTGATTAAAAAAAATAACCAGCAGTTATTTTTTTTTCCTTGGTAAAAAAAAAGTATCTAATATCTAATTCTACAAAACAAAATGTACAGTAAAGAAGAAGTCCCGTTTTGTTCTATCAGCGTTCCCAGAGTAGTTCAAAACTCTAAATCTATTGTTAGGATGAGCTTAGGCACCTACAGGCAGCGGCAGAAGTGAGAAGCAAAACTGCATCCTGAGCTGAAATACACTCCCTCAACCTCTAAAGTTATCGCATCCTTCTCAGCTGTCCATTGTGCAACTGTGCAGCTTAAATCAAACTTTTTGCCAGCAGTCATAAGACAGCGCTACGCCTCTTCCAAAACAACCCTCGCCTTATCCAATTTGGGACGCGAGCAATTATCCTAAAGTATAAACAAACCACTTTGCATTACATATTCTCTTAAGTACATGTAATTTACAAATGCCAGTGCTCTTCTCCAAACTTTTTAGAAAGTAGGGTTAAAAAGCTTCCCCTATGGTATCCATTTACTTTCCGAACTCTCCCCGTCCGTTCTATTTGTTCTGCTTTTATTCTCTTCTGCTGTATTATGTTGCTGTTTGCCGATACGGTCGTGCTCCATTCTCCACAGGGATCATTAAAAATTCATTACATCTGAGATGTGAGGTGGAGGTGAAGTAGTTAAGTTGTTATTGGGGCCTGTGGAGTCTTCTCCATTCCCGGTATCATATAAGGTCTTTCAGTGCCTCGGCTGTTTCGAGGGAGCCTCAGGTGTCGCAAGCAGGAAAAAAAAAGCGGGAGGCCCGGGAAAAATGCGCATTTGATTTTATATTATGACATGAATGGTTGGCTGGCTTTGACCAACTTCAAAAGGGATTTAATGGTATTCATTCATGTTTATTTATATCACAGCTGGCAATAGTGGCCGCTCAGTGGCATGTGCAGGGTGGCTTAGTAGTAGGGTTGACAGATTTTTTTTTTTTACCTTTTTTTTGACCAAATTAAAACTCCTATCTGATGCAAATGTGGAAATAGTTTCCCAGCACTATGAAGGGGGAAAAAAATTATGTGGGCTCATCGCTCTGCACTGGTGAGAGGCTGGGGTCATTAAGAAAGATATTAAAAAACATGTTAGATATTAAAGAAGTTATGAAGTGACATTATGTCTCACAACAGTCCAATCAGGAGTCAATTATGCTAAGACTCGCACAATACTATTAGCCATGTACTGGGAAAATAAGTCATTCATCTTCCTTTGTAGTGAATAATCCCACTTTACTACCCCTCAGAGCCTTGTGGACCTCATGTATTACTCTGTTCCTTATTAGCATGATGGCCCCGCAGGGAGAGAAAGCTGCAGGTGCAGAGATGTTTAAATCTCTAATCTCTAACACTAACCGACTCCTTCACTGTGACTAAATCTGTGAAATAAGAACATTCCGTTGCTTTGGGTAACTCCATAGATAAGGGTGCAGTCTGGCTAATGTTTATTAAAATAGCCAATAAAAAATGTGGATTAATTCAGAAACTTTTCCCTAAAAACCAAAAAAAAGAAAAAAGTATGAGTTTTGCCTGTAATTTCAAATATCCACACTTTACTTGCAGAGCAGACATGGTAATTCTCAGTCCCCCTGTACTGGTGTTCCATTTCATCTGCATGGCTTTTGTCTCGAAAGGTATCTTGACATTTTGATTTTCTCTTACGCGTCATAGTTTTGTGTCCTTACAGTTTTATGTCTCGATATTTCAGAGTAATGGAAGACAATTGAGGGATGCATGGAGGCCCTCATATCAGTACCGAGTGACTATCAGATATAATCAAAGCCTGATAAGTCAAGCCAATACCATTACCAGGCCTGTTTCACAGTTTGGTTTCAAGATGAACTGTGGCAATGGGCTTTGACAGGATTGATGGGGCGTGAAGACAGGAGTGACACGATGTCATACACATTTTCTCCCAGCAACGGGACCGCATCACCTTGTACGAGTACATAAATTGTTGAAAAGAGCCACAATACGGTATATGGAACCTTATTAAATATTAGTCATCCAGGACTGTGTGGATTTACAGCCCATTTACAGATAAATATGATGCTCAGATCAGTGCATGCTGTGTATTTCTTCAATAAATAAACACAACATAGACCTGTTTTAACAATCGAAAGGCAGTTTTTACACCAGTGGTTTGATTATTTGGGCCCACCATGCAATAAAATGTTTAATATATAGCATATAGACTCCAGTTTGGTCCGCTTTCTCACCTGCAAAGAAACCAAAATTGGTCGATTGATGTTTTATCAATGTATATCTTCAAACAAACTAAACTAAATAAATAGCATCACCTCTGATGATGCATCTCTTATAGTTCCTTTGAACCGGTTTGCATTCTGACCAAAGGGGCCGTACCAAAGTTTGTCATTTGGTGCCGAGTCCAGTGGACCGAGGCCACCTCTTTAGAAGGTCTTGGTTCATTTGATTTAGTGCACATGCAAATACGACTAATGCTTTTAGACCAATGAAAACAAATCAAACTAAGCTCCTTTGGTTTGAATGGACCATTTTGTGGCCTCCAACTTCTGTTGATGTGAAACTACTCCAGTCACTAAATATGGGTTAAATATAATTCCTCCAGGGTAATGTAATGCTGTTGTTTTCTCAAAAAAAAAAAAAGTACTGTGCTGGAAATAGGACTGACCAGCGTTAATCTTCTCTCATACTTCTTCTTTTCAGCCCACTATCCCTAAAATATGAGACCAAATTGGATGGTTCTGCACCTCACGGTTTACAGCCGGTGCTAAAGTTCAGTACCGATGCTGGACCATCACGCATTTCCATCAGCCAAGTGTTTAAGACTACCACGAAGTTCATAGTAGTTGCTGTCATGAAAGGATGCATTTTTACACCAGGAGTGAAGTTATGTGAACGGTTAATGAAGATGAATGTGCGGTGTTGACTGTCCGTTCAGATGACAATACACAGCATTTCTCTGGAGCTGTGTGGTGTGCAGGGACTGCTAAACACCAAGATCATTTCTCTACTTGAGTTCTCGCCTCGGTTTGCAGTGGCAAAATTAAAAGCGGATTTAACAGTTAATGGTTGGTTAACAAGCATTAGCTACCAGTCTGAAAAAAAAGGAAAATGCCTATCCTTAGTTTACACCTCTCCTCCCACTCTGTCCAAAGTACAGAGACAACAGAGGTCTGTCCTGGCAGAGCAGGTTCTAAAACAGACATCATTTGCCTCCATGGTGTCAGAGTGTGACATGGAGGTTGAATTTTGTGGCCTTTTTTCTGTCTACAATGTAGAAATATGCACAGAATATTTTGCTGTGTATGCTTTTCAACAAATCCTACTATGGATTAGATATTGATACATTCAAGTAGTTAAAAATCTAATTATAAACACAAGCTCTACCTTTCAGTGAGACAAATTATTTTGTCAAGGTTAAGTATATGTATCTGCATAGTTCAAACGGAGACGTTTGTGTGTATTCACATCCACCACTACATCCCTTTTGACCACTTCTCCACCACACTGCCCTTGACACTACCTCAGTCCACGTGACTGCCCGGGTTACTTGAGGCGATGTCGCTCCAGCTTCAGACCTGTCTAGTCGAGAAAACTGGAATTCTCTCTCGCCACGGGGCTGAAAGGCCTATGATTGCGTGCCTTAGACATCGCCTACATTGGCTGTCCAGTCCTCCCAGGTCCCAGTGACTCAACCAAGCACACAGCTGAATCACTCCCATAGGGCTATAGCAGTCAAGACACAGACATATAGTAAAAGTACATTACTTATATGCTTTGATATACAGAAAATGGTGTGTGAATATGAAAAAGTCTTCTACAATAATACAGACAGCGTTTACTCCCAGAGATGGGAATATTAGATCGTAAGTAAAGCCGTTGTGAGAATGTATCGCCAGTGAAAAAAAAACTATATCACAGCTGTAAATTATCTCTGTTTTCACTTTCATGCATCCATCCATGTAATCCATTGCTTATCTGAGTATGGGACACAGCGACAAATGGTGAGATGAAAGCCCGAGAGACTTCCTCCAGGAACCCCTGGGGGTTCTTGGTGTGTTCCCAGGTCAGGTGACATGAGTAGTCCCGCCAGCATGTTGTGGGTCTGCCCCAGCTGTATGTCCCCAGTCTACCTCCACAGTAGAGATGTGCAGATGGCCTATAATTTCATCCACAACTGCATCACAAAACATATCATCAGCCCGCCATCCATCCGCACAATGTTTTTTTGACCAATTTTCTGAATAAAACTTTACGCAACAACCAATGAAAAAAGGCACCGTTACCCCAGAATTGTTCACATCTGCTACAACTGGCACCCCCTGGAAGTTTTATTTTCTTTGGATCTTACGACTGGATGAGCTATGTTCTTTTGAAAGGATCCTGACATATTTAAAGGCTAAAGTGCACCACTCGCCCAAATTTAATTAAAATAAATATTCATTTTTGTCATGTTGGCCAGCCGAGCAGTGGTTCATCCAAGGAATCCAGAGCTGCAACCACCAATTGTGCATCTCTACTCCACAAGGACACATCCAGGTGGCAACTTGAGCAGATGAAAAAAAAAAAAAGCCAGTCAACGACCATGTTTGTTCATGTACATCTGCACCTAAACATCTGTGCAGATGGTGGATTATATTATTTGTGTAGATGCTGAATAAAAACAGACCTGAAATTGACCTCTGTAGTATACCAGTATACATTATTATTCAGATGTCAGCCATTTTATTGTATTTGCTGAAATATTTTGTGATGACAGTTTACAGTAGACAACAGCACATTGTAGTCTTTCTTCATCTCAATGAATATATATATATATATACAAACTGCATAGGATGAACTGGATGGTGACCAGAGTTTAAATGGGCTGTTACTTCTCTGCCAGTTTGCCACTTTGACAATCTCTACCAATTTAGTATTTTAATTACCTCCTGTTCAGTAGTCTCAGTCATAGAAATTACAGATTCGGCATTCGATATGGCTACAACCGTGTATTTATTGTAACTAATATGCACTGTCCCTAGAAAGAACAGGGTAGGTATGATCTGATGGAACAATTACTCATTATTCCGCTTCCATATGTTACTGCTAAGCCCTTCACTGAGTTTATCAATAAAGCATTTAACGATTTTGCAATTAACTTCTCATTCTCACACCGTTGAATTATTTATTCTAAATTCATAATCTCTCTCTCTCTCTCTCTCTCTCTCTATATATATATATATATATATATATATATATATATATATATATATATATATATATATATATATATATATATATATATATATATATATATATATATATATATATATATATATATATATATATATATATATATATATATATATATATATATATATATATAAAACCCTAAAAAATATGAGCTTTTTAAAATAAGCTCATATATAAGGTCAGGAAAGTAGCATGTCTTACCAATCATATTCTACTCAATAAACAGAAAAAATTATGAGTGGAAAAATATAGCCTGAAAGCAAGCATGAAATTAAACAGCAAAGAGGAGACAGCGAAAAAAGTTTGATGAAAATTAAATGAGCCAGCTGTTAAAGTGTGTTTTGTCATGCCAACACGCATTAAACTTCATCTAATATTTGTATTGTTTGAAACAACTGAAATGAATATTACAGCCAACAATGGAGGATAACACAGTTCTGTTGAAAGTCACAGAAAGTTGGCTGAGCATGCTTGCTTTTCTCACCAACTCTGTTTATAATATCTAGGTTCACATACATAACTGGAAGCTGCCACTGCAGCCATACCTCTAAGTGAACAGATGAGCAGTTTGTAGTTTAGTGTCTGACTCAGTGACAGACACTGCAGACAGAACCATTCCATACTTTCACACTAGTTAATTTAACTAGTGTGAAAGTATGGAAGCTCAGCAATGGAAGTAAAATTCCTATCTGTTATATATATATATTTTTTTGTGGACTATACAGGTAAAGATTTGCAGAGTACTGGGCATGTACTGTCTTTAAATTCATATAATGATTTTGTCTCCTGGAAGCTACAACCTCAAGTCTTTAGTGTTTGACCTCTACAGTTGCAAGTTAGATCCACTGCTAAACATCCAAGCCAGAAAAGGTATTTATATGACCTAATAACCAGCCAGTCAAATGACTAGCCCCTGTTTGGTCAGACATTAGCCCCCAATTAAACCCTGGATCTGCAGGCCACCTGTCCACTGTGGTTGGGACTCAGCTGCATTCAGTGAGTAGGAGAGAAAGTGGAGTATTTCTTGCACACAAAAAAACAACATCATGCCATTGTTCTGGTAAGTGTGTTTGGTCTCCCTCCACACATTATGAAAGGTTCATCTGGTTGTCAGGAAGTATTAAAAAAAAAAAAAAAAAAAAAAAAAAAAAAAATTTCAAGTAACATGGCTAGCTAGTGACATTCCATGACTACACATTATAAACAGCGGTGAGATGTCATAGATAGATGTCACCATATTATATCACAGTAATATAACATAAAAGGACACAGGGAGTATAAAATTTTTTTTTAAAAAAATACATTTTTGAGTGACATCTATTCCCATATGTCACTTTTTTATTTTTAAAGCCAGTGATAGTACCTGCCCTTCAAAAATACTGATTCCCTTAGGAAGTCACCAAAACCCTGTATCATCATGCTTTCATGGTTTTTGGCAGCAGCTACAGCTGGTGATACGAAGGTGCATTTGCCTCCAGCATTCATAAGCCGCCCCTCTGGGAACAACATTCTGCACATCCAGAAGGCAAGCAATGACTCATATCTCAATACCAGTACACCTCTTATATTCCTGTTGTTCCTGGCACTCAAGCCACCTTTGCTACAGCACCTGGTGGGTAGCGGAGTGAATCATATCACTGCCTGTATTAACTGCTGGAGGCAAAGGTATTTGGAAGTGACATACCAATTAACCTGAGTCGCTGTGTTAAGTTATCCACTTCCCTTGGCATCTAGGAAAACCGGATGATACGCCATAGTAAACCCCACATCTTATGTAACGGTGGGTCATTACAGATAAATATATGCAATGTATGTTTAAGACTCATGGGACTTTAGTGTTGGCTAAAAAAATTATAGATTCTGCATGTGGTAAAACAAGGAAAACATCATTCTAATGTGTTTAGGCCTCTGTAACCTCCTCCTTATTACGGTGAAAACAAATGCATCACACTGACATTAATGTCACACACTGTCACACACTTAAATAGCTCTCACACGCTCAAGAAAAACTTCCTGATGCGTCCCAGTGGAAATTTACATGAAGGCTTTTTCACTAAATGTTTTTTTTATCAGATGTTGCTATGTTCAACAACCTTGCAAACTACAGTTGATAAATACTGCAGAGGTTCGGAAAGATGACTCAGAAATTACTGCAATGAATCCATTTTGCTTGGCCTTAAATGTGTCATAATGACAGAAATGACATTGTCTTGTAAGGAAAAGTCACCTACTGATTGGATGTTATGGATATTATAATCCAGCTCACTGAGGGAAAGAGGAGCCCACATGTTTATTATAACTTAAATTATGGAAAAGTCATACAATCAGGCAAACTAACTAAAGAAGCAGACCAGTAAATAGCCCACTGTATTGAACAGTATATCCCTTTAATATCTGCACTGAAGTGAATGCTTTCAATGTGTATAGTGTAAATTGTACATGTGAATAGTGACAATAAAAGGCATTCTATTCTATTTATTCTATTCAGTTGGCGCTGGTTAAAACAAAAAAACAAAGAAACTAAACAAAAGGATGACTCTTTAAGAGTTACAGCTTACCTATTCAGACACAAATGAATAGACAGTGAGCTAACTAACTAAAAACATAACAGCAAAACCAGCACCCTGCATGTAGAGTCTCTTAATAAAAAAAAAGCTAAACCTAACCACTCTCTAAGACTTAGGCAGTCACAATTTAGATTTCTACTTAAAACAAAGGGTTTCACAAACAAAGAGACAAACCACTTCTAACAGCCAGCTGCCCAGACTGACAGGAGGGCAAAGCATTTAAAGTCGCTGAAATTGCTGGGCAGTGGGGATCGGCCGTCTCAATCTAGCGCCACACCAATCAGCATCTCCGAGGACCGGGAACTACCGCACCAAATCCAACGAGACATAGACGGAGCTTCTGGGCTGCAGGTGGCCTGGTAGATGGGGAGGTGAGGCAGCACATAGGAGGAGAACACTAGCTGTAACACTGGGACTTTCAGTGTTATTTCAAAGGACTGAAATGTGATACAGAATGAGAGATATGAAAGCGGAGAAAGGAGACAGAGAAAATAGAGTCCCTGAACCTTGATAACATACAGACTCCTTCATACAGCACCTGTCATGGCCTAAAGCTAGAGCCAACCTGCAGAAGGATACTGCTTGTTCGGTGAAACTGTCAGAGGTTTTACTCCGCCCTGCAGATGTAAAAGTGTACATGTGCTTGGAAGTGTGTGTGTTTGGGTAAAAGACCTATTAGGGGCTTCTGTGCGGAAACATGGGTGCCGTTCGTTCAATCCTTTCACGGTGATCAAAGTCAGGCTCCTGGCTCTAATGATGTGATGTGAGCACCTGGTTGCCACTGCCTCTACTGACCTGCCTAAAATGTTTTCATTTGGACTAAGATAGATGGTCTTATTTGACCAATCTATGGTAGGAGGCAGGCATGTTAGCAAATAGAAGATCAATGGAGTGGCTAACAGTGCAGTAAGCTGTGGTCTGAGTACCACGAGGAACTGAATCCAGCCCCCACTGCCAGCATAATGGCCAAGCCCCATCATACCACTTCATTCAAGCAGGTATTCAACAGCGAAGGCAGTTTGAAAAGAAGCAAATCTAATGTCCAAAGGTATCCAACGTAGTACGATACAATTTGGTCATGTAGTGGGCCTTGGTTGTAAGAAAGATACAGTAGACATCACTGACACTACATGTTAAAATGTAAATTTGGAAAAGGAAAGGTATAGTGCTACTTGGTTTTCTTTAAATCAAATATACCATTGGCAACACACACACGCACAGGAAATAAATAGTATGAGGAAAATGTATCATTTGTTTCTTACATGCTTTGCACTGCAGCCTCGTCCTCCAGATATTGCAAATTTTATTCTTCCTTAGCCAAGCATATCTTGGCTTGTCCGACCACCGTTTAACCATAGATTTACTGTATATATCTAATTACAGTTTTATTTTGTGAATAAAAAACCCTTGCTAGTAACACCAGGTCTCTTTCCAGTGATCACCACTGTATACATATGAAGCTACCGCAGCTACCAGCAAGATAAATGTCCCTCTCATCCCCCACTAACTGTTTATGCTCACTATTGCTGCCAGACTCTGTTCAAATGACCAGTTTTCCTCTTTTCCTCCTCTAGTTATAAGACAGGTGCTTGATATTACCCAGTTTTGTAGTTTCTTTGGCAGTGGGATATTTGCTGGATACCTGATTCGTTCTGTGTGACATGTTTTCGTGAGTATGACAAATAGACCCGAGCCTTGTAGAGGAGCCTAATCTGTCTTAATGGGGGGAGTTTACAGAAGTTTTCAAGGATATACCGCAGTCAATTCCACAAACGTACCACCTGGTGTTCCAGCACTACCACTTCCACAGGAGGTAGCATGCGTGAAATAGAGTTACACATGTGAATCAATAGCCCCTTTTAGACGTGCACTGCAACCCTGAAACAATCCAGACATCTGCCAGGGTGAACTGTATGTATGAACACAAATGTATGAATCGGCCAGCTCAAAATCAAACAGACAGAAATCAGCAAGCCTCCTGGTACCAAGTCTGACCTATTTCACACTGGGCATTCATGTGTATACAGTATGTGTGAATATATTCAGTGAATTCACATGTAATCATAAAAAGCATGTTTCAGTATTTCCCCCAGAGCTATGTCATTGAACAGGCAGATGCTACTGAATGTTTTCATGTAACATACATGTTTATCGATTTCCTTTTTTCCCCAAAACCCGAACTATGTACTGAATTATCCATGTGTAACACATGGGAACTGGTTCTGAAGCTGTAAAGGTGATATGTTTTTGCAATAAATGTACATAAATGAAAATTGCATTGGCCTTCGAAGAATTTTTTTTTTTTTATGGCAAAACCCTAGCATGCATTGAGTTACAAGAATGGTCTCGTAAACTGTACTGTATAATGGATTGTGCAATTTGTAGCACACCTATTAACTCCCTAGTGTTAGTGCACTCATGTGTCTTGATTGGGACGTTTACAAGTTTGTTTTTTAAAGTTGCTACACTTAAACAGTTTTTTGGTTTTGTTTTATTTCTGTTCGGTATAGATTATTCTTCAAATGGATTCCCTGTTTTTTATCACACCTGATAATACCCAATATTTTTAATTATAAGATTAAAATCAACTTGTTACCTAGAATAAAAGTTACTTCTTGCAAAGATGAACTGTCAGACCGATTATGAACTTAACTCAATTACAATATAAAACGCTTACTTACACAAAAGTTCCTCATAAAAGTCTTGCTACTTAGTTTAATATTTTGATTTGTGACAATTTTTCTCAAAAACCATTTTGAACTTTCAGTTGTGTCAAGTACCGGTAGTTCATAACTGGCTTTTGGAAGCCGGCCATCAGACAGTTGATTATTAATTATTCATTATAACTGCATAACTATTCCATAATTTATTTAAATAGGAAGACCTTTTCAACAGTTATTTTCTTTTCCTTTCCCCATTTGAAACGAGATGAACAAATCATGTTAACACCACCGTGAGAATATAATGCTCATTCAACAAAAGTTTTCTGGAATAAATGTTAATGTAAATTTTAAGTGATGAATGGATTTGGGGGCAGAGAGCTAGAGAGAAAAAGCAAAGCAAGTTCTGCTCGGAGGAAGATAGACAGTAAATCAGCAGATGGGATTTTCCCAACCTCGCAAGCTAAAGTTGTTCTTACAAATAGCTATTTATTGTCAGGCTGGTATTTTTAAGCTTGCTGTCAACACTGACACACCAAAACATCTCTATTTTCAGCGAGGCGATAAAACTATTCGTGACAGGGGTTTCTTCTTTCAACAACCTAACATGTAAATACATATCGGTGAGTTAGAGAATGTGAGTCACGACTCCACAACATACAGGGAACAGGATGTGTTGGAAAAAGTGATACTACTATTTTCAACCCCTACAAAGTTTCCAAAAGTTCTTCATCATTCTGAGTGGCTGCTGGAGATGGTACTGATAAATGGAGTGGAGAGGGGAGAAGAGAATTACTAAACTTTATTTTCATAATATATAATATCTCATGTGTATAATAATAAAAAATAAGAAAAATATAGAATAAATAGAATACATAACATACGATGGATGTTAAAACCCACTAATGATAATAATCAGCTTGTTTTACTGAAATACAATCTTATTAAATACTTGCAAATCCTGTCATCTACACAGCCTGGTTTTGGAATAGGCAGAATAGGAGTGTTGCATGGTGATTCGACCCAACACACCTTGATAAATTAGTGTCTGAATCCACGGCTTGATTCCGTCTGCTTTATTTTCAAATCATTATTCGTCTCCTAGACCTATGAAGCCAGAAGCACCTCAGAGTAGTATACAACTTTTAAATGCTCTCAAGAAAAGAGAAAGTGGCTCCCATGTGTAGGCTTGATAGGGCCTGGGTATCTTTGACATCTAGTTTTCTGAGATCGGTGTCAGGGGAGGAGGCTCTGAACGCCAATTATGGGAACCCTTTCCTAAGCAGGTAACGAATGCCATGCTACCAGATGGGAATGAATTTCCTAATTTTCAGGCCAAGCATCCCGCCTGACACAAAGGGTTTCTGAGGGGACCGTCTCCCTGCGCCTTCATGCCAAACGTCGACAGTAGCTCGAGGATAAATCGTTGGACTGATAAGTTCGCACAGGGTAGCTATAAGGATCGGGCGGTTATGGACACATAGATAGATAGATGGAGAGAGGGAGAGAATTAATAAGAGGGGGGCTGATAGATGAGAATGAGACAAGGCGTGGGCTGTATGGAGGCCAGGAAGGGCCTTCTGTCACCAGTGAAGAAATGCAATAGGAGGTAATCTGTAGTCACAGAGAGCTCTGCTGAGTTGCACTGAGGGCCCCCAGGGAGCTGTCATACCTTTACTGCTGCTGCTGCTTTCTAAAAGCTTAATGCTGAGTAAGAAACAAAACCACAACGTGTGTGCGTGTGTGCACGCATGTGTGTGTGTGAGATCTCTCTGTTTGTCATGCTGGAAGAGGCAGAGCAAATAATCAAACTTATTAACAATGACTTCCACAATCAATTACGTTATTGGCTCTGTGGCCAAGAGCTGAGCTCGGGTCAAATGACAATCCTTTCACGAGCCTCAGAGAAACCACATAAACACACACAAATTCAATACTACACAGATGGGCACAGAGTGTCTCTGCAGACAGGCCATTGAACCACAAGCTAAGCTATTGCCTGTGCTACAATGTCTAGCTCCTAATCACATACAGCTTGTTATTAGTTATTGTATGATATGGTATGATAATTAGCAATTGTATTATCATTGTCCAAGTCAGTAATCACTTATTCACTCCGGCAGATGCCTTTTTCTAATGTGAATTTTACACCCAAATCCTGTAAACACACATTGAGCACCACCAACCTTAGATTTAATAAACCAATTTATAATAATAATTCCTGATATGCTCCATTATTCTGAAATTGTTGGAGGTGGGATTGTTTACCGTCTTGATAGAAGTTGGAGGATTAGCATCTATTTTTTGGGACATGTTTGCTTTGTTCACGTACAACAGCCTCCAGAAAGAAAAAAAGCATGTTTTGAATGAGTAAATTTGTACAATTTTAGTAATGAATAAGAAAAAAAATAATAATTTGCCCTAGAAATAGAACACCTTCATTGGAATTGTATTCTGAATACAACAAAATTAACAAGTTCCATTAAGGTACTTAAAAACACAATATTTAAACACAATCATACCCATTGCACATCTGACATCTTTCCCCCCCCCAACAAGAGTCAGTAATAAAAGTGCAAGTGAGTGACCTGTAGTGCCTCCCAGAGGGCAGGAGGTCAAGCAGATGGTGGTCAGGGTGAGAACAGTCTTTAACAATGTTTTGGCTCAGGAGAGGTAACGGGTGTTTGCGATGTCCTGGAGTGAGTGAAGAGGGCAGCCAATGTCTTTTTGTGCTGTGTTAATGACCCTCCGTAGTGCTTTTATGTCAACTGCTGAGCCGCCAGCAAACCACACTGTGGCACGTTAGGCCCAAAATATATGTTGCCGTGCAAAACAATTTGGACTGTACACAGCGAGCGTCATCCAAAATTTATCCATGGTCAGATTAAAGCGATTTATTGACGTTACTGGAGGAGTGAGGACATCAAAATTGCATTAATAAAGAAAACCAATTCCAACCAACACCCAGAGCGAAACACAGAGACCTAGAAATAAATGCCATTTTATTGTTGAACCTGTTGTCATAAGAGCAGAACAGCAAACAGAAGAATCAATGGAATTTCACATACCATTAATGGGTTGCTCATGGAGTGAATAAATAGTTGTACACACACAGACATACACACACACACTGCATGCATATACACACACTCAGTGCTGTTTTTTAACACGGTGCACATCACTAGAGCTTATTTACCCCGTTAGTTATCAGCCATTGCTCCCTATCCCTTGTGTAAAGTCTACCTCGCTGGTGCCCAGATTTCTCCCAGATATTTCCCTCTGGAGTATTTAACAGCTGACCTGGCCGGTACTTAGCACTTGTTATGTGTGCATTGAGTATGTTGGTGATTAATTAAAGCAATCTATCTGGAGCTCCACAGGGGAATCAAGATGCTGTTGGAAAGATTAGAGGCTGAAGAAGCCTTGGGAAGGCTGCAACAGCTGAGCCCCTCAGGATAAAGGTTGTTCGGCTCTAAAACAACACCACATAATACTACACTGTAATACACTATGCAATTCCATCCATCTATCCATGTATCCATCCATGCATTTTCTACCGCTGGCCTGGGTCAGGTCATGGCCTAAGCAATTCCCTAACATTATATTATATACATACCACATGAATTCCTGCTTAATCAGCGATATATTGCATATTTTTTGCGATGATGCATATTTCCCAATATTTTGCAAAATTCTTGCAAAATAAACCCAAAATACCACCTACATTTCACAAAATCCATACATTTTTTTCTGCACCCCCTGCTGGCACTCCAATTCAATACTCTGTCTTGTGCATTTCTGCCGGCATCAGCTCGTGCTTGCATCTCCTTGGTCTGGGACCTTTCTGTGTGGAGTTTGTAGGTTCTTCCCATATCTGCGTGGGTTTTCCTCCCACAGTCCAAAAACGTGCTGAGGTTAATTGGAGACACTAAATTGCTCATAGGTGTGAGTGTGCGAGTGAATGGTGTGTGTACCCCATGATAGGCTGGTGACCATCTGGGGTGTATCCCTGTCTCTCGCCTGTAATGTACTGGGATTGGCTCCAGCAGACCCCTGTGCCCCTAATAAATAAGTGGGTCTAGAAGATGAATGAATGAATAAAGAGCCGAAGTACGCCATTTAGACCTTTGCTGGGGTTTACATGTAAGCCAAAAAAAGCAGCACAGAAAATCCAAAAAAAAATTGTGAAATCCAGGTGGGACAGATATATGTATATGAGAATGTATCTTTAGTTTTCATTAAATTTATTTATCTTATTAAATTAATATTGTAACACACTATAGATAGAAGAATAGAGGAAAAATGACCACACATCTTGGTGAGAAATGTTATACACCCTTCTGTAATTTGGGACAATGACATGCAGTAAATTTCCTCTCAGTATCACATACAGTATGGGTATATAATTAAAAACATATGCACCATTGTTAAATTTGGCACCTGTTAAATGCAGATTCCAGTAAAAACTTTATTTAAATGACCAGTTCAACGACTGTCACCAGTTTGGGTGTTGATGTTACTCATTTCAAATGAAACTCAAATTAAAGTATCAACCTATGTGCTGACCAAATATGACAAAGAACTGAAAATGCACTATGTATTTTTTTCCCAGCTGCAGAACAATTTTAGTGTAGGTTACTGGTACCTTTAGGGTTAGGGTTAAATGAGAGTTTGTGACAGTTCCATTTTGAAATATTCCGCATCGAACCTGAACACTTGTTCATGCATGAGGATGCCTGCTGGGATTTGGATGGGGGGGGGATGCGTTGTTGGTTCAGTCTGATTGCTCTGATTATTCGGGCTGGTGAATGACCCAAGTGGACCGATGATGCATTCCTCTCTCTTGTTTTTCTATAATGGGCTGCTGCTCAAGCGACCCGCAGGGCGACCGGCCCATCGGGATTTCTCCCTGCGTTCCCAATGGCCGTTCCACCCCCTGTCTGCAAGTATATTACAAAAGGATATTCATTAAGCTGCAGGTATTGAGGGTCATTTTCCCGTATGCTGCTTTGCTTCAACAGCCTAACAACCATGTCAGAAACCAAGTGGGATTGCAATAACATCTACAGTAAAAGAGAATTATTTGCATGTGATACCACAACATTTTCACCAAAAGAATATAGCTCATGAAGGTGAAAAAATATGGAGAGTTGTTCAGGTTATTTGACTCTGAATAAAATCATTGTAAATCATTTACCTTGGCTTCCTGGGTTTTCCTGGTGAATGTATTTTTGTCTGTTAAACCTCGTAAATAACCTTGTATGCATTATATATACTACATATACAGTAAATGGTATAAATGGTGGCATGATTGAGAGCTAACTTGAGTAAATCTATAATATATTTGAAAAAAAATAGCCCAGGAGTAGACTTTAGATAATAGCAAGTTGGGATATTATGCCCTCTTCCCTCTCGCTTTCTTCCCTCCCTCTCTGGCCATGCCGTGATCCCATTTTAGAGTTAATTCTGTTCTTGTCCAGTCATCCATAATTAAAATAACAAGCAACTAATTACTTTTGAATAATGTCAAGCCAGTCAGCTGAGTTACACAATCCCTTTCCATAATTAAAGTGCGCCAAACAGTTTTGGCAGACACCCCCCCCTTCCTTATAGTCACATCACTTTGCATTGTTTCAGTGAACAGGCCCGTGCTTTGGAAAACCTCTGAGATTCCCCAAGGGTCTGAATGTTAACTAGCTTGTAGATGCTCGGGGCTTCGGTTATTTGAGGCTCGGAAATACTACCAAACTCCTTCTAAAAGTGGCCTGCGGGCAAAAGATCATTGTAGCAGGAAGTTGGGGGTTTAAGCAATCTGCGTATTCTTTTTTTGCAGCACGCTTGCGAAAAGAAAGAGCGCAACACTGACTGCGAAGAAATAATAAAATGGCTGATTGATAGTTGCATTGTGGGTAATGTTTTGAAGCGGTGCCAGCTGGGTGGCCAAATGACATGGTGTGTTACAAGACGGACTATAAATGTTTTATTTCTATCTAGGAAATCGTATTTTCCACCTACGCTCACTCTGAATTCCTACAAACCAGCAGGTCATCGGATATAGACATACTGTATCTTGTTCAGGTAATAAACTGCAGATAGTGTGACATTTACTTTTAACACCTATATTTGATTTAATGCCTGTACACCACATGATTTAAGCCTATCATTGCTTGTCCATTCCTATAACAAATCACCCCATTTTTAGTACCTTCTCACAATGCTGAAGCTCTAAAACACTGCTCCCAAAGACCATAGGGAACACCCCGGTGTATAATCGTGTCAGGAAAGGCAATTTATCAGATGATATTGCCTCTGTGTGGAGTGAGGGTCCCTAAGCTCCTTTCTAGCAAGAACTATTGGGTTATGAGCAGTGGCAGAAAAAGTGGGGGAGGTCTCCTAGCTGATCCGTGGCCCACCACAATCAATCGTACCGAGATCCCACTGCTTCAATGGACATGGCTACACAGGGCCTAATGAAGGCCTCACGTGGCGCACTGTCTCCTGCAACATAACATGTTTATCTCTGTCAGTGTGTGCTGGGTTAAAGATTAAATGGTCGGCTGGAAAACTTTTTTCTGTGCTGGTTCCCTCACTTTCTTCACAACATACTAGATAACATTTTATATCTGTTCGTTTTTTTTAATCTATTTCATGATATGTTATACGATGCCCTGCTTTTTGCGCCCAGAGCATTTTAAAAAGAGCAGGGGATTTGGTTCTTTCCTTCTGCATGAAGCCATAATGTATTGTTGTGTGACTGTGAACTTTTGACAGAATGACTAATTGCTCTCCAGCTAGCATCGTCTTGTCATTCAAAACACGCATAACCGTGCATAATTGATGCAGCATCTAGCCCAGGGTGACCTCTTCTTCCACCATTGCCATTGTGTATCCTTTGTCACTTTTGGAGAATGGTTTAATGCGAGTATTGCATCAGCTAACAATACCAATATGACTTTTACTTTTTAGCATATTGGTATTTTTATTGTTTCCTCCACGTTTGTCTCACATTTCTTAACAATTTCCAGTTTCCCATTGGATTATTTTCTGATACCCAGCGAAAATGTCATTTCATTCTCTGATGAGCCCATTACATGTAAAGGCATTGTGAGGTCATGTCATTCAGTATTTACACCATAACACATTCAGTATAATAAGCTGTCTATATTCAATCATTACACATAGGCATGTGGTGGAATAGGCATTTATCTTTTTCTGCTTTGGGTAGTCTCATTCTGGGCTGTGACAATGTAACTGATATAATACTGCATTCTGTAATTTCTGTTATGGGCCGTTCTTGTCCTGTTCAAATGCTGCTTTCTGTAATTTGAATTACGTTCCATATACACAACATCTATTGCATGTCTGTCATGGAAGAAGGATCCTTCCTCTGTTGCCCTGCTTGAGGTTTCTTGCATTTTTTTCTTTTTTCACCATACAAGTTTTTCGAAGGGATGTTTTTTATATATTCGATTCAAGGATCTGAGGACAGGGGATGTTATGTTGTTACTTGACTGAAATGAAATAATGATTGGCCAAAAACGTTTTTAGGCCTTGTTTAGATGAAACGGATTAAATTTCTGTAATGCCAAAATGCAACTGTAACTGGTAGTTTCCACTGGCATGTGTTCACGCCCAGCGTTATGTAAATAGCAAATGCAGTTGCACCTTTTTTTGCACCACTGGGTATGTTACAGATGTTTGTTACAGACATGGACTAAATCCGATCTAAACGGATGACTTCCCGCAGTGTGAATCTAAACAGCTGTGCGAGAAGTGACTAAGTGGTTTGCAGTAAGATGTCACTTTTATTCCAGAAAACTAGGTTGACTTGGTGATGGCAGTGATGGGCAGACAACTGTGGACTTTCAGCAGCAGGATTGAGAAAACAATTTTCAGAGTCTTAGGAGCCTCTGTTTGGAAAGATCAACAAAATGAAGCACATATTGTTCCATTCAACAAACAATCAAAGCACGTCCAGGGTTTTCGTGATTGCTAAAGATTTGTTTAGAGTTGGGATTGACTTAAATGTTTAAGATAGTCAAATTATGTGTGTTACAATACCGCATTCTAAAAAAAAAAAATAGAAGTGACCTCTCCTTTGTGAATTGGACATTGCCCAATAGCCTTGTGGTACTGTCTAGTTCCTGTCACCTTCTAATTGGTTTGTGAAATCAGCTGATAACATCTAGTTACATACAGTTCTACGCTAATGTTCGGCTGTCACTGGTCATTAAAATGGGTTATACACAAAATCCCAGTAGTGCAATGTCAGGATTTATTTTATCCAACTTACTGCGCACAGCTCTCGAAGGTATACTCTTTTCTTTCGCATTTTGTCACGTTTGTTTGTTCAGAGCTCTTTAGCGTAATTAAATGTGTGTTTTCCTCTTTTAGGATGAACTTCTCTAATCTACAAGCAACAACAAGTAAATATTCCCAGGGGTTTACTAGATACAAGTAAAAGTGCCATGTTACAGTTTTCAAGTCTCTCTGCTTACCTTGATCTGGCCTCTTTAGTTGCAGAAGAGCTTTAAATTTTACTTTAAAGTCTTTCTATCCTTTCTACTGCCAGGGCCTCATTATCTTCACCTATAACAGCCAAACACATAGAGGAGTGAAGTACGAACATTTTTAAACCCCTCAGATCCTTGCCTGTAGTGTCCAAGCCTATTAGATCACTGTCACACATGGAAATGAGGTCATGTATTCTCCGTGGGGCAATCCTTATCCGTCACAGTTGGTGCAAGCAGGGTAACAGGAATACAGGGGAAGGACCTAAATGCAGATGACTGATCTCTCTCTTTTCCTCCTCCTCCGTTGTTGTTGTTGAGAGAGATCTCTCTCTTTTCCTCCTCCTCCGTTGTTGTTGTTGAGAGAGATCTCTCTCTTTTCCTCCTCCTCCGTTGTTGTTGTTGAGAGAGAGGTTTCAAAACTCAGATAAACAGATACTGATACTGGAGGCGAAAAAAGCCAAGGCAGGAAGCATGGCAGTTTAATAATTTGGCAGAGAACAATGGAAGTGGGCCTGTAGTGTGTGTGGCTGGTAAGGGAATGTGTTTCAGGTGAGGAGTGAGCCTAATAGGCCAGGTACAAGAGGGACCAGCTGTAAAGATGGGGAGGAGGGAAAGTCTGAGGGCGTCTGCTTGGACAGCTTGAGGATGGCGGGTCTGGGGAGTTGGGGAGAAAGTACAAGGCCTGGGAGGAGTGGGTAGGGCATGGAAACAGAGGCGGAGTGGCAGAGGGGCCGAGGATGAGAGAGCGGATGCATCCGAGGAGCAGATTGTGACATTATCCATATTTCTGGGATTTCTCCTCAGAGAGTGGGAGACAGAGAACGAAAGAGTGAGAGAGAGCGCCAGATGAGGAGAAAGTCCCAGAGAGGATCATTAAAATGTGAAGAACCCTGACCAACTGGTCCTTTCAGCCCTTTGCGTCATGACAAATGTTGTGAATATATAGATCTGAGAGAAGCCCGTTGTGCCTTTCAAAAATGAATCTAAAACTTTGTTCCCCACTCGTGACGACGTTGCCCTACAATTATCCTTTGTTGTAATGTGTACCCTTATAATTTGTATGAATAAAGCAATAATTAGCTTAAGGAAGGGCATGAAAGAGTGATTGAACTGCTTTCGCCTATGACTCCGATGCCTCGGGCTATTTTCGTCATGCTACTGCTACCAGAGGAGAGCTAACAAGCTAACAAACAAAGTCAGTTGAGAGGGTAACTCACTTGGTTTGAGAAGACGGTTTGGAAGAAGAGGACGATAAATTTAGACATTTAACAACAAAATAGAATAAAAATGTTAGTGTCGTCAGGCAACCTTGTGACTGAATCTGGAGTTTTACAGAATATTAATTTGATACAAATGTTGACACCTTTTAGACTGTTGAATCTGAAAAAAAAAAAAAGATGTAAGTTAAGATTAGTAGAGCATTACCGCATCAGGGCTCGTCACAGCTGAAATATGGAATTCCGTGGATATGTGGCACGTTTGATCATGAAATGCATTCATAATAGATATATGATAATGTCTACCTCTGTGACACAAGTTATGTTATATACATTACTTCTTTATGTTCTCCATGAGCATTTATTCATGACCTAACCTTCAGCATATGCTTTACAGAGATAGTAGCATGGCCATTTACAATTAGAATTTTAGCATTTTACTCCCCTGTGAGCTCTTAAGTACTGAACACAATGACTATCTTCTTTAATGGAGCCTCTACAGGAAAATAAAAGCCTTGAGGCTGCCCCCACATTTAATACTCTACAAACAACTTTTTTATTGCTTCTTTATGACCCTATGAAGTGGTGGACCTGCTTCACTAATGATTGAAATGGCCATAAACGTTATGAGGGCAGCAAGAGCAAAGAGGTCCCCTTCTAAAGACATCCACAGACCGTGCCTGTACTATGTCAAGCGAGACTACACCTCGTTAAATTCGCCAAAATCTGTGGCCGTTTATTCTTTAATTAAAAGGCGAACCCGAAGAGGCTTGCCCTTCTACTTGCATTAAAATCTTTTGATTATGCAGTCAGTCATGTTTAATTCACAGCATATTTCAGTGTCAAAAGATACATTGCAAAGTCATGAAATATTAAGAAGCCCCCTAGAGGCAAAGATTGCAAGCTTGCTCTCTCAAAAAGATCAAAAAAATGAGATAACACACCAGCGCACATCCAGGGCAGCGGTGTGTCTTCTTGATCCTTTTATCTCACACTGCAATGCAACAACATACTCCATCAACAGAGCATGACCGGAATGGATGTGAAAGAGGCTAATGCTCACAACATTGATCACAACAATGGTCAGGCAGGCTCATGCACTCACAAACACCCGTGCACATGTCTCTTGAACTACTGGAAGCTTTAATACTTGTAAAGCTACCTCAGACATACAAGTGGTGGCCACTTCTTACCATTCCAGCTGCTCTTTTGGTTCAAATTAAAGGTAAATAAATATGTAATGACAATGACACATTGGCAAAAAGGAAAAGTCATTCATTGGGAAGCACGTACTGTATATCACTTCTCGTTTGCACAATGTTATGTGTCCACAACAAATTAACAGAGCATTTTTGGAAGCCAAGGGTCAATTAAAATCACAAGATGTGTGATGTAATCCACAGTTTTGTGCATGTTGTTCAGTCTAGTAAATTATTAAGAGGTCAAGTGTGAGGATGGACAATTGTAGGGGATAGAAGAGTGAGAGGAAGCACATATTTGTAGGATTATTTTGTTTCTTTAGTCCTTAATGTGGTAAATGTGACAACTAATATTGATATGGATTTCAGTCACATCACCCAGCCCAACAGGAGTTCAAAATGCCTTCATTAAATAAGAGGCAGCATACTTCACTTTTACAAGGTTTAAGCAATAGTTCCCTGATTAAACTCACTCCCTTCAAGAATCACACAATGACATCTCTGATGTGTTTTGGTTGATTTTGAATCGTTAAAAAACACCTGTGTTGCGTCACTCAGGGGACTAACAGTCTGTCGAGGTTAAACTAATTCATTTCATGAGCTGGTTAAAGAAATTACTTTCATGTTGCAGCTAAGTAACATCACTGCTTTCCATCCATACTACCTCACGTAATCCCAAGGGTTGATCCGATCAAAATATAGCTCTGTGGCAAGAGCCAATATCCACATATTCTGCTCTTTTCACATAAACAAACTGATCTAAAAGCTCACTTCCCAGAAATCTCCTATGAAATCATGCGTGAAATTTCCAATCCACACTGTGTAAACTGAGGGCTTGTAAATCAGATTTTTGGAAGGTTAACAGCACAGATGTCGATGATTGAGATGTTAATGAGAGAAGAATTCAGCAAAGGCAACTATATCCAAACAGGAGATTAAAATACTGATTAATTTTGTCGTCGCTCATAGTTTAGTCCCACCAAGATTCAAAACGGATTATTTTAGAAAAGGGCAGAGTTCATCATGGTGGAAACTAGCTTTTTGAAAGGTTCTTCTGAAAGTCATGAAAACTCTTCATGAGGCTGTTATTTTTCAGTTATTCCCCTCCAAGCTGAATGTTGTGAGGATATTTATCATCCAAGCATTCCAAAACATAATAGAATATTCATGAAAGCTATTTTCACCTGATGGAATAGAAATGGTATTGACCTCACCGTAATTTATCTATAAGGGAAGCAAGACCCCGATGGGAGTTACCATATACTGTAGGTATGCGTGTTTGTGACTGAGAGATGGAGGTGGGGGTAGCTCAAACACATCTCTGGGTATGACTGTGATTTGCTGAACTGCTAAGTTTAATAAATCAGCATTGTTCAGTCATGATTCTATGTTTAGCTCAAATTCAGCAAGCAAACAACATAGTACATCCTTGAAAACCTTAAAGGAATCCAATTATGGAACATTTTAAAAATGCTTATGTCTAAAGGTTTAACTTAATTAACTTAGAAAATATCTGTGAAGCAGCACTAAAATAAATCTAAATTTATTAATACTTTGTAACAAGTTATAGCAATGGGTCCATATCCTTTCCTTACCTCAACCCAAGTTGTGGAGTAGAATATCTCCCTTGGCCAAGCCGTGCTTAAGGTCTGTTCAATTTACTGGAGTGGCGAGGAACATTATGGGACGGTAATGATCGTTCCAGGTATTAGTCAGGCCCTCAGGCATTACCAGGGAAACCGAGTTAGCGGGTTAATCAAAGAGTAGCTCTGTGACAAACGATTTTGATTCACTCCGTGGAGGCAAACAGGTTCTTCGCCTCCTCCTCATCCACCTGCTTATTGGTTAACCCTTACACACATTTTTTGGGGTCTAAAAATTGGTATTAAAGATGAGTGAATATGCAAAAACATGGGGGTTTGGTCCGGAATCCGAGACCTTTCCTCTTTAAATGAAGCTATGCTATGAAATCGCCAGGGGGCAATTTCTTCCAGTCTGCTAACCTTTGACCACAGATGTTCTAAATGGGAATAAGAGGAGATTGTATGGAAATAGAGGTCAAACAGTCCCACAGGGGCATTTCCCCCTAATCTCTGAATTATATCATAGACCACCCTTCAAACAAAGTCTTGGTCTAAGCTCCTCCAGCTCATGCTGTACACTTATCCTCTAAAGTCATCCACTTTGGGTTAAAGTCATCTGGCATATACACAGAGACAAAACAGATCCTGATCCTGGATTCAAAGGGGCTGAGGCTATTCTGTCTGACCCGGCCTTGTAGAGTCCACTGATTGTTCCAGCAGCTTTAAGTCAGCATGGCATTGGCCCCTGGGAGATGACACACACTGTCTTCCTCAAAGGCTACAAACAGGTGAGGAGACTTTATTTGGCCCTGGCCAGAGGGTGTCTGTCTGCCAACACGTAAGCAGCCGCGTAAGGACTCACGCACAAGGCACGCATACAAACAATTGCTGACTCCTGCATCCACACACACACACGCACACACACTCCATGTTCTCTGTCTCTCTCTGTCTCCCACATGCGCACACAATCACATGCACACCTGTGATGAGTCCAGGCTGAAGAGGACCAAGAGGTAGCCGGGAAGGGCAAACATTCCCTCAGGTGTCTGCCTGTCATGGCAGCAAATGTGCGGTTCAAAAAAAAAAGAAAAAAAAAAGACTTGCACCTCTCACATTTAATCTCATCAGAATGTTTTGTCCTAAAGCTGAACAACAAACAGGATGTTGTTGTTTTGAACAGTGATATAACCTAAAAGGGTGACTTAACTACATAATTGAATTCAAGCTATATAAAACTTAATCATCCATTTTTTCCAGCATTATTTCATACTGGATTATGTGCTTAAATCCAGGTACAGATTGCTGACTGTGAGAACAATGGTGTCCTAATGCTTCCGAAAGGAAGCACTTGTTGCATACAAAGGGAGTGTTTTTTTCTTATCTCCTCCTCCTCTGATGAGATATATTTGAGCACACACTCGCAAATGCACAACTCCAGTGGATGTACTCCAGACGGGAAGCGAGAAGCTTTCACTTGTCTCGCTTGTGAATGAGTGAAACTATGTATATTTAAAATGGGTCACTGCTAAAAGGAGCATGTGAAATTTTTGGGGGGTGGGTAGCGGAGTGGTGAATGAAAAAGTTTCTCTTAAAGAAGTTTTCGTTTGGAAATGTTTTTATGCGCAAACAACATCTGCAACAAAGTCTGTAACAAAAACAAAATATAGCAATCACCTGTCACTATCAAGACAAAGCTACAAATGTACATTTGAAAGGTCATTTGATCTATTGAGAAATATTTCAGTAGTGTGTGACAGTAGAATCTCAGTCCATGTTACAGCATGTCTGAATCTATCTTAGAACTGACTGCCTGTTGTCATTATTTGCAGTGTTAATAAAGATTTTCTAATGGCCTAGTTTACTGCAGCTCCTCAGCTGTGTGTAATCCATCAAAGAGTGATGGATTAGGGAAACACACAAACATGTATCTGCACCAAAGCACAGATGCTATAATGCAAAAAAAAAAAAATGTAGGGGGAGGCAACATTAAGATTAATAATTCATCCTTTTAGCAACAGTGCACAGGATTGTTTTGAATAACAAATGTGTTTTATTGGTGTTTTATTGTCATAATACATTCTTACACCCACTATTATTAACACGCAAATACATTTATACACATGCCACGTGCACAGCTTCCCCGGCGTGATCTAATCTTAAATTGCCTGTCAACTTCAACATCAGCTGCGGAAAGGGTGTGTTTCCAGACTGTCATCACTGTGCAACATAGATGAGAGAGGCACACCTCCACCAATTATGATAAATGTGTACATTTAAAATATGACCAGTTACATGGAGTTTACCCATCTGAAAATCTCTGTTGATCATGTACCATGAATCAGTCATATATTTCTTCATATGACATATGACGAAAGACAATTTGCTCCAAACCCAGTAGAGGGACCACTGCAGAATACAGTAATACTATGTGCCTCCAATAAGGAGGCACATAGAAGTGGCATTCTTGTATTTTGTGGAAAAAAAAATGAAATGATTTACTTAAACCCAGAGCTGTGGGTTTAAGTGAATCTGGTCATATATGGTCATATATGACCAGTGTCTTAGACCCAGTGACTCCAGAAAAGGAGAGAGCATCAAGCTCCAGGGGTTTAGGTGTTAAATGTTATTGACCAGTTCTACCTGGGACCATGTAAGGATGTCATTGAATAATAGGAATAGCTGGTAGGTCCTTGCCTACAAGTTTCCCTTCCAGACCTGACATAAGAGGGTTTTACTGTAGGTTGCTCTTTCATTAATTATCAGTTCCATACAGACCTTTGAATCATTCTTAGTCCCCTATGTAGGAACAGTTTACCTTAGGAGATGCCATTGGGGCCGTTTCCCCTGAAAACACAGGTGCCAGGGTAATAATGATGAAGTTAAATGAATATTTTTTGCATTTTTTTAATTTGTTTTTGGCAGATACAGATAAATAAATGAACTATATGATAAGATATGTATTATCTAAAGGAGTACAATATATTTCTCATTTCTTGAGGACTTTAGAGGGCATGGCATTTAATGGGATTTTCAGTGAATTAAGTGAATTAACCGTATACACACACATGCATACATACATGACACACACATACTCCTACATAAAGCGGGTGGAAACGCTGATCAGGCACACTTGGCCAGAATCTGATCAATGCACCTTAGAACTAATGGAAATTAGCTATTGATAGGAATTTAATGGGCTCACATAAGCGATTTATACTTAAACATGCTATTACATGCTGCTCCTGTAAAGGCAGCACTTATTATGGATTCCTGTATCTGTTCCTGCACAGGCCAACAGACCCCTCCTTAACTCGGTCAAAGAGGAAGTGGCTTGGATAACCTTTCCACAGGCCAATTGAAATCTGCAGCCATTTATCATGTTTTGAATCCAAAAACGCGGCTCATTTTTATCCTCAATTAGTCATCGAGTCGAAAAAGCAAGTTGAACAAAAATGAAAGCTTACATCAAATGACTGCATACCAGTTGTGTTTTGCTCAGCCATACAGCGGCATGAATTACAATTTTTTTTTTTTTTTCGTGTTTACTCTGGAAAATATGAGGCTGCCGCAGTGACCTACATGCTACCGGATTTCATCCTGGGAAACAACCACTGAATCAATCAAGCTCAGCAGGTGGAACTTGGCCCAATCAGTATTGGGAGCAAGTTGCGTGATGATGTGACACAGTGTCCTCAAAACTCATGAACTTTTTAATCAAGGATTTTAGACTGAAGCGCTTCACTCTAAATCAAGCATGACTGTGTAGCAGCATGGCCTATTTCTCACTCAGTGAAACAGCACACTCTCTTGTAAAGTTAAGAAGCACTCAATTTTCTGAAAGTATTGCAGCATATGGAACCTCATAATATACAAGGTGATTGGGATATTTATGCAGTTGTCCACTATGAAATTGTACGTTCTGTAATACCAACACTACAAACAAGATTATATACATATCTCCTCTCTCCACAAACTCTTGTTATCCACAAAGTCTTGGAGAGGATGAAACCTCATTAAAGGGACAAGAGTTGCATGAGGCAGCATAGAGAAGATTTCTAAAAGCCTGCCTTTGAAGTTCAAGTTGAAGTGCAGTAACACACAAGCAACACACACACAGCTTTTTACATTGTTTGCATATGGGTAAACGGTGCATACACTCAAACATACACAAGCTGCAAAAGATAGAGCAGAAACGCAATACGGTGACAGCTAAGTAAATGCTACTGCCTGAGTGTCATGGGAGCCGTGAGACAGGCTCAGCTCATGAGACAAAAGAGGACTGGGGAAGAAAAGAAGGGAGGGACATGCAGAGAGAGAGAAAAAATGGGGGCAAAGGAAGCTGACAGCCTAAAATAAATGGCTCAACTTCAAAACCCCTCACATCTTCCATATCCCTGCAGATTATTCAACAACCCACCCACCCAACCAGACATCCAACTAATGGAACAAAAGCATTGTGCTTCTTGGAGAAGCTGTTCATTAAGAGCTCGGTCGTGTGTTTGTGGCACTCCCCACTTCAAAGCCTCATCGGATTCCTCCCACCATCACCGAGGGAGAAAAGAAGCCTTTGTCGAAAGAGAATGACAGCCAAGCATCATCCACAAGTTACAATTCTGTGTAACAAGCCAACTGCCCGTGCCCAGACAGACTTTGCAGTGAAGTGCTGACTCAAGAAGGAATAGTTAGTGGAAAACACCAGATTTGTTTGCAGTATCCAACAGATAATGGAGAAACTGCAGCAGTCAAATGGAAATGCAGACCAGACTGATTGTAATTTCAGTGTAAGCCAGTGAAAACTAACTTGTCTTCCTCTAAAAAAAATTGATAAATGGACATAGATGAAAAAGAAGTAACGAAAGAGTTGTTAGTATGATAAAGGAAACAATAGTGACAGGAAGAGAGCCACTGGTAGATATGGTAGATGGACAGAGACAGACAGGATTAATCACAAACATCCAACATCTGGCCATCTTGTTTCACGCACATATTTAATCTGATGTTTAACAGGATAAACACCACCCCCTGCTGGTGATTAAATGGCTAGGTGTTAAGGGAACTGTTACAGTCAATTGGAGACAAACAGCCCAATGTCAAATAAATACATAAACACACATTTACAAAGACATACACAAGCGATTCACAAGGGCATTATACAGTCCAATTTCTGAAGTGGCACAATTTTACAATGAACAATGTCATTGTTCACACCAAAACAGATAGCAGTTATTATCTTCTTTGGCTTCAATAATTACCTTAATCCAACTAAGAACCTTAATCAAATGACACTTATTAACACTATATTACAATTGATAGCAACATTAACATATTTAATAAAAATAAATAAATAAAATGTTATCAAAAATTTTTAAATTTAGAGGTATTGTTAGCTGGTTAGCTAGCTGACATTTGGTGGTGGTTTTTATTTACAATGCTATTGCTGAACTCGTAGTACTACAAGCTAACGTGTAAAAGTAATAGCGATTTAAAGAAGAGTTATGCAACAAAATCAGGCCTAAAACTCCATTGGTTATCTCAATGTTTCTCCTCCATAGCTCTGCCCCGTACTACTGTTCTGCCTGCCAGGTACACGCAAGCTAGCAACCCACTACAACACACAGCCACAAATCAACAGTTACAACAACAAAGAAAAAAATAACAGCAACCGGTTGAGCAATTTTGTAGTTACCACTTGGATATCCTTAATTCGAACCAATGATTCAAGTGTACTAAAATAATTTTTCATTCCCTCTCCATATTGCAAATCCTTTTAAATCATCTTAAAAAATCTGCTTTAACAAGTCCAAAATATATGTTATAAACAAATGATGTTAAATGATTTAAAATACCTACAACCACTAAACCTCTTCAAGGCAATATTTCCTTTTAAATACAAGATGAGGAAGTACACTGTGTGCGTGCAAGTTACCCATCCATCCGACAATTTGCATCTGTCAGGTGTGTAAATATTTTAGGTGTCTTACAGCGTTTTCTATATCAATGACAAGCTTTGGGAATATGGTTTTAGCTAATTGGGTGTTTTGAAAAGATGAAGATGAAAGGCGAAGGGAAGGGATTTCTGATGACATGGGGATTCACTGAGGAGAGAGGGGATGTGTATTGTCTCAAAAATAGAGCCTTAAGCTGCACGCTTGCTGTGTAGACAAAATAGATTTCCTGTCAAGAATCATTCTTTTTCAGATCTATACTGCTTACCTCCATTAGTGTTTACTGATACAATAAATATGGAAGGGATTAGCCTACATTTACCTCCGTTAGCAGTTCTGAAAGTTAAAAAAAAAAGACACTTACACTCTGATTTGAAAGCTCTGCCGGAATGGAATATGAAGCACCTTTACACCTTGCAACTAATTTATGAGTATAGGAGTTATTTCTGATGGCATAACATACATTGTTTCCTAGAGAGATAAGTTGATAGATGAATCTTTGCCTCAAACTAATGAAAGGCCAGATAGATGGATGGCACGTTTCAAAGTCCTGACAGAACAGTTTGTGGTAGCGACATTAATCTGAATCATATTTGAAATTCAGCCGTTTATCTTCCTTACATTACAGTTAGGCTATACACTGTACAACACATCACATACTTCATATTCGTGCATATAAATTGTATGAATATGAACTCCAAAATGCTAATTTTTGCTTCAGTGCATGCAAATTGATTATCATTTTACAGTTAGAGTTGCATTACGTCAACTAAAATGATGTTATCAAATTTGGTTTAGAACACTTCAGGGACCCTTTGGAGTGTTTTAATAAACAAAAAATATTATGTTTAATATTTGCTGCTGCAAAAAATAAATTGGGTAATTTAGGGCTACCAGTTGCATTACATGTAGGAAGTTCTTTGTGTGTAAAAAAAAAAAAAAAAAAAAAAAAAAAAAAACATCGCCAATTAGAACATATTTTGATTGTTTGCATCCATATTTGCTCACATGTAGATTTCATTTTCTCTACCTTTGCATATCCACTCAAGGATTTCCCTGTCAACTCAGCATGATCCAGAAACTGAACATTTTGATTCATTGTGAACCCCCAAATCTATTGAATTACATTCTGTGTTGATGATTCTGCACATTATTAAATAAATCTCCAGAGAACAGAGTAAACATCTGAACATGTTTTCTTTAGAGACAAAGGCCATGTTTTATCTGCACAATCAATCAACCGAATTCAGATGCTACTTTCATGTGCATAGACAATGAGGGAGGATGCAAACGTAGTGTTTTTCCTCCTTGAGATGAATATCCATAAATGGAAATGGAGCATTCAGAGCAGCATATCATGCGAATAATTGCATTGTTTCCCCATACGAAGCAAATAACATTTTGGATCAATTTTTAAAAAGTTGCATGTAGTTGAAAATAATGTCACTACTGCTAAGGATGTGAATTCCACATTCTTTTGTATATGATCATTCAGAGGAAATTGGTGAACGCACTACCTGATCAGTGGAAGATTGTGGTGAGCTGGAGTTAATAAAGTGGCTGGTCGCTCTACTTCTTCTGGAGGATAATGTGAATAATCTTTTAGGTCTAGGGTTTAAAATCCCAGAACCTCCCAAAAGGATGTGTGCTTAATTAAAGTGTGGCAGAGCAGGACCTTGAAGCCCAAACTGCTTCAGATGAGCACCTTTCAGCCATCGGTGTAAAAAAATGTTTATGCAGTCAAAAAAGATTAAAGCATACTGTGTGTGCAGGTCACGAGTACTGGAAGGGTTGAATATTTGCATGACAAAATGTTGTCACTTTTATCCTTTATAGTTAAAAGATTATCATTGGAAATGTATGATCCTCACATCTTCTTCCTTTTATTCTTTTCATGCCTCAGGGGTTTCTTTGTGGTGCCTTTTTGGTGATTTGACAAAAGTCCACTTCGGGTAATCACAGGTTTGGAACGCTGTCCTGATCTGTGTTACTTTGTTTGCTTTGCCATCTGCGCTCAAGGGAACCTTCTGGGCCTGGTGTTGTAGGGTTCGAATAACCCAGAGTTTGTGCTCCAGGGGGTGGTGGGAATCAAACAAAAAGGTACTGGTCTGTGTGCGTGGCCTTGCGGTACACCTCGGTGCTGAGGTTGCTCTCCTCGTCTAGGGACGCTTCACACTTTTAAGACTGTGCCACATCCATCTGCAAAAAGGAAATTGAAATGTTTCCCTGTGTTCATCGAAAATCTGAATATTCTATGCCTATAAGCATGATTTATGATATCACAACTATTTGGGAAGCCAATCCTGAACGAATATTCAACTGCAAATGTGACGTGGAAACTTGAAGCTTCCAGTGCACATATACAGCATTGAATGGATCTTCAGCAAAATATGAAATGTGTTGTTACTAACACTTCAATTTCTGAATTGAAATATATTCGCACATTCATAGATTCAGGAACTTTTAGGGGGAGAAGAAATTAATGCAATTTCAAGGATTTTAAAGGGGTAAGTAAACTTGTTTTTCTGTGTGGGAAAAACATACCAAACATTATTGATTCAAGCAGAGTTTTTTGATCACCAATGTCTACATGTCTGAAGATCTTTAACGTTTAATGGCAGCAAATAGATTTGTTGCCCAAGTGTAAACTCTCCTTATGTGTGTAACTCAAAAGCTCTGATCTTTTATGAAAAATATGAGTGCAGTGGAAAGGGCAGAGTTGATGAATAATGAATGGATCCTGTTGGAAATATTACCACTCACCATCAACAGAGCCCCACTTATGGTTAGGATAATGGAAAACAGCTATATAATGGACATGCTAAAACTATCATTTTGTTGATACTTATTCATTTGCTGAGCGAATCTCAAGAAACTTGTTTTTCATGCATTTTGGCCATTGAGCATGCTTTCTGTTTAATCCTTTATACTGCACACAATTCATGTCAAGGAACAGATCAAAGGTTGACAATGATGGAGATGATGATTCATCTTACCTCATGACCTATTTTAATATTGCATTTTAATAGGGTTATACAAAAGGGGGTGACAGGGTTTGTTCTAATCCAAGAAGAAATAAACTCAAAGATATCAAAGACAAAAGGACTGGGGATGAATACTGGCTTAGAATTCAGACATTGAGTGAAAGATGGCTTGTAGATCAAGAACTTGCATATGCATGTCGGTTTATTCAATTGATGAGCACCCGCCAAACTGACAATCATGATCTAAAATTCATTCTATTCTTTCGATCTTTCATCGGGCTCAGTCTTAACAAGTATGTGGCAAGCCTTTTTATATGTTATTTTAATGGTTTAAATGTAGCTAAGCTAGGTAAGTTAATAAAATAATTGGCATTTTGGTGGCTGTGTCTGACTACAGAGCCTCGCAGCTATTGCATCATTGCACACTGACAGTAGCTCAGCTTGCTATCCACTTTACCAAGTTTGGGATCACTTTTATATATTCATCCTCTTCATGTTGTTCTTCAAAATGAAATTTCTGCACAAGAAGCATGACGCGGATCATGTGCGACTGCCTGTTGCTCCCGTGTAACAAAGACTGTTATGAGGCCCAATCAGACAATAATGAATTGAGCAATTAGCAGTGATTATGAAGTGCTTTGTAAGGCCTCCCTTTGCCAATTTATCCTGCAAGCGCTTCGATTTACCGGACCCCCTCGAGGCACATGATAATGACAGACAGCCACATACTGTACACACACACACGTTCTACATTCTCCGTCTTGCACTTGGTACTGAGCGGAAGATGACTGCAGGGCTGCTACATCCTTGTCTGTCTGTTAAATGTAGCCAGGACGGAGGATGTTTCTTGCCTCCCGACACTTAAAGATAATAGAAGAGTGCAGAACAACAAGTAAGCAGCAAAGATGACAAAAATATCATCCTGTAGCCCATTTCATCTGCCTAATGAGGCATGTTGATGAGGTATGCCGTCACACCATCCAATGAAATATACTATTGATTCAGTCATTACTTGTCCACTGCATGCACAGTTCATTAAGTTACTCAAATACTCTATGAAGGCTTCATTAAGTCCCTTTAGCCGTTGTATAATTCATGTTGAGTGTTTGCTTCTGCAGACCCCGTTAGTGTCAAGGTCGTTTTCATCAGAAATGCAGCCGAGAAGGGCCAGCTGTCCCACAGGATAGACGGATGTTTGTTTTGGAGAGGCTGTTGTGTTTGATCGGGCCAGGAGGTGGAGAACAGATAAAAGATCTGCAGGACGGCTGGATCCATCCACAGAATGACTGATTGCTGTCCTCCTTATGCTGCATCTGGCCCCGTTGTGTGGTACCACATCCCCCCCTTCAAATTCACCTCCCGTAATCTCATTTGAGAGCGGTCTCGGTGAAGGAGAAGCAAAGGAGTTGTGTGAGGCAATTTTGAAAGTTTGGTGTTAGTTTGATCCAGATGATGGCAAGCGGCAGTGGTAAAGATGCAGGTTTGGCAGTCTATCGAGCACCGTTGTCTGGCAGAGGCACATCAGACTAATCACTCTTCAAAACGTCCCTCACCGCATTGGCAATATCCTGCGAGACACATCGACCACATTTAATGCCTCTTCAACAACTTTCAAATTGACACTCTTTTTTTTTTGGAAATGCGAGAGCATTCCCTGCATTAGCAGGGCACTGTTCACAAAAAGGAAATTGATTCAGGGTCTTAGAAAGTTCTGATCCTTTCCGTTGGACAATGAGTTTGCAGCTGAGTCAAGCCATCGGAGAACCATGTGCTCTGACTTGCTAAGCCTTTCTTGGGTAAAGCACGACCCAGCTAACTAGCTGAGTACAGTAAAGTTGCTGAGGGTATGGCACTGTGTTGACCTCTTCATTAGCTCAATTCTGTCAGTGCACTGGAAGTGAATTCAGCCTAGGATCCAAAGTACTTAGCTAAAGTTCTCACTTGAGAGAAACAGATTGATTAGGTAGTGATTCACACTCTTGCCCAAGGTCGGGTCAGCAAGACCAAACTTGGGCTTTGTCAAGCAACTTGCAAAAAGAAAAAAATACAAATCCCAGTAAACCACAGCACTTTCATGTCAAGCAACTTCCCTCGTATTCCCTATAGCTAGCAGCTGAATATCAGTCAAACGAAAGAAATATGGAAGCGAGGGCCAACCAGTCTTACTGGACCTTGTATTAAAACTTAGAATTTGCATAGCTGAAGTACAGGTTTGGTCATAGCATTAAAAGGTTGTGAATAATTCTTTTTTAAACAGTTTTAACAGTACTTGAAATAAGACCAGATCAAAATGACAGAAGCAGTAGGTATAAAGGAAACTCATAGGGTTTGTGAGCTGGTAGACGTAATGCAATTTTTCACAAAATCAAAGCCTCATACGGGCATGAAACTGATAAACTGTTTGAAAATGTCCATGGTGAAAGGGTGTAACCGCTAAAAATCACACAGCTTGGTTTGCGAGATATGTTGGTGCATTCCACGCTAAACACACTAGACCTTGATTATTTCCCTTGACTTCCTGTGCAGTGTGTATAGAGCAATCCTGTGCAACACTTTACATCTCTTGGAGACGCTTCTACAATTCTCGATGCACAGAAAATGTGATCAAAACAATGCGGTCACTTTAAAAAGTGCTCTGAAAGAAAGGAAAATGTGTCTTAAATGACTTAACTAACTTTACAAACTCTCTAGCCAGGGTTTCCCAACCTTTTCCAGCTCAGGGCCCACTTGGAAATCTCCTAAATGTCCGCGGCCCACCTCTTGGACATACTCAGCAATACATCTGTTTCAGGATAGAACTTTGTTTTATTTTTGGGCACACAGGCACACACATCTATGATATTTCGACTTTTAGAAAAGGATTTTGCGGCCCACTTGCAATATCTCCACGGCCCACTAGAGGGCCGCGGCCCATAGGTTGAAAATTATTGCTCTAGCTTAAACATTTTTCACACTGTTAAATGTAACAAAGTCCTTCCCAAAGTATATTCAGAATGAGTTTATATGAATTCCCACAATAAGTCATTAAATATTCCTTATAGAACGCCTAAGTCCCTCCCTTCCTGGGGATTCAACCACAGTTTCGGGGAGGTCACATATTTTGAGAAAGTGTGAGTCATCCCCCGGGGCCGACTCATGCTAGGGTGCCCCAGGCGGTTGCCTGCTTTTTCTAATGTGCCTCTGAGCTAAAGGCAGCGGCAATATATTATAGTTCTCTGACATGACAAAACTTTTTATGAAGGTATGAGAACTTTTGTTTGTACCTGAGCATATGTCCAAATCTCATTTGCATTTTCCTTGATCCACTTCAAAGCGAATGTTTACTTTGATGAGTCTTAAGGAGTTAAAGTTTCTGTGATCTTTTGATTCTGACTTGCTTTGGTGGGGACGGAAACATATAAATAATGCATTTCAATAGCATCATCCTTATTGTGTCGCCTTATTGAGTAATTTGCATATATATTGGATTATCATTAGATTGTCATCACAGCAGCCATTACGGTATTCATAATTCATGAGTAAAGAGTTGTAAAGTCTTGCTGTGGATCACATGACACCAGTTAAAGCATATTAAGTTAATTTTCAAGGTGCAATTAATGGCAATATTAGGTATAAATTCAGCCTTGTTTAATTCACCTCAGCAATAAATGTCAAAGCATTGTATTGTGTTCGAATTTTATGACAAGAACCTGTGCTTAAAGTACTGGTTGAGCTTTATCTATCCTAACACAACATTTGCATGCCCATATGGTCGCTGGAAGTGTTTTTTGTCACTGTAATCACTCTTCCAGGTGTAAAGGGATTACTTGTGATTCCCTGGGTGGCAAAATGCACAGTTCTTGTTTTGTGCAAAATGCTTCCTGAAGTTTGCTGTAACAAATATAGGGTGAGGCTTCAGCAGCCTGTGTACAGTAAATGAAGCATATATTTATAAAAAAATATATATAAAAAGTTACAGATGAAAACCTTACTAGGTTACAGACCCCATTAAGGGACATAGAGAACAAATAAAAAGAATGAAACATTTTAGGCACGCACCTGAAAGGTTGCGTGTGAATGTGAAAGTTTCAGATAAGGACAAGAAACTTTCTGGTGAGCATGTGAAAATGACAGTACAGGTATGAGTTAGTATGTTTGAAATAGCAAGATAAAAAGCTAGCAAATTCATGATGTAGCCTACAATGTACTCATTTCTTAATAGGCCCCATGTCTAAAATGAACACTCCACTATATCATCTTTCAGTTGGTTAATGACACTGGTATATTTCGGTCTATTTGGAAAAACAGCAAATCTTCCTCTGCCATTTTTAGAGATAGTTGAGAGGCTGAACTTGCAAAGCACTTGTATGCATGCACAGATGAAATTTCACATGAGCACCCGGAACTTTCACATGCACAAAAAAATGTTAAATTTTTTGTTTTTTTTTCCCTCTATGTCCCGTTAGGGGCTCCGTACTAGGTAAAAACAATGGAGCAAAAACAAGCCTAGACGTATTCAGTTGAAGTTGGCATTAGCTGAGCTTGTCATTTGTGCACCGACTGCAAAAATTCACTGCGTCGGAGGAATATGTCAGTCCCTACCATCCACTACCTGGGATGTATCCACCCACTGCAGCTTGCCAAGGAAGCTCAAAAGCATTTTTTTTGTCCCAAATGAAGAATATGAGGTTTGTTGCCCATCTTTTACAGCCGGGTGACTGAAACATGGGCCAGAATTTTCAGCATTGCTCAAGGGAGGGAAGCATAGTTTTACAAGCACTGTTGTTATTTGTACATTTAATATGTTGGGTTTGTTCACTGCTTAAATTACTCTTGCCATAGTTTCAGTACAAGCATTGGTCAGTGCCGTAAAACTGAAACATAAACGTAGCCCAGCAGCGTATGTGGAGTTACTACACGCTAAAGGGATCTGTTTTTTTATTGACTCAGGTGTCTCCTAGACTATCATCAAAGCCAAGCAAGCCAGCTCATATCAATAAAATGCACAATGGCATTTTCAAAACTATGAAAAAGAATGTGGATAGTGAAAACAGTCGTTTTAAAGATGAATGGACAGAGCAGTATGCCTTTGTCTCACTATTGTTTGTCAAGTTTGACTTCTTTCTAAAGGAAAAGTTGCAGAGACAGAGACAGTCACAGAGACACAAACTGTGTTTAAATTAATAGGGCAGTCTACATGTTTTATGTAAATGAAGTTTATGCATTTTTTTATTGGTCATTCCTGTAGTATGATTATTAGCAGTAAGTTGCCTGCAGTATGACCATAACAGCCAGTCTTGGTTTGCTTGAGCACATTGAACACTGGCATTGATTATTATTAGATGATAGCAAGTCATATTAGTCATATTATAGGAATACATAAGACTTATAATAATATATCTATCTACCGTGGCTATGTAAAAAATTAGAAGGTCACATACCATTGTTAAGGCCAATGGTCATAGCTAACATGCAAAGGCACCACAACTAACATATGTGGCTATATTATATATTTAATATAATATCTATATGTGTCAACTGTTCTTTCAATTATTCTAGTGACCAACAGGAACAAGTAAAAGATTAAAACGTGCAAGTTTCTAAAGTGTGATCTGTCCAGATTTTAATGAGTTTATCCATAGCCAAATATTTTGTTGGAGGGATGGATTTGGTCCCTCTTTAACCAGTACTGATTTATACTCTAGCAAGCAGCTAAAGCTAGTACGGACAGGGAAAATGAAAATAATAATTCATGCAGGACACACGCAAGCCTTTGTGTCCTATATTACGACTGGCTTGCAAAAGTCAAAACCTATTTATCCCAGATGATGAATGATACAGCGCAGAGTTCATCGAAATCACTTTCAAATGCATATATCAGCTCTAAAGCAGCAATGGCTAAATCGTGAACCCCCGGCATTGAATCTGCTTTGGACATTTTGGGAGTAAAATGCATATAGAGTAAAGGGGGATTGGCACTGACTTGAAGAAATCCCTGGGGAGAAAGTAAAGGAGAAAGAGAGAAGCAGCATGAACTTGCAAAAAAAAAAAAGGAAAAAAAGAAAAAAACTGGGTGTCCCAGAACATCCTAATCCTAAAAGATTATGGCTCAGCATTTACTTGGTTGAGTTCAGAGTTCAGCACAAGTTGAATGCCTTTTACCAGGAAGTGAATCATTCAACTAAACCCTGAGCCTAGTTTTTCAGACACATTTCATCTCTTTCGGGTTAAGAAAACACATTTTAAGTGCGAAGGACGTGTCCTGCCCTTGTCAGACAAAACAGACAGACCAATAACTCCTTCAACACACTGGAGTCAATGAATGAGGGTCTTTGTATTGACATTGAATGGTGTAAAAACTGAAAATACAGGAAGAAAATAATCTGATACGCAGTACATGGCCACCAAACATAACCAGGAACATGACAGGTCACAAAACATGGTCCAATCTAACCACCCACACGCAATATAAATGTTAACACAAATATAGGTAGCTTATAAATCTTGTACTTACAGATGTCACTTCTATAAAGGATCCCAATAGAAGGTGAATGTAGATGCTGACCGCAATATACTGTTCCATAATATACCTTCTACCAAGGAGTGCCAGAAAAAAAGGGGAAAAGGGCAAGCCATGAGGCCCAAACTACATAAAACAGAATAAGCACCACCTACTGGATGCCAAATGAACTGAAGGTTTTCCTCAGGTCAGATCAGAACAGGGGATTTGAGTTGAACTGGCTCCTCTGTGGTAAATGTCCTTTTGCTCTCTTGAATTCACTGAAAATAACAAGCATGGCTAGGTGAACATTTAAACAGTCCGTTTAACTGGGTTCATATTGGGTCGTTTTGTGTTGCAGGGCAGAATTCTGTTCATTGTTCTTCCCTTTTTGTTTGTTTATCACTACAATGACTCAAAAGTTTGTATTCTTCTAAAGCATGAAGTTACATGCGCTGTATATCGTATATTTTATATGTAAAATCAGCTTTGATCTGACACTTCATATACCCCTCAGACAATGACACAACCGCATGCAAGAGCCTATTTTGACTCTTTCAAGACCCTTCCTTTCCCCTTCTCTCTCGCCACCCAAGGTTCATTGTAACAGCAGTGTGACAATCTGTCAGCAAACATCAAATCCACCGTGTGCCACTGTGTGGTGTCAACTGCACAGAAAGCTCCGCTCGCCCACAGTCCCTCAACCGTGACGGAGGGACATCAAATAGCACAGCAGCTGCCACATTCATCACCAAAAAAAGAAAAAAAAAACCTGCACATGGAGACGACTGCTTGGGTCCACCTCTCATCCACCCACTGTAGTGCTCTCACCTTTATGTAGCTCGAGTGGCTGTTTTCCCTCTCTTCTTGCGTACGCATATGCGCATTGGAGTACGCTGACAACAATGCTCAGTTTCAACATGTCCCTGCCAGTTACAGTATAATGTGCAGGAACAGAGCACTCACATCATCCCGTGTGTGCCGTGTCTGTCCCTACACGTAACGGCAGCCATTGTGCGCTATTGTATGAGGACTCTCGAATGTCAAAAAAGACCGGAGCTCTGCGACGGCGAGCTGGGTACCCATCGCCTGGAAGGAAAATCATCCACCTGCTTGAAAAAGGTAGCCCTTTTATGTATCTGAATGGAGCATTTCCGTCTGCGGGTGCAGGTTTGTTTTGCAAAAACGTTTTTTACCTGGCTCCGCTTTTGCTGCAACATGATATCAGTCGACCAACAAGGGGCTGAGCAGGCCAGCATGCAGCCAGGTACAAAATCCTGCTGGATTGGTATGTAAAAGTAGGCCGTTTCCTGTTTCCCTGATTGCCTTGCAATTGTTGCAGTAAAAGAAAAATGTTCTTGCTGCCATTAGAACTCTCCAGAGTTGTAAAATCATGTCTGGTGGTGCTTCAAATCGTTGTGCAACACTGTGATAAGCCTTTAAGTATAAGAATATGTTACTCAAAATGGACTTCATCTATCTTAAATAAGACTCACCACACACACACACACACACACACACACATGTGAAGGGACAAAGTTCCCTATGTTGTTATAGTGTTGGTCTAAATCACCATTTAAGGACACCATACTGTGTGTTAACATTGTATCCATAGTAAATGTTTTACAGTTCATACTACTATATAAATAATGGCATAAAGAGTGATTTCAGGTTAACATATCTCTATTAGTCTAATGAGGATATCTAAAGAAATTAATCATCTTTATTGTTTATAGGTACAAAAGTTAAAGGGTCTACTTTAATTTGAATGAAAAAAAGAGAATTATCACGCATAGTTTTGCACAGAGGCTTGCAAACATGTTTAAACTGCCAGGACAATGATCAGTTTACTGATCATTGCAGTTTACTGATCATTGCATTATGAATACATAATTTGTATTCATAATGCAATTTTTAAGCTTAAAGATTAAACGGATTTACAGAATTCAATTAAATAGAAAAAAAATTGGTGAACCATATAATTCCCCCCCCCCCCCCCCCCCCTTTGACATACACAAATTAGGAATATGCCAGTACATACAGTACGTCAAGCAGCACTGAGCCTATATAATAAAAAAAAAGTTAATCTGTAAATAAGTTAAATGCGCATAAAAGATGAGCTCATATAAAGCAGGTGAAATTTAGATAAACTGAAAATAAAAGAGGCAATCTCATATGAAGCAGATAGAAAGCCAATAAGAAAACAAACTGCATATTTTATGGAAGTGGGTATAAAAATACTAAGAAGATGACACTAAAAAAAAGCATAATTGAAATTTTAATCACAATAAAATTAAATATAACACCATAAAACAGTAATATAGAGGACATATGAAAGTGATGCTGGAAAGGAAAACATTGTTAAGTGTAGGCCTGTAAAAGTGAGTTTTAAGGAGGCACTTAAAACCAGCAGCGGAGTCTGCTGATATCACACCGAAGGTCATCCCACAAGTTAGATAATATAATATAAAGCCAGACCACGGCTGGCCTTGTGGGTAATTAATACAAAGTATAAATGTATATGGGCAACCGGTGTATTGGTGCTTAAATTAGAGTGTCACGACCTTCTAGATTCAGTAAATGATACGGCTGCTCAGTTGTGGATGAATTGCGATTGTGAAACTGAGTGGGAGTTTAAACAGGTAAAATATACAAAGTGCACTGATAATTAAATCAGTAAAACCTCAACTCGCCCCATTCTACACGATGGAGGTGCTGTGCTCTACCTTTGACTATTGCATCGGAAAATAATTAAACTTGAGGCATTTATCATTCTTTATGACTACAGTGGTAATAATCTCAAACATATCAACTTGATCTAACTATGATGTGGATTAATGTATAATGAATCATTTCACTCCGAGTGTGAAATTGTACATTTTCTTGATATGATGAAACTGATTTTGCATAAAAAAAAGATGTACAAATTAAAAAAGATCCCATTCTTCACAATGTTGCCATCGTCTCAGAGGTGAAGCGTTTCCATCCCGCTGCAGCTGACCTGTCCTGACACATCGAGGTGGCTATTGAGCCATAAGGGGCTTGTTATTTTCCCAGCAGGGACCTCATTAGAGTCCCTATGACCTTTTACAATTGAACAGACCATTGGTCGCGCAACAGTTTGAATACAGATATCCATTCGACTGACTTTTTGACTTTTTTTTTATGAAAGGAAGGACATTCTGCCTTGTTTTGGAGAAGGTGCTTTGTTTGTTGTTTTTCTCTGTGAATAAAGTGCGTCACCAAATATCCATATATAGCCACAGTAGTTGTGTTTTCATAAAAAATGCAGTTCTTACCAATTTGGAATGTTTAGATATAAAACATATGCTATCCTGTATATTCATAATGAATAGATTTATGTTATGTTATCTTGTGCTATGATTATATATGGAGATTATCCTTTTATGTTTAACATTAGTCATTTGCATCATCAGTTCCGTCACGTTCACGCTCAGTAATACAAGAAATCAATTGCCCTTCCATTCCACTCGAAACCACATATAGATAGCAGTCATGAAAAGGGTGATTCATGCCGTACACTTTTTTTTTTTTCTAAATTAGGAATGGGTGAAATCCATTCCAATTATCTACACCTTTGCTATTGTGTCCTGTCCCTGTCCTTGGAACTCCTGTTATTTTGCATCTCATTAACACAAAAGCACTTAACAGTCTCTGCAGGGGAGACCTGGAGTAACCTACTGTCCATGACCTTCACCTTTAAGTGCACAATTTGCACATCTTGGTCACAGCGTTTATATCCATATTACTGACTCTCTTCTCTATTTCCCTTTATTTCACTCTTTTTTTATCATTCATTTCACAGTATATCTTACTGATGTATTTAGGTTGCAGCCTGAGCAATACTGCATGACAAAACTGTGCCAAGGAACCGCAATGCGCAAATGTTAAATTATACTCAAAAATGTAATCATGTCTTTTTTGTCTTAATGTTGGATATTGGGAACTCATTGGGTTCATTTGTAGATTTAAGAACTGTTTCTCGTCTCTCATGAGCCAACCCGCGCCTGCTTCCTGAACTTCCACTTCCCCCGTAACTGCTGTTTATCTGGCCTGACCTCATACTGCATCACTCCGTTCACCTCTGTAATTCTGTACACTGCGCTAAAAAGAGGTAATCGACTAACCCAGCCCACTGATACAAAGGGCCAGGAAAGCAATAAAAAAAAGGCTGTTTAATTTGCCCCCGCTTTAAGATCTCCGTGATATGGTGGCATGCACACATACTGTAATTGCGAGGATCAGGGACAGTCATCTAGATGAGAGGAAAGATGCCCTTGGTCTACTTGGTTGACAGTAGTCTCTCTCTATCTCTTCCTCCTTATTTTCTAGAATCTCTCCCCGCTGGCATCACCACTCAACAATAAAAAAAAAACCAAAGTTTTTCAGATGTTTTCTGATTGTGGACTTTACAGTATGATTCTAAGAAGATATCAAGAATTATAACCATAATTCACATTCTATCAAATAATAAAATCAGTGGCTGTGAGGTTAAAGGCCTAATGCGTAACATTAGTGCAGTTTTTACATAGCGGATCGATCAAGGGATAAGACGGAGCTATGCTATGGGTTTGGGGTTCATCTCTCTGGAAAACCACTGTGTAATTTTTCAATAGTTGGATGTTGCATTGTGATAGCATACTCTTTTCTTGGCTTCGTATATCTTACACATCTTCTCAATACATCCGAGGTGAATTCTGCCGCCGCTTCTAAGGGAAACCGCTTTACATCAACAAAGGATGGAAATAGATCGATATATCCAATGGTTTATTTTCAATTTCATGCTTTTCTGGTTCCATCATAATGTGTCAGTGCGTGATAAATCCCAGCTCTAACTACTGCAGTGTCAACAGGATTTGCTGACTGAATCCCCCGCTGTCATTCACACATCATAAACACATTCAGCTTCCTGAAATATCCTACACGTGCTAATCAGGGTCATGACTTACGTGTAAAATGTGGCAGACTGAGGAAGTCTGGCACGTTTATTTTCATTCAGTGAGATGTGACAATGACAAAAGTGATTGTAATCTGAGGCAGTATTGAATCGATGATGTATACCAGTGAGTCATTCAACCCGCTTTGATTAAAAATACCGAAGCAGTCGCACACTATAACATGTGGTACAGTTAACACTCTCATGGAATTACTTGATAGGCTTGCAAGATTATTTTGGAATGCATGCTGGTGTAAGAGACTCATTTAAATGCAAACAAGCTGATTCATTGCTTTCTCTTCCCTCAAATATGCATGTTTTTAGGCAAAGAAGCACAACTAAGTTATTCACACCCTCGAGACATAACCAGACTTCAAAAGGAAAGCGGGATTTACTCGGCCATTTGCAGCAGAACCGAAATGAAACAGAAAAGACAACATTTGTGTTGAATTGCAAAGAAACAATACATTTCATTCAATTTATTTCCATGATTCCAGTCTGCATAAAACACCTATTATAGCGCCTTGAATGATCCTTTGAATCATTTCTCGCAAGGACCAGAACAATCTTGTAGGGACAATATACAAACCCATTTGATGATAGTTAATTAAAAGTTAATCAGCATAACCATTAGCCTCTCACAGTGGCCTGATTTTTGACTGCAGAGGAGTCCTCTGCTGTCAGTGACCCTGTCTTTCCGATGGAATGGATGAAAATGTGCCTTGACCCAAGGACAAACATTATGATGATTAGCCTGACAAGTTAAATTCCTCCCTAGAGGGCCCTAATACAACCTCAATTAAACTGTTCCAGTCTCCGGACAACCCCAGGCGAGCCCAACTCTCTGGTCTTCAGTTTATTACAGCTCATCATCATGTGCCCCGTGATCATGGCTGTTTTCATCCCCGGACATTTTAATTTCACACACTTCAGTTTCTGCTGTTGAGATCCAGTCTTTGATTCATGAGATATGTAACACATCAGTGGAGAAGCTTCATTAGGAATGCATCTTAGCACTACTTCTCCTTTTGAATTGTGGTCTGTTCCACAGAGTGGTTAAAAACAACCATGAAATAGAAATCACCAACATCACTCTCATAATTAAACAGCCGCTATGTTGATTTTACCTTGCACTCCAGAAGGACCTGTACTGTAGAAGCATTTTTTTTCCTAATATGATACTTTCCAAAAACCCTTACAAATCACTGACTACTTTCTTAAATTTTGGTAACCTTCATCGCCATGGCAACAATAAACACCATGACAAATCGCAGCTTTTAAAAGACTATCTCGACGTGGTATTGGAAAAATGATGCTCACAGTTGGAAACTGGGAGTGAACAACAGTCTCCTGCAGCTAAATTCCACTTTTTGCCATCCAGTATCCATTCATCCCACAGTATATTGACATCATCTGAAGTGCTTCACTTCTCTGGGTCATAATTACTACAACAGCTGGCCCCACATCTGTCACTCAAATGCAACTATTTGTCCTTTTTGGCTTTTGTATTTTTCTTAGGAGGCCGGGTTGATAACTGTATTATATTTGGAAGGGGAAAGTGGATTTTTAATTTATTCCATTGAAAGAGCCAATGCTAAATAAATAATAATAATAAAAAAACACTCCTATGAAAATGATCAAACTAAATATTTTCTGCAAGGAAATTTAATAGCAGCTCATATCTTCCACTCTACTGAATTAAACATATGACTTTATTTTATTATTTTTATTTTTATTTTTTTTTACTTGCTACCGTGGCTCATTTTACATTATGCCAAAGAGTTTTAATGAATCCAGTTTGTGGAAGGCACTGATGCAGTTAGCAGGGATGTTGAGTTTTTCTTTTTGCTTTGGTATTAACATCTGCAACCGATTCACTTCTCAAACACTGTTTTTTTAAGACTAAAAGAGAGAGGGAGAAGGAAATAGAGCGAGAGAAAAAAAAGGTTTAAAGTTAAAAGTTTAAAAAGTTTAAAGAGTTTAGACATGCAAAAAGGAAAATATCAAAACAGCATCAGCACAAAAATAAGTGAGAAACTTTAACAGAAATGGTTAGTGAGTAATTTTTTATTATGAATTAAACCTTAAAATAATCCCCCTGAGGCTTCGTAAGATATAAAAGTAATAACATTTTACTGTATATAATAATGGACATAGGTAGGTGATAGATTGAAGCTCAAAACTTATTTACACAGCAATAATTTTACAAAATAACCATAAACACAATTTATAGAAGTCCTAAATTTTGTAATTCCATAATGACTCTTAGAGAAGCTGACTTTTTTTATTATGATATTATACAATATGTGCCAAGTTTCAAAATGTTTGAGCCAGAACCATGCATACATACAATTTTATAAATCCAAGGCCAAAAATACAGTCAAACCATCAAACACACTAGTCCAAAATCTCCTATAGGTGTAAAAATGGTGCCCCAACACTCTTTCAAACACAGTGGTTTGTCTTTTTAGAGTTTGGTATATTCAGGTAAACTAATGTTCATTTGTTTATGATAAGAGTACTGGCTCTGAAGAAAATCATTAGAACCTAATTTTGAATTCTCTGCACTGCAAATAATGCTGTAAAGTGGTAAACAACAGCATGACTTCTAGCCTGATTTTAATAACAATTCATGTTTTTGGTTTTGGTCGAACGTATCTTTCTCAGGGCGAATATAAGCAAAGCATTATGTAATCCAAAGACCAATGGGCAGGGATGGAACAGCGAAATATTGGCTTTACCTATCATTCTGGAGTGACTTATCTTATTTCCTCATTGTGTGTAGAACTGCACAGAGGAGGAACTGGGGATGCAGTGCTTTGCATTGTAATATCTTGTCACAGCAATTGGTATTCCGCCTGAGCCTGGGAATAAATGCAGCCCTTTGCTTCCTCTTTCATCTACATTCAGACCAGTCTGTAATGCAGTAAAAAGCTGCAAAATATGTACATATATAGAGACACGGAGCAGTTGTGCCCTCTCAATTGCAGCTCTAACTCACTGTAATACTTTAATCAGTTATAATGATGTTATTACCCTCACTTTTGCCTCCCCACCATCATTTAAACACCTGGTGACCCCACACTGATGAAGCTGCTCTAAATGGGATTCAGTCACCCTGACCCTAGAGGCCCCCATCTGTAATTAATCACTCAATGTTTTGAAACATAAACAGCCTGTTAATGCCCATTAGGAGGTTAAATGTGGCTGCTCATGACTACATTCAGCAGAAATGTTTCTTTTTATGGCACACCTGTAAAGATGTGCTCATGAAACTGAAATTTTATGAGTTCATTTTATCATCTTAAAGTCATGTTGCGTGGGTGATAGAACTTATAAAACTGCTGTTTATTATTGACACATCAATTTATAGAGACATTACAAGGAACTAAAATAAGAATATGTCAACATAGAAGAAATCTGTTAAATTCCTCATTCATAATTCATCCAAACCAATTGTATTGTGTTGTATTATCTTGTGGTAAGTATAAATAATTTGCATTGTCATATTTGTCATATTTAATATTTAGCATTTTGTTCTTTTAATGCATAGCACCTCTGTATACTAATTACATTTTGTTCATGCTATTTTGTTCATATTATACTATGTATGTACATAACCTATTCCAAATTACACTGTACTGTATTGTATCATACTATATATTCTGATTAGATGTTAAACCACATTTTGTTACCCTGTATTTATACATGTGTAATGACAATGAATTTGAATCTAATCTAATCTAAAATTAAATCAAATCAATGAGATCTTGTTTGCAAAGTGTTTAGTGTGTTCTTTAATCACATTTCTCATTTCAATCAGTACCATTATCCCTTCTACCATGTTACTGACAAAAAAGCGACTTATGCATGACAGTTCTCTGAGATCACCTGTTTCTCCAGTAAAGAAGACAAGCATGCTCACAGGCTAGTGAACGGAAAAATATGTTGTTTTTTTCTTTCTAACATCAGATATGGATGGCGAGAGCCAAGCGAAATGGAATCAAACTGTCAAACTGTTTATGCTGCACAATGAACCAAAAGTAATAAAGTGGCGCCCGATGGGACCGTGTCCATACATTTATTCATCTCTGAAAGACCACAAGTTCAAACTAGTATAAAAAAAACGGACACAGACAAAGATCAAAAGAGCATCTGTATGCCTGAGATGGGGACATGCACATGTTCACTTATTCAGTGGCGCTGGGTTTAACACACACACACAGTACATGCACACATGAACGCGAGTTGCATAACGCCTTGGGCAAAAGGCACATTTCGCATTTTACATCATACAACACAAACATCATTAAAGGCCAATTTCTGAGAATCCGTATAATCGCCCGCATTTTATCCATGTGTGTGGGCAGCACTTAGGCAGAGACATAGAAACACGTAAAGATTGGCAAACTTTGATTTCTGCCTCTTGTGGCAGATACTAGTCAAGCTTCGCAGATGTCAGCTGCTTGATTAATCCTCCCCACTGGCTCAATCCCCTCCCTTTTTGCTGTGTGCAGTGTGTTATTCTTTTTCAGAATTTACCATCCCCCAAACATGCAGACAAAACATCACCAAAAGATAGCCATCCACTGAGCAGTAGAACACCACCTTCAACTATATGATGGAAGACTGAATAGTGATTTTTTTTTTTTTCAATTAAAACCAATGTCACAGAGGTTGATTTTGAGTGGTTAATCTAAACATGATATTCCATCACAATATTTCACACTGGTATTACAGTCATAATTGCATTATGTTGTACATAATGCACACAATGTATTTTCAACAAATACAGAAACTTTGCGTATTACTAATCATGGGATTTTAAGAGTCTGAAACTAGCTTCAGTCCTCTGGGTAAACAAGGCTGCATCTAATGAGAGGGAATGTAGTGATATATGTTTACTTGAACTGACTGGCAATATATGCGGCATGAAAAAACTAATTATTCCCTTATATCTTGCAGTTCCAATTGGAGCCCCCTAACCGCTCATATAGGGAAATCTAAAAATAACAGGGATAATGAGTCACACATGCCAACATTCTCCAGGGTGAGCAATAGTAAGTCTTGAATTGTGCAGCTTGTGTTTCACTAACACAAAGATGCCGGGCTCTTAATTAGACAGCGTTGTAAGAATGGATTGCGCAACATTGGCATGAACCAGCCAAATACAAGGGGCAGGGAGAATGGAGGAAACTGCAATATGGCGATAAAGTGGCTATGCATCTGTGGAAACTTTGTGTGTGTGTGTGTGTGTGTGTGTGTGTGTGTGTGTGTGTGTGTGTGTGTGTGTGTGTGTGTGTGTGTGTGTGTGTGTGTGTGTGTGTGATTTGGCTGCTGGAGCGAAAGCGGGGCGCAGACGAGCAAAGGTTGAATGTGGTGGGAAGGTTTGATTAGATTCTAGGTTCTAGCTTGTGTGGCTAAATTACCGGGTGCGTGTGTTGGCGCGTGTGTATTTGATGACATGCGGGGAAGATGGAGTGAGGCTATAAACCAGGTGGCTGTGACTGTTGGAAGGTTTTAATATATGAGGGGAAGCCTGGAAGACAACAGGGAGCTTAGTCAGGCAGTATTAAAAGGGGTGGGGCTTGGACGGCAGGACAAAGTTAGACAGGAAACATGGAAAGTTGGAAGAGCCATAGTGTTACCATGCATTGATACTTGTTGTGTTGTCTAAGAGCAAGAAGAAAATTCAGCAACACTATATATATATATATATATATATATATATATATATATATATATATACACCCAAGCAATGAATATGAATATGCATGATCTAGAGATGAAAAACAAGGAAAATGCAAATAGCTAAATACATGAGCAATAAACACAGTTGATCTATCCAGATAATTATAGCAACAACTAAGTTTTTATCAAATGCATTATCTTTACTAATCATGACTTGAAATCATGACTCAAAACAATGTGATGATGATTACAGTCAATTGCAGCAGTCTCAGTGATCTGGCCCTAATCTAGCAGCAGCAGGCTAGTGAGCAGGTAGGTCTTCCTTAAACACATAAGCCAGGTTCAGGCAGGGGTCACAATTGAGTTTCCTGCTCCTAAAATACAGCAAATTTATACTTCCTCCAGGGATTCATAAGGCATCGCAGTCCTGTTAATGATAAAATAATGTAACAATAATAATACTAGGTTCCTTTTTTTTTGTACAAGCCCACACGATGTCCCCGGGACACTTGGCGAGGTTTGGGCACAGGCAGGAAATGCAAATGGGGAAGACTGTGGGATTCGGGATCAGGGGGAGGAGAGGTTAATGGAAACGGGAAGCGAGTGGAGGGAGAAAATAACAAGCGTGAGGAAATAAGCTTGATAGGAAGTGTGTGTGTGTGTGTGTGTGTGTGTGTGTGTGTGTGTGTGTGTGTGTGTGTGTGTGTGTGTGTGAAGAGAGTAGCGGGCCATAAGGAGAGACATAGAGTGTGTTGAAAGGCAGACATCGCTGGCTGTGTGTCCTGGCACGGCTCCGGGATGCAGCAGTACACCTGCTCTCAGTCCAGTCCCTGTGGATCTACAGACAGACTGTCATCTCTCAAACACTCACTGATCTTATGCAGTACACACACAGACACACACACACACACATTGTGCACTGCAGACCACAACTGTAAGTCAGGCGGATGCCTCCGTTTGTTACATTTCATCGTTCTCAGCTCTGTGAGCATATATCAACACTATGTATACACAAAAGTGTTCACACTAGCCGAGGTACACAATAGCCTCTAATGACAGTTTTAGTGGGTCTGTTGAGAACTGTTATGTAATGCAGTATTTCCAGTTTATATTGATAAGAGCAAAACAAACCGATTCCAGAGGATTTGGAAGGATTTAACTTCAAAAACAATAAGGAGAACCCAATTGAAGATTTGCGCTTAATCATGGCTTAATTAACAAATTATTTAAGATTGAAACATTTGAAAATATTCACAGTCATCAAGAAGATATAAACCAATTTGTAATGAGGACTATTTCCAGATATGAATGGAACTTGGAGCTCATGTATAAATCTTCTGAGCCTCTAATAGAGTATTCCAGATCTAAATGATTAGTGAATCCTTTATGAAGGGATATTCTAATCACAGTGGCCGAGTTCTTCCTTTTTCCTAACAACTTGTTTCAATGCCTTTTTTTTATTTCTTTAACATTTTTCCAACGCAAAACCCAATGGATGTTACGAGTAGCGAATAGCCAGGTGTCGGATCAGATTTCCCTCCTGCTAACAACAGAACACAGCTGAGGTGACTCCTCTCACCCCAGTAGTGGAAGACTAAATCAGAAAATGTCCGCTGCTAAATTAGTGTCAGTGCTCAAAAATGTGCTGATTCTCACACTGCTGGTGCAGATGTGTCAGAATATATGGAATATATACATTTTCAGAACTTTCAGTTTCAAAGATTTATCGCAGATATCTTATTAAATATCAAACAACTATTGAAGTCTGTGGAATTAAATATAAAGATAATATGCCTAATTTAATCACTATTATATATTTACATTTTACCGAGCCTTTTGAAATGGGATGTGGGTTTTATTCATATTAATTCTGTCCAAAATGTATAAGGGGCTATAGAGGTTTTAAAGGGACCATGTTTGTGTGTATATAATTAGGTCTCTGGTATCCAGCACTAGACCAATCACAACAGAGTGGTCGTTTCAGAAGGGGGGGGGCAGCTTTTCACTGAGTATATGAGCAGGCAGACTGTATGGCTGCAGTTAATAGGCGTGTTAACCTGTTAATGCTGATTGTTGTGAAATTCGCATCACACCGTTCACACCATTCCCACTGCAGCTGAGATAGCATATGGATTCTTCCCCCAGTGCCGGTTTGTTGAAAGTGAGTTTCAAAAGCAGAAACATCGAGGTCCAGCTAAGGCTATTCCAGCATAGGAGGTGTGTTCAGATGCTTTTGGTCACTTTCCAGTGGTTGAAAGTGAGTGACAGTGCTGGAAAATGCTCAAAATGTAAAGGCCAGACTGTCTTGAAATGCTCAAAGTGCAATGTTTATCTGTGCCTCAACAAGAACCGCAAGTGCTTTCTTGAATTGTACGAGAAAGGGCCAATGGATCTAATTCAGCCGACTGGATAACTTTTCAGAGTCCATAAAAAGTGGGCACAGACTGTTTGTTTGATACCTCTGTTCCAGTTGGTCTCTAGTTATAGTGTAATAGTTAGTATATAGTTGTGGCTTCAGTAAAAAATTACCACTGGTTACCATTAATGCCTATTGTCGCTAATTTGCATCTATTTTATGTGCTATAGACAAATTAACAATCTCTACTTAATTTAGCATCCGATTGAAAGCAAAACACAAGTATTTTTTTGTTGTTATACAATGGTAAATATATTCAGGCGTTAAGGGGTTAAGTTTTATAAATAATTCACAAATATTAAATAGGGCCCCATTAAGATTACCATGTCCTCATCGATATACATTCATACAGCACAATACACTGTAATCTAATCCAATCATGTATTCCCAATGGGGAGCCTATGTTGACATAAGAATTGTCTATTATGAACTGTTTTGCAGTTATCGTTGTTACAATGGATGTATTTACTAACTGACATACAAATAATGTTATCGGGGACAGGAAATACATGACCCAAAGGAAGAAAGAATACAACTTTGTTCAATAGCTGTATATATCCGCTGTATTGCTTTGGTGGCCTCCCGCATTGGGGCAAGCCAGGGAAAATGACCATTGTGGACACAGGTTGTTGACCAAAGGCAATCTTCCCATTGTGGCCAAATAGCCCACAGAGATGTAAACATTACATGGAAGAATGGCCTACTGATCGACCTCAGAGATTGCAAAGTTAAGGTCAATCGTTGGTCCGACGGCCTATCAGAGGATTGTGAGTGTGACCGCACGAGTGTGTTTGTGTCAGAGTAAGGGGCGCCCGCGATTGGAGTGGCATGTTGGGGTACAACGCTGGTAAATTGAACCAGCGAGTTTCAAAAAAGGACTTAAAAGTGACTGTCACAAAGGATAAGCTTGATCTCCTCACCGCTGCATACCTTTTCGAAGGTTGAATCCTCACATAAACACACACACATATACACGCACTTGAGTTGCTGGTGATATCTATCTGTTAAAAGAGCTTGTGTGCTATTTATTTTTTATCTTTCTATGTGTGTCAACAACAAATCAACAAGGTTATTCCTTCAAAATAAGGTTAGATATTTCTGTTTGAGTTTCTGTTCGGTTTGAGTTTTTTTTTTTTTAGTTCAATTTAAGTTTACTTCACCTTCTGATTTTGTCTTCAAGGGCTTTCAATTCTCCCACCTAAGCACTGCAAACTTTACTGTAACACAGCCATTATAGTCGTGCTACCTTGTGGTTAAGTTATTAGGGCATTGTATGAATATGGGTACAGGCTAAGTCACTTCAAATTTGTGGTGAAATGAGCGCCATTTGCATAACTCACTTGGCCGTGCTTTGCAATTATGCCCTCTGTTCCGACACATGCTGCATCGTTCTTGCATGAAAATTAAATTCGGTTGATAAGAGTACCTTATGAATATACAGTTAATTGGCAGCAATTCCCCAGTTCAATTTTCAATCATTCCACGATTACCGGGAGGAATCCTAATTACTTATTTCTGCCTCTTTTCCCTCTCTTCTTCCTCTTTCCCATTGACAGAGCAAGACAAATACCAAAACATTGTTCCTTGGGCAGTATCTCTTTAATAGAAAAAAAAGAAGAGGAGGAAGTAAGAAAGAAAAAAAAAAGATAAAAGGGAGAAGTGATCAAGGAGAAATTTGTGACTCTTGCCTCCTGGTGCTGTGCGCACACGACTGAATCTGAGGGAGATTGCCGGCGACACCGCGTCTATGAGAGATCAAAGGGGTTCCTTGCTTTGCTTTGCATACCTCAAACACCATCAATAATGCATTTTCCTGCCCTACCTGCCGAGCACAGGAACGCAAGCAGCCCCCCCCCCCACACACACACACACAACAACGGGTGCCTGTCGAGCGGTTTGGGAGCCAAGGTGCGTGTTGACAGCTGAAGGAGCTGAAAAGTGAAAACTCCGGTTGAAATGCATTAATGTAGCAAGACATTTCTCTGTCAATCAGCCAATTACCTGCCCGATGACATCTCTGTACGTGCAAAACAAAAAAATCTAAAGGAGATTATTTGACCATCATTTTGATCTGGCACATCTTGAACAAGAGCGGAAATGTTCAAAGATTTCTAAAAAGTTTGCAGATTCACGTTGGACTAGGCTCTGGAATATAATTAAATACTTCACTCAGGTATTATTGTTTATTATACGCAGCTGCTCAGTGGGCAGCAGGACTGCACTGTGCTGTTCAAGGTTAAAAGGAGATTCAGAGTAGTCCACCATTTACATAACATTCTACCGTAATTTCCGGACTATAAGCCCCGTGCTTTGAACCCTGCGGCCTATACAGTGGTGCAGCTAATATGGATTTTTACAGCTGACAACCACTAGGGGGCCTTTTAAATCTCTATGGCTGGTTCACATCCCCCACTTTTAACGAGAGTAAGCCACACATTACGGGAGCGACTGTTTGCACAGAGGAAGTTTTCACGTACAAACCCTCATTACGAAAAATAAACGAAGAAATGCATATAACGCAGCCTTTAAGTTAAAGGCTGCCAAAGCCTGGACGTGCCCTGGGAGCGCACCGTTTACAGGACTATTTCTGCATGGTGAGTCAACACGTTTCGATTGCTGTGAAACATGTTTGGTACTATTGCACTAAATAGTAACAGTTGAATAAGTTATGCAAATATGCAACTTGTTTGTTGAAATGTTCAAAAATGGAAGCTTCCCTAAACAGCCATCACATTACCGATTATCCCCTCCGTGCACGGACCCTGTGTTTTATAATCCAATGTGGCTTGTGTATTGTACATATTCATTTTTTCTCTAATTGTAGCGGATGTGCTTTTTAGGCCAGAAATTACAGTAATTCATTATTTTATGATCTAACTAAGACAAACGCTGGTTGATTTTCACTGTTTCTCAGTAAATTCCCATTGATGGTCCCACAGCTCCAACTATTGACTCTATGACCTTTTCAGTATAGAACCGTGTATCTAACTACCTCTCCTCTCTATGGTGGGGCTATTTATTACAGGCTCCCCCTGCTGAGCCAACAGTATTGAGCAGGCTAACTATGATCAATGAATTCTGGCACCGTATCTTTTCATTTTCATATAGATTATGTTAGACTTTGAGAAAAAGTACCTCAGCTAAACGCAGATGAAAGTGGTGTCTTGTAGAAGCATCTGACATATTTTTTTTTTCACTGCACGGCTAAACGGCAAATATCATTGATGAAATATTTTTGCATCCATTAAGAGAGCCGATGGATAACTTTCCATTCAATTATGAGGCACGGATAGTTGTATCTATTTTTTTTTCCCCTGCATAAATATGCTGTAAATTCCCCTGAATTGCACTGGCTGACCACTTTTATTATTTTACCCTTATGTACTGGGAGGAAAATATGACTTTAAATGGCCTTTTTTAAACTCTAGCATTCGGCCTGTTTCCTTGGTTGCTCCTGTTTCTCAATCTGAAATTTGCAGCGCGGTAAATTATGCAAACAACCCGAGCAAGACGGATCTGACCATGGGGTGACCGATTCCCTCATACTAAGCTCCTCCTCACATTGCAAGAGGCAAGGAAGTGGCATGAAGTCGCTCTGTGAGAAAGCAGGTTGTCACTCCAGAAGGGATGCATATGGGTCACTGAAAATAAAGTATAGAGGGACATAAATACACATACGCTCAAACACACATGCACATACTGTATGTACATGCACACGTTTACACAAATCTATAGTGGTTGTGTGAACATGTGAGGAGCAGGAGGAGAGTTAGCATGTGTCCCTGTCTCTCAGATGTTACCACAGATTATTATGGGCAGAAACAATGAAAAGAAGCAGTATGATAAGCACTGTGGGTTGATTTTGTATAGTTTTAGCATTTGCTTATACTATTTTGGTACCTGGCCCACATCAGGAATTTCCATTCCAAAAGCCATTAAACCGTAATAGATGGGAAACACCTTGATCCCGCCACAATTAGAGGCTCCTCCAATATAATGACAAGGTCATAAAAATAGATGAACCCGATAACGATGAGCATAATTTGTTTCCTAAATTAATGAAGTGAAGACATGCGGGCTAAGCAACAATAAAGTTGGATGTAAAAAAAAAAAAAGTTTAATCACAAAAGTCTGAAAATACTGTGATAAGATGGGGATGGGAAAAATGGGAAAGAAGAGAGCCTTTTGTGATGTTATTACTTTTGGTGCCGTAGCCGGAAGGTCTGCTCTTCACTTTCAATTTATTTCATATCGAGTTTCATGCTCGGAAAAGTAGAGGGGAAGCCGGTCTTTAATGTCAAAGTGTAGTATCCCACCATGACATTTTGATTTTTTTTGTCTATTATTTCTCATCATCAGGAACTTTTCACCTTACAGAAATGGTTGTAACAGGAGGAAAACATTGGTCAGCTGCGGGGGTTTAAAAACTCTCAATTCGCCAAAAAATCCCGATCACTGCAATTTTTTTTTTTTTTGGCCAGACATCCAGTGGAGGATGAGAAAGGTTTTAGATTATATTTGTTTATGCTTCAAAACTTTCCCTTGTCAATGAGTATATTATAAAGCAAAGCAAACCACATTCTGTAATAAATTATCCTATATTTTATATAGTTTCTTTCATTATGTTGCCATCTTATGTGCAGTCAGAATCCAGGATTTATAAAGCAGCGGGCATATATAAACCAACAGCATGAGATAGGCTCAAGCAGTCAGGCTGATAGCAGATGTCACAAATTCCAATCCAGATGAAGGATCTGGGCTTCCTCTGGAAAACCACTTCAACAAGAAATGTGATCTGCCAAAACTGTCAGGTGGTTCAATGTAATCTGTCAGCTACTTCTCCAGGCCATATGAAAAAGGTAATTATTGAGCAATGGGGACTCTGTTAAAGTCAGTTAACACAATGATGTGGGAATTAAAGTTTAAACAGATGCATTCCTAGCGCCTCATTCCCAAATCCCATTTAAACCTGTTGTGTGAGTGGACAATTTAAACTGTAATTGTTTGCTTGCTGATTGAAATTTAAAATACCTTTTTTTTAAGTTAGATTTTTGTTTAAAAACAAAAGATGTGGATTTAAATGGTTCATAAATATGCCCCAATTTGTTATCTGACCTTAAAGTGAATATGTCCTCATTCACTTGACACACTTGACTTGACCTTAGATGTCATCACAGAGCCAGACACATGTGCCTGAACACACAGAACACACACATACACACACACAGCAGGGCATGCATATTAATAAGCGATCAGCAGCATTTTCTCCTTTCCCCATCTAATTTTGCCCTCTTCTCATGTACAGCAAAGGACATTGATTCGCCATGCATGAGCATACACACACACACACACATATACGGCACACTAAATAACGGTCACAAAACTGCAGCACTGTCATTCTCCCTCTGCTCACTTCATGCATACACAAGCTGGCAGTGACAGCAACTAATGGCAGGGAAGGCTGAAGAGTGCCCCCTGCTGTTTCACCGGGATGGAGGTCGGTCCATCTGATCCTGGTCATTCCACTGCTATGCCTCTATTAGCAGAGGCTTACCTGGAGGTGGAGTGCGGTCGATATCATACTGCAGCTGCCACAGTAATAAAAACCACAGGCAACCCTTACAGAGTGAGAGAGATAGAGAGAGAGAGAGGGAGAAAGAGAGAAAGTGAGTGGGAGCGCAAGACAAGGACGGCAAAGTAGGTATGAGGATTTAGGCAACGGCCAGAAGTTGAGGGCAGTGAAACTCCAATAGAGAGGACAGAGCGAGGTGAGATGAAGTAAAGGGGAAAAAAAAAGAAACACACCAGTAATTCCATGAAAGAAGGGAAGTCCCGAGGGAGTTCAGAGAAGTGCTGGAAAGCATGGCAATAGAGATGAGGATGTGCAGGAGAAGATGGAGAGCTGGACAGGAGGAGGGGGGCAGTGGAAGAAAAAGGGTTCTGCACTGAGCTTACATGAGCCTGCTGGTCCTCAGCACAATTTATGAAACATATGAATATGTGAGGCTGTCCTTGTCTTGCGCTCCCACATTAAACTGTGTGACAATTAATCAGTTTAAAGTGTCATGGTATGTCCAATATTACCAGAGAGCGTGTTCTTTGGTGCCATTCGAGTGTAATATTGTGACTATACAACAATTACCAACTAAATACAATGTATAAACAAAATATATATTCACTTTGGTCAAATTTTGCTGTCAAAACTGAAAGGTTTTTGCGAGTGTGCTTCCCGTTTCCATGGAAATACATGGGTGTGGCTAGCAACCGGAACACAATCGGCCACGTTAATAGAGTCCTATTTGTAATGGAACGTAGTTCACCGCTGCAGCAAATAATCCAAACCTTTGTAACGACCTAGCAACAGAAAGTATTTTCTATCCGCAGATGAGTGAACCCTGAGCCGCCGTTAACGTACTCAGACTTTCCAGAGTTTAATCAATTAAACAAAAGAAAAAAAGTTACTCTCATTGCTCCAGTTTTAACAATGATGCGTTTTTTTTATTTCAGAGACTTAGCTTCTACACCCACAAACTCTGCATGTAACCTGTTTGATGTCATACTGCTGTCACTGACGCGGTTGATGCAATACAAACATTCCGGCCCCAAACCTCGCAAAAAGAGAGAAAAAACATGAAGTTAATCCCTTCTGTTTTATCTAATGAAATAGGCTATGCTTCAGGCTATATTAAAATAAATGAATAAATAAAACGGGATACGTTTGGCTTGCTCCAGGCTATATTAAAATAAATACTGTTGCCATGGAGATGGATACAAAGTTGGTGGAGCAATATTTTGAGTGATGAGTCAGCCGCGCTGTTATGCTGATTTGAGCATATTCTAAACTTCGTGTTGACCAATCAGATCGCTTGGTTGGAATTCCTTGTTGTATAATTCCTGGTTTGTTAATTGTCTCCTGTTATTCACCTGTGTCTGTTGTATGTAATTAGTTCTCTGTGTTTAAGTCCAGTCTTCTGTTGCGTCTTGCTGTGTTATCCTGCAGTTTTGGCTTGTAACAGTGTTTTTTTTCTTCATTAAATTCCCTGCATTGCTTCCAAATCTGCAAATGGATCCACCTCCTCTACACATCGTGACATAAAGATAATAAATGTAGGATGCGCTTTTGCAAAGCATCAGTGAACTACAGAATATTTTAAATGTAGCAAATGACTTTTCTCACATTTTCCGAACATGTCCAACTCGGAACAGAGTTTATTACTTTGTGTATTAGTCATATTCACTTATCTTAGTGGGTGTTATCATGAGAAGTGTCCTATGCTTTCAGATACTTTTAAAGAACCATGGTAATTATTATTATGGTCATCTGACATGAACCCCTGAGGCCTCACACACACACACACAATATATATATATTCTTAAATACATTCATACCAATCTTTTATGCCAATCCCAGCACACCATTATGCAAGGTAAGAGAATCAGGCCTGAACTGAAACTTTATGGGATGAAGCTCTGCTCCTCCTTTGGGGGAGGGGAGGGGGCATCACACCTAAAGTTTGTTCTCCTTTTAGCCTGGAGGTTGGGAATTATATTTATTATTATTAACATGTCAGGGTTACAGTATATCAAAGATACATGGTTATAATGGGAGTCAATGGGACAAGTTGGTCCCGAGGGTAAAGAGTGTGGGTAAATATGCAAATCTCATATTATATATGCACTGCAATAGAGGGGGATTATAGAATTTATATATTAAGAAATCCTGGCCAAGTTTCAGATAGCTATCTATCTAGCTATCAAATGAATCAATCATCCACTCTGATTGATTCATGTTCCCTGCCAATCAAAGTCATTCTCTAATCAGTTTGTTTTTAGCCTAGGTTTGACTTTTGTGCCATTAGAAAAACTATAATAATCATTTTGGAGGTCTTCTGTCGTCTGCTAACATATTCAGCATTACTAACTTTATTAGGTGATAATAAATCTTTCCTGTGTTTTCTGTTTGTTGTGTTGCCTCGATGGTGGCCATGAATCAATTAATAAATCATTAATAAATTTAAAAAAACTGTTGCATTCCAACTTAGGTAGTTACAAGTCATTCTCTCTGCTATTACAAGTGAAAATAAAAGAAAAGGACTGCGATGACATCAGTGAAATGAATCCCTTCCTTTATAGATTCCTTTCACGTCATTTCATCTTACATAATCATCGCTATATTTATAAAAGCAATAACGGAGCAGCAAGAATAAACAAATAGGGGAAAAAAATCAAGCAATCAAACCTCAATTAGTTCTGATAAGGACGGGGAAGGAGGATGGGTTTGGAAGGGAATACAGATGAAGATAGAAGCAGATGGGAATACAAAGCAGAAGGTTAGGGTGGTAGCACCTCATGAAAATATCAGTCAATACCTGAGCAATAAAAAGTTATGGAGCTTGAGAGGAATGCGCATGCAGTCATAGCTATCAAATATCTATGAGAAGGCTTGAAGCCTGGAAGCCCCTTTCTCCAACTCCTTTGTTTTCAGCTGATGGATGAGAGACTTCTCAGCTAGCCACTGTACAACAGGGCCATTGAGATTAATCCAGCAATAAAAAGACCATTACTCCTCATTGGCATGACGAGAGGTCCATCCATTATGGTGAATGTTTTTTTTTTTTCCTTTTGTATGACTGCGCGAGACTGAGCCTCGCAATTAGGAGACCCGGCTTCATATGTCATTTTCAGGCCCAGAACGGCAGAGATTGAGATGGAGCTCCCGGACATCGGGAGGGATTACAGAAATAGCCTCTGAGGGAGAAAAAAAAAAGGAGAGGGAAAGAAAGGAAGAAGAGATTGACAGAGCAGGAAAGTAGAGCGTAAAGATATCAAATCAGCCACCTTGAAAGATTTTTTTTCTTTTAAACTGGTGGGAAAATGAGGGAGAGAAAGAGTTGGCTGGATGGCTAGTTGGCTGGTTGACAACAGGCCCGCAGAGTAGACATCTCAGTAGACTGCTCTTAAATGTCTCTCTGTACAGCAATGGCCGCCCCTCTGTTGCAATCCTTTAAATGAGCTCGTTATGGTTCAGGTCATTACGGAGCAGACTCAGTGGTTGGAGCAAGCTGAGATGTCATTAGACATAGTGAGGTGAGAAAGAAGGAGGCGTAGTGACCGGATAGATGGTTAAAGGGAGGAACCAAGAGGGGGAGGGTAAGAAGCTAACAGAAACAAAGACTACAGAGGAAGGTGGGGAATAACCTAAAGAAGAAATAGAAGAAGAGAGAGAGGTGTGGGCTATGAGGACAGACAATATGAGGGATGAAAGAAGAAATAAGGGAACTGAAGTATAGAAGAGGGGGTTCAATTTACATAAAGGGACTGCAAGCAGCTCCTGCATTGTGTCTGAAGTACCTTGGATATTGCGTTACTGAGGATGGCTTTCCAGGCTCAATGAGGAGCACTCAGTGGCTTTGTCTGTTATCTCATGAGCCTTCATGCAAAACAGGCCAAGCAAAACTAAAATTAAAAGCAGTTTGGCATAAACATTCAGTCTACAGATTAATGCAAGTCCAAAGCAAAATGATACAGTAGATGCAATATAATCTAATAATTATATGTTAATAAAATAATTTGTCTAATGCATATAGAAATGCAGCTCAAAGTGCTTTACAGCAGACATGAAATAAACAGCATTAAAATCAGTATGTTGAGACAAACACACACTACCGTTTTAATGTTTGGGGTCATCCAGAGAATCTTGTGTTTTCCATGAAAAGTCACACTTTTATTTACCACCGTGAGTTGTAAAATGAACAGAAAATGTTATTATATTAGCCTTCTGACGCAATGAGCAAACATATTGTACCATTAGAACAGTGGAAGTGATAGTTGCTGGAAATGGGCCTCTATACACCTACACAGTAAGATCACCAGTGTTAATATAACACTTAAAGAGTTCATTTTAACACTAGTGTTAACTAGTTCCCTAATTAACTCTTTAAGTGTTATTTTAACACTGGTGATTTTACTGTGTATGTAGTGTGTAAACAGACATTTACAGCTAGAATAGTCATTTACCACATTAGCAATATATAGAGTGTATTACTGATTAGTATTGAAGTTATCTTCATTCAAAAATAAAAAAAAAAAAATTCTGAGCGACCCCAAATATATTTGTGAAGCTGAAGCCAGTGAATGTTTGATAAAGCTTAAATGTATATATATATTCTGAAAACATATAGGGACTTGTGCCTCATATTTAAGATTATTTAAATAGCACCTCCTGGGGGAAAAGGGTCTGTCAGAGGTTACTGTATTATCTTTTCCAGATGCAGCAAAATAGGGCTGATGCAGCCTTTTTGGGGAGCACTCCACCAATGTAAATAAGGGACTGCACTGCAAATTAACTCTGATTGATTGTATCGCAGAATATTGTAAGGTCAACGTTTCGTGATGCATTCCTTGCAATTCCGTTCTCTTATTATTACTGCAGTTCTACTATTTGTTATGCATTTTTTACCCACATTACATGTATCTTTAAATATTTTTTATGTAAAGTTGTATTGATGTGCAGTGCAAATGACCAAATAATCATCAATTAACAACAATGTAATGCATATTGAGTAATAGTGCGAGACATACATTCTCCTTCACGTTTTTAAAGGTATAAAATGCAAAGTTGATGTGCATGCCCTTGTTTCAATAATCCGTATGAGTTTCAAGATATAATGTACCTATGGCCGAGGGCATTTGTTTTTGAATAAGCCAGCATTAAGCTCTGTTTCAACTTCCAAATTTATGCTAGCCACAGTGCAGGGAACAAACCCTTATAGTTGTGTCTCCTTCGTGTAAGACTTTTGTGGCTGGAGGACATTTCTCTAACTTTCCATCCACACAGCATATATTTGCATTCTAATGCATCACTTCATTTAACAACATTTTAGGACACCAAGATTTTCGTATGCAAGCTCAAAGCTCTTTACCCCTGAGGTCTACACATATGAACAGATAAGCACACAACACACACACACACATACAGAACAAATGCGCCAGTACAGAAAAAAACAGACATGCAACGACAAACAGACCTTTACGGGTGGTTAGACAGTGAGCCAACTAAATGTCAGATTGGCAGATGTTCCATCTCAGAGTCTGGCTCATTTGATTTTCATCTGTTTAGCCGATCTCACAAACACAGGACATGCCCAAATCAATTCTGATTCCGCCAAATACAGGTGGAATGCTTATTGACACTTGGCTTAATGATAGTCTGGTTCAAATCAGATTGATTATAAATCTGTTCTTGTTTACCAAAGATTAAAACCGGTGTTTAGAGGAGACAAGTGTTAGTGATTAATTCTGATAGGTGCTTTCACTTGAAACATTTTGAAACTGTGCAACATTCATCTCAAATAATACCCTATTGAATTGTTATCCCAGCAAATTAATCTCTGTATATCAAATGCTAAGATGCTACCTTAGTTTTAATCAATATTTCCAATCAAATAACCGCAGGACCTGCTCAGAAAGTATGATTAGTTTTGCTTTGGTTTAGAGTGTGTGTCTGGTGGAGGCTGTTCTGTGAAATTCTCCTGATATTAAAAGCTTATTCTATATGGCTGCGTAACTTTTAATTATTTTAGTTTGTTTGTTACTAGATTTAAAGATAACACACACTGCTGTCTGTCAACAACACGTTGTGCACTGAATATGTCTCGATCTACCGCTGAAAGAGTGGAGGCCCTGGACTGATAAAAGAGTTAGTGTATATCTAGTATCTAAGTCATAAAATCTCATAATTAGCAAATATTCGATGAAGCAAGACAGTTCTTGAACTCTGTTTTTCACTTCTCTGCTGTCTCGATACAGCAAGATATCAAATATATAACATTTATATTCCCCTTTTTTTTGGTTTGCGCAATAGCAGCACGGCCTCACAGCCCACTTTTTTGGGGTTTTTTTCCCCCTGCCCTCCAAACCACATTTAAATAAATTGACTCACAGTAAGAGCCAAAAGCAAGATAGTGCATGTATTAACATAAATGGCAGTTTTATATTTTAATACACTGTATTGAGCGCTATTTATTTGGCTTTTACTATTGAGATCCCCAAGAAAATGTTGGGGCCATAAAACAAAAAAAGCAAAATCCACCTTATGTCTATAGACAAATGATACACTTAAAGCACAATTTAGCCAGCAGTGCCTCAGGCCATAACTCTAGCCTGCTCTCCAAACATCTGCTGTACACTGCTGCCGAGTAGATCAAGATCTATGGGTTCTCACAGGCAGTGCTACTAGGGGTGGAAGTGGCTGTGCTGCAAGTGCACACTATATAACTCCAACTACAGCCTCCTGTAAGAGGTCATACATAAAGACATAGCTTTTTCATTCAACCTAGGCAGGATATAAGCAGCTATATAGATGGCAAAGTTTAATTCCATAACCAAACACTGGATGATTAAATTGATTTGCTCAGATTCACCATCAGCTTGTTTGGCAATAAAATTTGCATGGTTTCATAGCACATTGTCTTGTAAGATTGTAAGATGTATTTCTTTGAAAAAAGGACAGTGTATATTAATGAATATTTAGAATCAAATGCAAATATATCAGATTTAGCCACCACACTAATGCTCATATATTGTCCCTTGGCAGGTTGGTACATTTGTAAAATTAAATTATCATAACAATTGAAGTCCTTTTAAGTAAACATGGTTTTGTAAATTTGGACTGACTCAGTCACGTTTTATTCAAAGTAACAAAGACATGGTCTTCTTAGACCTTGAAAGTAAGGTTGTGATTTTCTCAACATTATTGCAATTCGGAATTCACAAAGATTCCTCTGAACAACATTAAAAGCAGAAAAGGAAAGATGCACTGGAGCACAGGGATGATTACAATATTGCAGTTCCTTTCTTGTTCTCAATTTTTTGTATATATAACTTGATAACTTTGCAACACACATTTTTAGACTAAATTGTAAATAAAATGGGACCCAGAATGAGCCCGTGTGGGACACCATTTAGTATATTCATGATGATAAACCATCAGCTATATATATATATATATATATATATATATATATATATATATATATATATATATATATATATAGTTTTCAAACCATTAAAAAAGTTTTGAGAATCTCGACCCTTCAGTAATGGAATAATATTCTTCTTTTCAGAGTAGCAATCTATAACAGATTCAAAGAACGATTTGAGCTTTTCACACTCAACTGTATCATATTGTATCTATTGTGAGCTCTTGCTCTATGGCTCTATTGAGACCACCCTCTGAAGAAAAACTAGTACACAGAGTAATTTTATTGGCCTATAGCAGTGAGGGTTACAGATGTACTAGCTTGTTGCTTTTGAAGCTTGCCTTTTTCCAAAGAGAACCCCCCGCTGAGGGAATAATACTTGGGGACAGTGTTACTTTATGGGATCTATGATCTATGGGCTCGTGGCAGTGGGAGCTGGAGTCTCTCCACAGAGCTCCCTCTGCTCTTAGATGTGGTGTGTATACTGCCACATACTGTGACAGGCTAAGATCATACTTCATGATGAAGAAAGAAACAGTACAGTAGCACATGACTGGCTCAAAGAGGAAATCAGTAGCTTTCCCAATAGAGTTTCATCTGCGAATTAAATACTTATAGTTTGTGTTACTTTCTGATCCCCGAGGGAAGTAAACACGGATATCTCCTAATAGTCGCCTTTTCCTTCATCTCTTTTAGTCCTTCTCCATTATTGTATGTATTTTACTCCTGTCCTATCTTCTCAGCCTTTCTGTCTCTCTCCATCCCCTGATCTTTTTATATCACTTTTTTTTTACTTTCCCTGCCTCTTTCCCCTTCTTCTGTTCTCTCTTCTATATTTATATATGGCTCTTGTTGTCCCTATAGACCATCATGAGATCATGATCATCTATCTTGATCTGTACAGCAGTAGTATCCAGAGCCAGCCTGCCTTCAAGAGCAGTATGGAACTCCTCCAAAAAACAAACAAATCATATATGTTTATGGACACACTGCTGGATTCCTTTAACTGGTTTATCAGGTTCACACTGCAAATAAAGTATGGGCTTAACTTATTTACTGGCAGGAGTTTGGTAATGGCTAAATTCTGTCTAGTAAGTGAAATTTTTACCCAGATAATGAGAAAAGTAATTCATAGAAATTTGAGAAAATATCTAAAAAAATAAATAAATAAATGTTTTTCTGTGCCACCGGAGAAATTGACTGGGTTGGGATGTTTCGGAAACATGGAGATTAATATGCAGAATACAATTGAGCTTGGATGGGATATTTCAGCACCACGGAGAGTGAATTGCAGCATATGATTGGGTCTGAAGGTTTCAGCACCACAGAAAGTTTCACATTATTTTTGAGAACTAATACTTCAACTTTACATATTTACATACAACAAATGAATGATAGAATACCAAACTGTTTTACAAGCACTGAATTAAGCTGTTCCATGGTTCCATAGGCTACATGCATTCATTGGTATAAACAGTTGCTAGGGTCTCATTAGGTTGTTGCTATGTAGTTGCTGCAGTGTTCTATGCATTTAAGATGATGTTAGGGTTGTTTCTAATGCATTCAGTCACATGGGTACTGTACACATACTGGTAGTAGTAGTGCATTAAAGATCCCCTTCAAACATGTTTTAGGATGTGTATAAAATACTCCACTTTGTAACTGAAAATTAATTTGTCTGATATGTTTTTTTTTTCAAAAAGAAAATCAATAATGTTAAAATCATTAAGATTGCATATACTCCCTCATTAAAAATCCAGAATCTATGAATATGCAGTTCTATTTATTCTCAAATGTTTCCACTACTATAAACCACGGTCTCCTTACTTTACTGTAAAGTCCATTTTCAGTGTTTGTGCACTGGAGTGTTTGTGCACCAAACTATTGGTGATGTCACCAATCATGCTTGTAGGCATGTCCATTGAAATCAGATTTTCAGTGGACACAGAGAAACTTCAACTTTCAAGCAGATGAATGTGAAAACAACCTTCTAAGTGTCCGATTCTGCAGATACTTTATTCTGCAAAGTGAATCCCAAATGCTCAACTACGGAATACTTTTGAGTACGCAAATGCAAACTTCCTTCATTCCACCATACAATCCAAAACCTTCCACATGCAGCATGTCACCATGTAGAGTTTGATTCATAGTTATTGATCGTGATGGTGCGAACGCCATATAAAGGAGAAAAGCTTCCCGGTTGTTTGATGCGAGTGTGTGAAGCAGGCCTCCGCAGCAGGGTGCTTCCTTTAATCTACACCTTCTCTCTTTTCCTCTCACTCTCTCCTTGTCATTCCCTCTTTTTCACACATACACATAAAGCCTTTGTCGCCCTTCAGTCTGCTTCCTCACCTCATCCCCGTCTGTTTTTGTTACTCGATTACCTCACTTCAATTTCTTGCTCATCTCTTCCACTCACACATTACCTTTCTCTATCTCTTTCACTGCCCCGGCTTGTCTTCCTCCCTCCCTCGTTCGGTTCCTGTTGCTTTCTTTCTTTGCCGCCGCCTTCATCTTCATACTCCTCCACTATGTTCTTTAATTTCCTGTGTATGAAAGATTAATCTGAGTACTTTAATAATAAATAAGGAGGCACAGCGTAAAAGTGCGGAAGGCAACCCAGACTATAACAACAAGGATCCCAAAAACACAAAGGAAAGTAACATTCCTGCTCTATCTTTCCTCTTTTCCCTCCTTCCTTCCCATCTTTCTTTTCCAGCCATTCTCTTTTTTTCTCTGATATCTCGAGCACCCTGAACGAGACCTTGCGGATAAAGGCAAGGCACGGGATCTCTGTAGATGACACCAGCTTCTTGTAATTCACAGAATACCAATTTGGTGAGTCACTCATTCAAAGTGCACCACTGACAGCTTGTCTCTGGTTTGTGACCTGATGAAAAGGTTAACTGCATTTTCACTGCTCAAACACAAACGCAGTCAAATTGTTGCCTGAACTTTAAGCTGCTCATTTGCTTCTTTTTTTAAATTAATATTTTAGTCAAATTAACTTTCAACAGAAAGAAAAGTGAGAAATGAGGAAGGGTGTCAAATCAAATCAAACCCGGTTTCAATGCAACAATATACTGTATACTGTAAATGTGTATATATAAAGAAAATGTTGGATATAAATATCAGACTGTGACCTGGCCTTGACTGCATATATATCAAATAGTGTTTCTAATTCTGACTCTAGCTTTACTCTCAATGGAGATTCCACAACATCTCTAAATGTTAGCCATTTGATGTGCATCAGCTATTATACCCATAAAACCGAGCATTGCTATGTAATTTTCCAGACTTTATGTGTAATGAACAATCTGCTTGAAATATGATGCAAACCAGCATTTGTAGGTGTCTTAATACAAATTTGCACGTGCACACATAACAAATTCGTAAATTTGGGGACCAGAAAAATTCATCCTCAAAAACTCTGATCCAAAAGTCAATAAAATTAGTAGGAAATGCATTTTCTACTAATTTAAATCAGGCTGTGTTTCTACATTTTCTTTTATTGGATAAATATTGCAATGGCTTTGTGTTGTGTCAATGGGATGTGGAAGTAAACCACATATGGTATTGGTTTTTCCTTTTGAATTACAGACCTATGGCCTGACTAATATCAGTCTTGTGATAAGATTTCTGTTACATGCTTCCCACACCCTTCTCCTCATTTGCCATACGGTCTATCATCATTAAAAGGAATCACTTGATCCGACCAGGATGTCTGGCTGTATGTTAACTATGATTTGTATAAGCATGGCACATTATACAATAAACCTATATCAGGAGGACTGTCAGTGGGAATGTGCCCGAGAAATGTGAAGGTTAAAGCAGCTCAGAAGAGCATTTGATGCGCTACATGCCCCATGATCATCCCATCAACTTAGCTCAATGTTGCAAGAGAGGGAGAGAGAGGAATATTATAAAGTGATTTCGTTGACATGCAATATGGGATTCATCTTCATTAGATCTGGGGGGGTGGGGTGGATGGTGAAGTTACACGGGCCTCTATTTATAACTATCACACGGAGGGGATAGGAACAAAATCCTGCTGTGACACTTGGGAGTTAAGATTTGTCACGCCTCTTAGCTGTTTGTTGCCCACAAAAAAATGCAACACAAAGTAAAAACATCTTTTCAAGGTTTTGCAGGAGCCTTTTGTTGCGGAACTGGGGAAGAAAGCGACACGCCATCCGAGCCACTGCCAGCCATTTTCTATTGATGGGATGTTTTATGCTTCTTTAAGCACAGATTTCAAAATAAGAGTCACGTTGTGTCCTCCAGCGCCGGGGGAGACGGCTGTGGCCTTGCAGGAGACGCCGCCTCAGAGTATGGAATGAATATGCCAGTGAAGCATACAACATTAAGATGGTATGGACCAGGGCGTGCACTTTTTTCTGCTGTAGACAATGCCCTTCGGTGTAGTAGACTCGCAAAGAATGTACCGCAGTGACAGCATGCCATAGCAGGCAGTTTAAATATTCAGCGTGTGATAGATTTCACTAGATAATCACTGACCTTGTAGCTTCATGTTTGGTTCTTTTTACTCCTTTTAATCAGAATTAAAATCAATTTATTTGCATTTAGGCTAGGCGCTACTTCGAATATGGGGCCCAAACGGCTAAATTTATTCAGGGGAGACAAGCCTTCAGTGTTTCCACCCCCCGCTACAAGTTCCAAACTGAACTTAAAATGGCTGAACTTGTTCTATTTAGAACTTCCCGTTGAACAGACAAAAAGAATCAGACAGTGCCTTTTTACATATTTCTTGTAACCTGCTGCACCCTTGCATTTTAACATCCTATTTTTGTAACTACCGCACTTATGTTTTGAACGTTAACTTATATTGCACTTTAGCATCAAAGTGTTTCTGCTGCACTTTAGTTTTTAATATGGTATTTAATTTAATATAGCTGTTTATTTTATCAAATTTCACAACGTGTGCTGCTGACCTCTTGGCCAGGTCACCATTTTTACCTGGTTAAATAATATAATAATAATATATATATATATATATATATATATATATATATATATTTTTTTTTTTTTAATTCATTCCATATACTGCACTGAAAAACCTTTTCACGAAGTGTGGGCAGGTGGGACGTTTCAGATTCAGATCCAGACAACTTTATTTATCCCAGGAGGGCCGTTCAGTTTCACAGCCTATACCCGGTTAATTCACAGAAACAGATACACAGTCTCAGTCTAGAGGCAGCGATCAACGTGTCAGTACCAACGGGTCAACATATGGTACGAGAACGAGAGCAGCAGGCGACACACTCCGGCACCCGCAGGTCACCGTGTACGGGGATTACGTGAGGAGCCCGGTTATAGCAACAATAAAAAAAAAAAAAAAAAAAGTTTACAGGGAACGGCTTACATCTCAATCACTACTGTCTGCATTTAGCTGCCTGATAGAAGAAGTGAAAAAAAGAATTCTCTGGAGAGAACATGGTCAGCCTGACTAATGATTACTTTAGCTTTCTGGACCACACCATTCTACCGGAGCGAGCACGAGTCCTTCTGTTAGGCTCCAGCGATCTTGGTGGAGACTTTAACACTTACTGTTAAGACTACTTTTTTTGTTCTCTTCAGACCATCCGTTGCACCAGCATATGAAAGAAAATGAAAAGTGCTTTCAATATGGCCGCTTTTGGCATTCGACTCTGTATTGTAAAAGAACGGTAGCGTCTGCCCGAAGGAAGAGGATTCTGTTCTAGGATTTCCACTCCTATAAAGTGTGTTTGTCATCATCAGAAATAGTTAAAACTGACTCATTTAAAACTGCTCACCATCTCAACCTCAGTGCCATTTATAGAGATGAGAAGGTGAGAAAATGAGATACCGTTGGGCGATCAATGACGAGCTCCTTCTTTTCTAGGTTGCAGGGTCTCACTGCACTTGACGTGATTTAATACCTTAGTTCTGTAGTGTGACTCATCATTTAAGTTTATGAGCCCAATGACAGCTGTGTTGTCCGCTTACTTTGATATCAGATCGATGTGATGTAAGGCAACACAGTCACAGCCATGAGTACAAAAAAGAGAAGGACAGCGGTCTAGGAAAATGAACTTGAGGTGAGACAGTGCTTAAGAAAATATATCACACAGTTTTGTACCAATTCTGACTCAATGAGATGTAAAAAAAATAAATATCCACAAACAGCCTCACACAAACCAAATCTGAGTCATCATCAGAATCATATTGAAAGCAGATGTGTAGTCGATATAAAAAGCATAAGACTCCCCCTCATCTAGATGTTCATAAAAAGAATTGAAAGCAATGGAAAGTTCTCACAAACAGTGACATGTTAAATGGAGTCTGTTAGCGGAGCCAACTGCCTCAGAGGTAGGATCTGGCAATCCAGGGAGGAAGACCATCCGGTCCAATGGCTTTCCTCACCATGGTCCTGGAAAGGACCTTTCCGGATCTTGTGTTGTGACACAGTCAGTCCCTGCTTTGAAGTGATAGGAACAGGGTCAAACATGTCAGAGCCCATTATGTAATATCCAAAATATCTGTCCATTCTCTGAGAACACCTATACCTGTCGCTTCGCTCTGGAAATACAGAGTTTTTGTCGATTCATATCAAAATCACAGCAATGTTGACTGAGTGGATTGCAATGATAAAAGATATAGTTTTTTGTGTTGTAGTATTGGTTTTCAGGAAATCCGACCGTGGTGAATTGTTTCCTGACTGGCTGTCACTGATTGACAGGATCCCATCAGACTTGAATCCAGGAGCTCAAATGAGAAAACCAGATCCCCGGACGATGGCTCGAACATTTATCATCAAAAATGCCTTAAGCACTTGAAAATAGTTTAAAAAGGGAAGTGCATCTCCTTTAACCTGTAGGAGAAAAGGCAAAATATTGTCATCCATGACACAAGAGGCTAAGGAGAAATTTAATGAGGTAGATTTGGCATCAGATGGTAAATGGCATTAAGCTGCATTAAGTGATTTTGATCAAACAGAGCTGATATGCTGTTAGCTTTTGGGATTTGCAGGGTGTCGGTACAACTTAAAACTTCTTGCATCTCAACCTTTTTGCTTTGAAATTGCTCTGAAACTTGACTTTTCGGCCTCCCTCTCCCTAAATTATGTTTCAATTACCAGGAGGGAGGAAAAAACTCCTCCAGGAATGGGACAACTATATTAAACTTTGTCAGACATGTTGATCAGTTTTCTTTTAAAATGCTGCTGAATAAATCACAAAGCCAACACCTATTCCGTACACTGGTATGTGAACCAACTGACGATTCCCATACTGAACATGCTTGTTTATGAAAGGCAATAAAAACATATCAGGGCATTCCTTTGTAGTGACTCTACTGGGGAACTAAACATAAAAATAAATGTGTACTTTTAGAAGAACAGGTTAGAGCTCCCTCAGTGTTGCTAGTTTTTTTATTTTATTTTTATATATTTTTTATTTTATTATTTATTTCTTTTATATTTTTCCCCTTTCTTTCTTCTTCAAAGTCATTTAGTTTATGAAACACCCTGTATTACTTGTAAGTAATGCAAACAACAGTATCTATAACAAGAAATAGCAGTAAAACAGAAAAGCTAAAAAACTTAATACTTAATCTTTGTTAACTCTAAACATTTCATAACTTCCCGTATAAACCTTTCCGATTTTCAGTCAATGCAGTAGAAGTTAATGGAAACCAAAAATAATGACAGATTAATAAATCCTAAGGTCTACACTGAACCAAAATGAGTTGATTGATTAATATTCTAATAATCATCCAAGAGACACTTATAAATTAATAAAATGTTGCATTCAGATACAGAGGAGACAATAAGACAATCCAGATAGTGTGGTTAAAGATCCATGAGTCTGAAGGCTTTGTGTCATACTAAACTTACAGCTGTAGAAAGTTAACACAGACGGGATAGCGAGGTAAACATAAATATGTGCAGACTTCTTTGTTTGGCCATTCTTTGCTTGATCACGTTGCATTTATCGATCGACCCTGGGTTTTTGTTTGCCGCCGCCCTCCCGTTGCGTGAATGAATGAATGAATATCGCCAACTGTCTCAACACAGCCTTGGTCTGCAATGTTGTTTTTCATTGCTTTGTTTGTTTGTTGACCTCCACATGCTACAGTATGTGGAGCACATACAGGAGTATGTGTGTGTGTGTGTGTGTGTGTGTGTGTGTGTGTGTGTGTGTGTGTGTGTGTGTGTGTGTGTGTGTGTGTGTGTGTGTGTGTGTGTGTGTGTGTGTGTGTGCCAACAGTAGGAGAAAGTCGAAGGACTATCGTTCACATCGATAACCCTCCTCTGGGACTTCGCCATAGGATTCAGACAATGAGAGTGTGGGATGGAGGAGGACAGGCTGGGGGTGAAGGAGCGGGAAGAGGACGGGGATGGAGGGAGCCGAGGGAAGACGGGAAGGAGTGGAGGGGGGGCGAAAGAGAGTGGGGGGCTGGACAAAGCTGTCTGTTTTGAAACATTCAGGTCTCAGTGCTATTTGATGAAGATGAAGTGAAGTGCTAAAAATCAATAATCTGCTCGATATGTCCTCAGAAAGGATTGACCACTGGGTCCCCGACCAGGGGATTCATTTGAGATGCGGGCTGAATATATCGTGGGACTTTCCAAGATCCAGTCGATTCCAGCACCGCTGATAAACCTCAGCGAGACGCAATCAAATCTGACATAAAACCCTAGAAGAAGAAAACACATGAATGAAATTCTGATGGCGTGAACGGACCCGAGAATCGCGAGGCACCAAATTAAATACAAAAAAGGATAGCTATGCTTGAACGTATTCGATGGCTGGTGCAACTAAAACAAAATATGACTTTGAAAGCATGTGCTCAAATCGAAATGAGGCTGAACTGCGAAACGTCCGGATCCAATCGAGATCAAACTGGAAAATCAGACGCGCATTTTGTTCCATTAAATCGTGATTTACTGCATCAAAATCCTTAAAAGCCTAATCTCTCATCAGTCATCTGATCTCCATCAGCCCTCTGGATAACAATAGAAATTGGAGAGAGACCATGAAAACAATCAGTTTATTATACTCTGAACACAAGATGCTGTCATTCATATTGCTCATTAAAGGAGATATAGGTGGGATTTCTTTCTTTGTTACACAAAAGCACAAATCCCTGTCTTGCACGCTGTCGATATATAGCACTGACATTGCAGCAGTAACAAGAGCAACGTACCACTGGGAGATACATCATCTACTGGGGGTTCTGTGATTGGAGGTATATCTTCATAAGGAGCCACCGGACCACGCCCATGCAAACGGAATATTGATCTGAATAGAGGCGACTGAAAATAAGATCATAATGGCCTTGCTTAGTCTAGAGACTGTAAAACATTGGATCATCAAGCTGGAATAAACTCCTCCGGGGAAGCTGAGGGAGATGAGGCGGAAGGGATGGTGTTTGCACGTATGCATGTGCGCGGCGGTGTGCACGCCGTGCAGGTTAATCGTGTTGTACAACATTTCAGGGAATGGAGAAGATGTGTGAAAAAAACGCTTTAGTGGGATGTAGTCCCACTCGATGAGGTCTCCTGAGAGTCAGCCGCATGGAAAATTAGACCATATCTGTGTACACTAGTGTATCTGATGTATGATCGTTTTCAAACGGTTCGTTTACATCTTTTTTTTTTTTTCACTCCGATGCATTCATCTCATCTAATTAGCGCAGCGGGTTGCTGATTTCAGAAAGCTGCTCCACCCTGTCAAAGTTTGTGTGCATCAGTCATCAGTCTGCAGTGGTTTCTCCGGTTTTACAAAATAGTGTGTTCATTATATTGACAAACCCACTTGTGAAATTCAGACTTTTATATTTTCAGGGGTGTCAAACATGTGGCCCTGGGGCCAGAACCGGCCCTTTAAAGGGGCCAGTCCAGCCCACTCGATGTTTGTATAAAATGTGACAAAAATTGGAGCAGTTCCTCTTTCTTCACAGAAATGTGAAGTGAGTGAGCATCATTCAGGGCTCAATAAAATATTGTAAATGGTTTGTAAGGCAGGAGATAATTCACCTGCTGCTTAAAAAGGGAAATATTGTTCAGTGACTAAGTGTTTTGATTTAAAATGCAACGATAGACGAACTGAATACGGAATAACTGAGACATCATATTGTTGAAATAGGACTTTTTTATTATGTCACCTCTCTTAATTCATTCATTCATCTTCTATACCCGCTTATTCCTCATTAGGGTCGCAGGGGTCTGCTGGAGCCAATCCCAGCGCAGGCAGGGATACACCCCAAGACCAAGGAGGTCTTGAACCTGCTACCTTGTTGCTCCTCTCTTAATTAATCTTGCAAATATTTACAATGAAATACTTTCCATAAAAAGGAGGGGAGAGGTTTGTAGGTGTTGTTATTTATGTATAAATTTTTACTTGTCTGGCCCACTTGAGCTCAAATTGCACTGAATGTGGCCCATGAACTAAATTGAACTTGACTCACCTGCACTAGAGTCTCTAAATCATATGTTGATATTTCAGTCAAGCAATTCAAGGTGCAGGTTATGTTGTCCATCTGGAAAATATAGTGGCAAGAAAAGATTGTTTTAACCTCTTAAGACATACTCTACTGTGAGCGTTACAGGGGAGCGGCAGGGGGTCATTTACGGCGATACTACGCTCAAGTTATTGGTTTTAATGCGCAAATAATACAGTTAAACAGTTATGGTCTCGAAGTTGTTTCTCATCGATTGACACCATGCAGCACGAGCCAATAGAAGCGTGGGGGTTGGGAGATAGCCAATGAAGCCAGTGAAGATTGACTACCAAAGTCTGACCACCTTTGGTTTGATGGACAGCAGTGCGACCCAGTGGAAATTTATCATGATGACACCATCCAAATCTGATAGCCAATAATATGTGACATGTGGAAACTGTGGCATTTACAATTTGGGCATACCATTAGTAGTGATGCATTATTTAGTTTGTCTGATAAGTAGATCAAGTAGAAATGAAATGTAAACTGAATAAAATGAAAAGTGAAATATATATTTACTTCTGTGTGTTGCTTGAAAACTGCACACTTGTGCCCGCTCAGGCAATTATAGGAGGAAGGGGCAGCCTGTAAATGACGAAATGGAAAAATCCACCAGGTAGAATGAGAAGTTGGCAAATATGATCACACACAACAGGACAGAATACAAACGGATGTACTTGGGGTTCAATTCAAGGACATACGGGCACATCCCACCTACAAATATCCCTCTTAAGCCACAAAGTGAACAATCACTGATTGAGCTCAAACACTCCTTTATGATGCTTGTCTGTCATTTCCATCTTGAAAGTAAACATTTATTTGCATAATGTTTTAACTTATTGCTTTTTTTTCCCTCTTTTTTAATCGGCTGAGTATTTTTACTATGTATTTATTTTTCCTGGTTTTAATGTTGTAATTATGTGCCCTGTGTTTTATGTGCTAAATGTATATGTCCCGCTGCTGCATAACAAATTACCCTGATGGGGACAAATTAAGTTATTGATTGATTGATAGTCTTAATGAGAAAGTGTCACAGTTCAGAACATGGCATGCTTTATTTATGTCTTTTAAAGCTCAAATAAATCTCTCCATTCGTTTAATCTATGTTGTCAGTAAATCATGCTTGAGCTCCACAGTTATGACCCATTACACCTGATTGAAAGCAGGCATTCGTTTTACCTTAAGTCTAAGTCGTGATATTGCCTGACGCAAACAATCACATTATATACCTTACAGAGGCCTCTGTAATTAAATTAACGAGGCTGCGGTGAGGAAAGATGTCACATATTATTACTTACCTTTTATCTCACCTTCAACTTGTTTTTCCAATCTTTCAACATGAAGTAGAACATAACGTTAATCAAAGCCATAAACAACAGCAGAAAAAAACGCCCTGCAGTTAACTTGCAAGTGAGCTGGTGGTAGTGTCTGTTGTATTATACTGTATGTATGCAGCAAGATGTGAGTCTGTTAAAAAAAAACATATTGGAGTCATTTCATAGCACCTGCAACATTTGCTGTACTAAACAGGAAGGGGCAGGAATGGAGCTAAAGTTCAGCAGCCATTATCACAGCAGCCGGTCGGACCTGTTGGAAACCACTCCTAGGTTATTTATCCTCTTCAGTTGAGCAATAGAAAAAAATGTTGACCACTGCAACTGAGATCTACAGGAGGAAGCAGAAAATACAGGATGGAGTAATATCACACTTAACACCGCTTTGGGGCGACACGGTGGGGCAGGGGTTAGCGCTGTTGCCTCACAGCAAGAAGGTCGCAGGTTCAAGACCTCCTTGGTCCTGGGTCTGGGACGTTTCTGTGTGGAGTTTGCATGTTCTCCCCGTGTCTGCGTGGGTTTTCACCGGGTACTCCGGCTTCCTCCCACACTTCAAAAACATGCTGAGGTTAATTGGCGACTCTAAATTGCCCGTAGGTGTGAATGTGTGAGTGAATGGTGTGTGTGCCCCACGATTGGCTGGCGACCATCTGGGGTGTATCCCTGCCTCTCGCCGTAACGTGCTGGGATAGGCTCCAGCAGACCCCTGCGACCCTAATGAGGAATAAGCAGGTATAGAAAATGACTGACTGACACCGCTTTGAACATGTCCTAGGAGCTATTTTACCCAGATCTTGCTGTAGCTGTTGAAATGTTATATATATATAATAGTAGTGCTGGGGTTTCACTGTCCTTTGCCACTGAGTCTGTACAGTAGGACTGGGCAGGATACTATTTCATACCAAACACTGGTGTTTGTTTTATTTTAATGACATAAATTTTTCATATAGCTCCATACAGATGAGTGTGTAGCATACAAAATGATGGGAACACAGAGCATTGGAATGTCACGCTGCGGGATATTGTTTGAGAGGGGACTACTATCTGCATGTGGCTGCGTGTGAGAGCACAGTTTGTGTGTTCAGCAGTTAACAACAAAACCAGGAACCATGTCAGTTGTGTGGAAGTACTTCGGATTTAAAAAAATCTGATGCGGATCAAACAACCATAATCTGTAAATGTTGTAGGGTTAAAGTTGTGACCGTAGGAGGTAACAGGTAATTTGCTTTACCGCGTCCACCACAAACATGTCCTAGAATATGAAGAATGCATGAAACTAAGAGCTTCGGCCCCCCTTCACGTCAACAGGTAACTAATGTTGGCGCAAAACACGAGTCAGGCGTCATTCAGATGTGTTGGCTAAGAGACTGCCTACCACTTCTTTGTGAACCGCAGCATTTTGTGGGACCATTCAAAACTGTGTTATTCTAGTCACAGCAAGAAGGTCACAGGTTCAGATCCTTGATCTGGGGCCTTTCTGTGTGGAGTTTGCATGTTCTCCCCGTGTCTGCGTGGGTTCTCTCCGGGTTCTCCGGCTTCCTCCCTCAGCCCAGAAACATGCCGAGGTTAATTGGAGACTCAAAATTGCCCATTGCCATGAGTGAGTGTGTGAGTGAATGATGTGTGTGTGTCCCATGATAGGCTGGTGGTAATGCGCTGGGATTGGCCCCAGCAGACCCCACGACCCTAATGAGGAATAAGCAGGTATAGAAAATGACCGACTGACATTCAAAGCTGCATTATTCTAGTATGGTCATTCTAAGCCAATTTACTGCCATAATTATTCTCTAGGTAGGTGGAGTAATGCGTTTGTATGTTGGGCATGTCCTATGTGGGTTGTCTCCAGGTTCTCCAGCTTCCTTGCACAGTCCAAAAAGTGCTTAGGTTATTTGGAGACTTTAAATTGCCTGTAGTTATGAGTACATGAGTGAATGGTGTGTGCGGTAGACCGGCCCTGCCTGGAGTGTATTCCTGCCTCTCCCCTGAAGTACATTGGGATTGGCTCCAGCAGACCCTCATGACCCTAGTGAGGAATAAAAAAAAATGCATGGCTAGATGAAATTATTCTCTAAATTATTAGAAAACGGAGTTAACAACTAGTCATGCATGAAGGACCAATACCATGCATCAAATACCATGACACCAATATAATTTTAAAAAATACTGTGATCAGTTTTTGATAATACACCTGGATCTAATGTATAATAGCATATTTATACCCCTTTTGTAATTGCAGAACAGCCTTTAGAGTGTTTTCCTTTTAAAGCTCAAGCTTTTCCCCTGCTTAGAGTGTCCTCAGTGGTTCTTCACCTCCACCTACTCATTGATTAACCTGCATGTGTCATGGTCATTTGTCAATGAAACAACAATTAGACCATTAATTTATGTTTTCATGCAATCAAAATTTAAAGCTTTTACACAAGCCCTAACCCAATTTCCATGTTAATGCCCGAGGGCCTGACTAATGTGCCATTCCTAGACTGATTTCTTAGTGATTAGAACTATTAACTTTAAGCCATTTCAGGGATCTATGTCTTAATATTGATGGATGTATGATTACTAAGAGCACCCCCATAAAAAACCTAGGAGTTACCTTTGATTTGACTTTGACTTTTCCGCCTCATATAAGGGAAATCAGCATTTTCCCAACTGCATAACATAGCTAAAATCTGCCCTGTTTTATCTCTCCATAATGCTGAGAATGTTCCCCATGCCCTTGTATCTTCTAGACTGGACTATTGTAATGCTCTTTTCTCTGTCCTCCCTAACTCTAGAAGTCGTTCTACCACTTGAATTTTGACTAGAACTTGAACATATGACCACATAACTTCTCTCTTGGTGTCACCTCATTGGCTTTTCAGACTCAAGCTGATTTTAAAGTTTTATTATTAACTTAAGGTCCTAATGGACTTATGTCATCTCACTTATCTAAATTACTTCTTTCAATTCCCAACCTTCTTGTCAACCCCTCTAATAATGTCAGCTGATTGTAGCGCCTTCTCCTCCTTTTATATATTAAAGAAGGTACATCTACTGAAATTTTTAAATCCTTTTCTTGAAACACTAGCCTAGCTAACACTAGTACAATGTACATTGAGATAAGGTCTGGGAACCATCCATTAAATTGTTCATATTGGAGGCATAGTATATGAAAGGCCAGAGCCATTTATTGGGCACAATGGATGTCTATCAAATGCGTTTGTAAATATATTATAGCCAATCATATCAAACAAACAACAATGTTTATTGCTAAATGTTACTTATTTTTCAAGATAAATTTGCAGTCTAAATTACTTAGAACATTTTTTAAGACTATACCGAAAGGTAAATTACCATCTGCCGCCATGTTGGATCCACATTTATTAACAAACTTGCTTCACCATCCTCCATTCTGTGATTGGCTCCCTCGCTGGGGGGAAAATTAGATCCTTGGTATCCAGATTGAATTGCAGAGCAAAGTGAATTTGCATGCAAGACAGGATGGGTATTCCCAGGCTATTAAAACACACCTTTCTACTCAATGCTTTGGTTTAGCCTAGTTTGCAATTGTTTCCATCTTATCCAAATAGATTGCAAGAAATGTTAAAATCAGATAACAGCGTGTTTTCTTTTACGGGCTGGTCATTAGTTTGTCAAGTTGATAACTCAGCTATGCTTGTATCACTTGATGGTAAGTAAGTTTGACAGCTGTGCAGATGAATTTAGAACAGGTGAATGAACCTGAATTACATGTCTGTTAGTTTTTATGCACACCTGATGACCAATCAGAAAAAAAAGTAAAATGACTAATAATAGCTTGCTTAACTCAACCTCCATCTGTCGCTCTTTCATGCTTCTCTTTTTGATTATAGTTTGCTAGAGTGATGGGAAGTGGATCATGATATGTTCATATAAGACATACATGTAACATTATCAAGGAACATAAGAGGATGTTTGAGAAAGGTACTTCTACACCCGTGTAAAACCTGTGTCAAAGGTCTGTTTCATCATGCTCTGCTAGGGTGACGTTCCATAAGCCACTGACTCTTTTTATCACTTTTCCTCTCATTTCTTTTCATAAATTGGAGTGCACTTAAGCAGATGTTCCCCGTCACCACTTTGCTTTCCCTGTCACACCTGCTTCGATGCTCCTACAGCTGTATTCCTGGTCTTTCTAATGGCAAACATAATTGTGTGTAATCTATTTTGGTGTTGACCCTTAATAGCACAGAATTCTATAGAAGTTCATTTGTGTTTTTAGGGTAAATACATTTTGTTAGATTGAGCATATCTGCTGGTTAATTGTTAAAACCTGAAGATTTGGAGAGAAATAGTTGCTTGCATGTGATGCTGAATGGTTTCAGAAGGGGAGAAAAACAAAAGTGCTTCCCAATGAGCTCACCAAGAAGATTCCTATTGTGCTACACTGCTTACAAAGATTCACTGCCACAGCTGAAATGGTGCTTTAATGGAAGCGTTGAATTAAACTATTTACCTCTCTCAACACAGTTACTGTGCCAATTCAAGCATAGCATTCTATAAAAAAGAGGTTTGTCAAATCAATATTGTTGGGAAAAATCTCTAGGGAAGAGGTGTATTTCTCATTTCAGTAACCCTTTATTTTACAGGTTCTTAACTACATATGTAGTACATACTAATAAATTAGTTATATGTAGTTTATATAAATGCAGATATAGTTATAGTTAATGTGTGTTAATAAGTATCTGTATATGATGTTAACCTACAGTTTATAACTGTTTGTAGTGTTTTCATATGTAGTTCATATTTGTTTATAAGTAGTTCATTTGTTACACATACTAAAGATTTTAATAAAACATGTTAAAATATTAACAGGAACAAAAAACATAACCCAGAAGTTGAAATAACAAGTTTAAAGCTTCAAAAATCAATAAATACAAAAAAAATCAAATAAGACAAAATGCCCAGTATCCAATACTTATAAATGTTGTTTAAGTGTATTAATTACAATATCAGTACCTGTTCCAGATGCCAAACATCAGGCTGGAGATAAGGAAGAAAGTACAGCTGGTGTACTGGGCTTCATAATTATGTGATTCAAGATTCAATTACTCATATTGTTTTATGACAATTTAAAGAATGTGATAACTTCACTTACGTTAGTGAAGCAAATGCCATTGAGTCGTTAACTAAAGAGGGCATTACCCTCTTCTTTTCTTTTTTCTCTCGTTCAACCAGTTACAATGATTGATAATGATTGAACCTAGGACATAGGATTTCAATAAAATTTAAAGGTGCACTTCACTCAAAAATACGTCTTTTGTCTTGTTCCTACAGTTGGATGTTTGAGTCTCACTGTGTAGAATGAAGTGTGGATAGCTTCACTTTCGGCAACTGTTTTCGCATTCATCTGCTTGAAAGTGGAAATTTTCTGTGCTCACTGATCCAAGTTAAGAGACGGTTGAGTGACTTTTAAAACAAAACAAAACAATGAGTGGTGTTATTTAACGTTTGATCAATATAAATTTCAAAGAAGAAAAACTTTACTCAGACTTTTAAACGGATGGTGGAAGAGAGCACTCAGTTCAACAACTGTAATTGCTCAGAGAAATTCAAGCAAATAAGTGCACCTGTCATAATTGAAAAGCACTCGCTATTTCACGTTGACTTTTGTATGCCGTTGCAAAGCTGAATGGATGTATTTTCCTAGTTTTCACGGGAGATGAATGAAAAGCTGTGTTAAAGCTGGGTACCTGGGTCAAATGAGTTTTAGTACAGTATGTGTCTATCATATGTACATACATACTGTTTTGTGTCATACGTGTGCATTTTGAAATCTTACATCATGGCCGGTTCGTTTTTTTCAGCTTGGTTGCATGACTTCAATGTCAGCACTTCTAAGCTTCCAACTTGTAATTTGATATTGTTGCCTCATTTATCCACTGTACTTTAGCCACGAGCCTTTTGGACACAAACAATGTTAAACACGTTTTTATAAAGTATTTATTGACACATTTTATGTCGCAGAGGAAAATGAAATTTCTTAAGTTTGCTTTAAACCAAATAACTTCGTTCAGGTATTTAACCATATACCTATAAAAAAAAATAAATTCTGCAGTGTTCTATTTGGTTTTAAATAACAAGAATTTATATGATTGGTGCATGATTAGCAATAGTCATGGTGTGGATTTTTTGGCACTAATAGTAAAATGATGTATCTCATAGGCAGCAACATGTATGTCATTTATTTTCATTGTTTGGTATGTTTTTAATCTTACTGCAAATCTGCAGCAATTAACTTAAAAAGGGTGCAGTGACTCTCACTGAAATTATTCATGAAAACAAACATGTCATGCATATAGTATACAGAGCATACTGTATATTGATGGAACACTAATTGTGACAAAATGAGCATACCTCAGCCTGAGGCACATGGGGAATTTGTGACAATACATGTTCAAGCTATATGTTCAAAGCTACATGTAACACAGCAATGTCCTGTGTCCTATATTGTGTTCATAATATGCATATTCAAATACACTTCACAGAGTACAAAATGTATGGGATTTTTTTTTTTTTTTTTTTTTTTTTTTTACAGGGACAGTCCCTTCTGCAAATGTCACAGCATTTCCAGGCTGGTGCCCTTTTCTCTCCGTGGAAATCCAAGACAACAAGTGTTGATATGTGTTGCCCCGATGTCCCTCTTGGACAAAACACCATGTACTATTAGTCCAATGCTGTGATATTATAACCTGGTGGGGAAAAAAAAAAGAAAGAAAATGTGTCAGGCCCTGTGGGCCTCTATGGCATTCTCAGCCTTATAAATGGATCCATACACTTTGTGCTGTTTATTTTATCCTGTCCCGAAGAGAACACAGTATTTCGCAGTCAAGTTTGGCAGTGACTCCTTTTATCTGGAAGTAATACTTATTCCCTTATTTTCATTTGTGTCTTTGTCTTTCTCACTTTCCTCCCTTTGGAGAACCCTTTTATTTCATTCTCTCATCCTTATTGTATTTTCGTATCTCTTGTTCTTATTCATCTCCTGTTTCTCTGTCTCATTTACATACCTCTTGTTCTCCCGCTAGCTTGTTACCTTGTTTAAAACCCCTGGCTATTCAGCGGGATTATGTGACATGTCCATGTGTTGTCCCAAAGGGGGTTCCCTTGCCAGCCAGTGACTTAATGAGTCCCTGGTGTGTGTGCACTGTGTTTATGTGCGTGTAGGAGGGGCAGCTGAGCAGTGTACGTAGGTGTTAAGCATGAATGAGGGAAGTGTTCATGTTTGTGTGTCATGTGGAATGAGGTCATGTGTGAAAAGAAAAAAAAATATACAGGAACACACACACATATATATATATATATATATATATATATACACACACTTATATATACACGTGTATATATAAATATATATACACACACAGAGACACATGATTATTATATATGTTAGATACCAATGGACACACCCACAATAATATGATCTATGTGTGAGGAAATGCAAATTCAGCATTATTATGAAGGCTCTGAAGCAAGTATAATTAATGGATTAACAGGTGCACTGACGTTAGTTCTCAGTGTGTAATGACCTCCTTGCTGTGAAGTATGGCACCTCGTATACTGGTAGGTTTCCATGGGGTGTATTTTACGTAGTCTTGGTGACGTTCCTCTTAGGTTTCACTTCTCTTAGCAGCAGGAGGAGGGTTGGAGAGTTGGATGGGATGGGGATCTATGCTTTGGTTCATTGACCAAAGTTGAAAAGGTTGCCTGTATAACGCCACTGTTAACTGGAGATTTTGTAGCATCATATTGTGCATTTTTCTGGTGTCACCCGGGTATTTTGCTGAAAATGTTTGTCCCGTCAGATCGCTCATTGATCATTTCAACCCAAATCATGGTCTTGTCCTAATCATGATTTTTTCGTTGTTGTTGTTTATTGTGCCCAAACCTAACCAAACCTTAACCAGATTGTTGTCACACCATAAAACATTATTTGCAAAAGAAAATGCATCAAAAATCATTGATATAATATGTGTCAAAAATGCGGATATTAATCATATCTGCAGAAACCTGCTCTGACAAAGTTTCCCTCTGGGTTGATTTTAGCTGGAAGCTGGGGAGTAAAGGGTTACATATAAACTGTCATTTGTTGTATCATCATTAAGTCTAAGAAATGGCCTTGATCATTTTTGGGGGGTATATTATTTAGGACAAATACCAAATGTGATGGCTGTACCTTCCCAAACGTGATGATGTGTTGCGCAAGTAGAAAAAGCAGGAATTTCCAAAATCAATCCGTCAAAAAAAAAAAAAGAAAAAGCCAGAGACAATAAGTTATTAATCATTCTGCAACAGAATAAAAAACAATCTATGTGATGCGATATCACTTCCTGGCGACAATTCATCCTCAAGTTGGCATTTGTCCACTTTCCCCTTAAACATGATTGAGGAGCCCAATGTGTCTGATGAAATGGAAAACCAAGCAACATAAAGACCATCGCGAATGATGCAGAGGAGAATTAATTTCATCAGAGAGAAAAACCAAAGCGTTCTTCATCGTTGTTGCACGTTAGATTAAATGGACTCCAGTAATTGGAGCCTGATCCATCTGATTATTTCATCACCGTATTTTCCCCACTGTGTTCGCATGGTGATGTAATTACTCTGCATTGCCCTTTGCTCTGGTAATTTGTACCGACACACAATATTATAGCTCAAACATTAGAATACTGAGGAATGTAGTTTGTCTTTTAAGCAGCAGATATTTTGCCAACATCAGAATTATCTGATGACCACATGATGACGTTTAGCGCCTTATTTTTCCCTGAAAAAAAGCAACTAAATTATATATGTTAACTATCTGATGAGTCTTTTGCCAGTCCAAGTTTTTCTGTCTCACTCACTCATTTTCTGTTTCTCGCCAGTTTCCCTATCGTGTCACCAGCCTCTAACCAAGCATCCTTGCTGAAAAGAGTGACGTTCTGGAGCTAATTAGGGCTCCATTACTTATTTAAAGGTAACTTGTTTATCTGAGAGCAGAGGTATAAATTATCCAATAGAAGATGTCTTTGGGGTATTATGTTGAACAGAGCTTTATTAGCAGCAACTGGCGAGGGCAATTTAATGGCATCCCAATTATTTCTAGAGTCCCTGCTGTTGCCAGTGCCAGCCAGAAGCAGCCAGCTAGCACCCATTTAGAGAGACGACGGGAACTGCGAGACTTAATGACACCGTTAAGATGATTCTCAGTGGACAGATGTGCCTTTTATTTGGTCCAGGGAACAGATTTAGAGTAAAATCGGATCAACTGTACTAATAGAGGAAAAAAATATCCTTTTTTTTTTTTTCACCTGCTATTGGCTGATTATTTTAGCCAATCGTCACAGTTGTCCAATTTCTGTATGTTACCATTTTGCAAGGACACTGTCGCTGTATCCTGGGCTTAGCGCCACTCAAGAGGATTGTGATTGGTTTTAAGAAATGCCAACATGCCAGAGTTTTTGTTTTTTTTTCTGAAGAATTGCAAATGGCTGCAGCCAGACCACACTATAAATATTATACGATTTAGCTATGAAAGACTAAGTGCAATGGAATAGAACTCAAAATGACCCATTATTCTAAAATGAATGCTGTAAATCTTTAGTGCTCCAAGAAATTTGAAAGCCTGCAAAAGGGCTGATATTAAATGGATACATACTGAATTAGAATGTAGATCATGACCCCGTGATACCACCGTGACTCTTAAAATTCTGAGCACTGCACAGGTTTCCATGTGTCACGGCAGCATTGCACAACAAGCTATTATGTCAAGTAACTCTAAGCGAACATTATCATTCTCGGTTTATCTGAATTTGTCGATTTACATACAAGTTGACCTTGTGAAGAACATAGCTAAGTGCTCTTTAAGTGCTGCACTCAAAAGCAGAAGCACCCCATGACTGCTTTAGAGAAAAACGCTGTAAAACGGTTGGTATAGTAACAGGCTTGATTACGACCAGATAAGCGATGCATTTTGGTTTTAAGTTTAGCAGGTACATTACCATAATCAGTGGTGCTGAAAAGGTCAACAAGAGATCATCAGACATGTGTGAGCATTTTGTGGTGCTCGAAATCTGCACACCAAATGAATAACTTGTGCAATATCACGAATAAATAGCCGTAATGCTGCAGCCGTAATGCCCAGACAGTAAAACAAGCTCTTGTGTTTGTATTCTGCATGCGGTGTGCATATTTAAAGATGACTCGCTACAAAACTATTTTGCATCTGCTCTTACATCTGAAACGTTTCTGTGTTCGCGTGAAGGAAGTCTCGTCTTTTCATCTCAAGCTCCTCTCCCCCGGAGTCACCTGTCTTCATGTTGTGTCCTACCACCACCTGTTCTGTCAAAAAACCCCTCCTTCTCTCCAATGCTTTTCCATTTCATCTGAATACTTCAGAGGTCCTCCAAACAGCTGGCGCTGCATCTGTTCCTCCAAGCAGAATAAATTGCACACATGCACATTAATGTAAATGATTCGGTCTTGCTGTGATGTTATTCGGTGATGTAAATAAAGATCTTAGCAATTGCAATATCATGCTCTTCCCTTTGGCTTGGATGATACATCCAATTGAATGTAGCCTTGTGTCATTTTTTTTCCTCTACCTTCCCGCACTGTATATAAAGGCTCCTTTGGCTTTGAATTTCTCCCTCTCTCTCTCTCTCTCTCTCTCTCTGTCTTTGTCGTTCTGGACAGTCTCATCAATTCTAAATTCAATGAGTTACTGTAGGTACGATAACAAAACACATTTACCACAATGACAGCTGGAACACAAGGCACATGATGTAGATTAATCAACCATGTACGTAGCATTGCCAAGGTGGCAGCATCCCAAGGCTGTGTGGAATTCAGAGAATACAGACCATTACCCTAAAACACACATTCATCACAGAGCAAATCTGGTGGCTATCTCCAGAAACACTGCTGACAATTAAAAAGACCACAGAGAAGCATTTTTAATTGATTTCTCGACAGATTGAGTTTATGCTTTGCTTGGGCCCGCGCCAGTGCCATTTTTCAAGTGGCTGAGAGTACAATAAAACAGCACCAGATGGGGTCAGTGCTAATTTCCTTAACTGGAAAAGTATGTCAACTTTTAATCTATGTTGAAAGGTCATTAAAAATGTACTTACATAGCACTCTTTGGATGCACAGCTTGCATTTTCTACAGTTTTCTGCTTTTAAGCTTGTGCTGTTTTGGCCCATTGGCAAAACAGGAGGATCAGTTGGAGCAAATGGAGCACCGGTACATTGGACAAAGTTAATCTCATAAAAGCAATCTCTAATGACAATTAAAACATGACGCATTTAAATGCCCAGTATGTAATTTGATGCCACTAGGGGGTTGAGAAACCAAAACAAAAATAAAAGATGGAGCTGATGATGTCACGAAGTAGCATGGGATCATGGTGGAGTCGGCTGCATTGCAATACAGTCATCTTCTGTCGGTTAGGATTGGCTTCAGTGTTCTATGCACATTTTATCCTCCACTTGGAGAGACAGATGATGCTGAATCAGTAAACACAAGTTCAGGTTGACTCCTAGTCACTACTACTTCTGCAACAGCTGCTGCATGATGTATTCATTTATTTAATCACGAGAGGGTGGGAAAGCCATGATCGATTGTTTTACAGTTTCTCCCTCCCAGTTCTTCCCATAATTCGCTGACTGCCTCTGCAAGAGCTGCAACACCTCTTGTCCATTCCGCCATTAGTGTCAGCGGTACAAATTCTTGAGAATTTTCTGCACAATGTGACATAATTAGTGCCCTCGATTATCACTGACTCATGCTGATTCTCCTTACAAAACAGACACACTGTCCTTTAGGAAAATGCTACAACATCTGTCACTCATCAACTTTGGATCCAGCATAAAGGTTAAAGGGGACACATTTGGCCAGCTTAATATTTTATTTGCATGGTGTATTTATTAAAAATGTCATGCTTTTATGGTCCTAAACACCGACTTGTAGCAACAATACAGTCGGCCTACCCACCTATGGAGTAGGCAGGAATAAGGAATCCACTATCTAGAAGGTCCAAGTACCTGGGGAAGGGCAAAATGGTGGTGCTGTAGTATGTCCAAAATATACCTTCTACTTGCTAACTTCCTACATAGAATCTACTACTGTGGCATTCAAGGTTTTGGATGCACCCTTACTCTGAAAAACCCTGTTCCCTCTTGTTGTGATTGGCCTAGGCTAGCACTGTTGGAAATGACCCATCCCTCTGAGAGCTGGGGTTGATCGGAGAAACAGAAATCATATGCATCATATGACAAGAGAACAGTAGAAAAGAGAAGAAATAAAATAAGTGACAGAACCGAACATATCACTAGCCGTTACATTCATTGTAACCTTTTAATACTCACTGTCAGACTAAATATAATCACTGTCATATTAAGGGCAGATCAATCAATCACAGCCTATGTTGCGTCTAAAAACGTAAGTATAGTCGACTTTTGCCACACAGTCCTGACAGATTTCATGGCAGTGAAAAACAGATGAGCAGACATGGCAGAGAGGCGCACATTCCCACGGTGACATCTGAGTCTTAGACATTGTTCTCTTAATCACTAAAGAAAAAAAAAAATCCTACAAAGACTGTTGGGAGTGATGACAGACAGAGCAACTGACACGACTTTGAGGGATTGGGAGTGGGTAGAAGAGGGGGGGGCCTCAATTCCTGTTCCTTGTCAGGCTGCAGGAGAAAGCAGAGAAAAGAGGCTAAGAGGGTGATTGAGCTGCTGTGACGCTCAGAAGTTCTGTTCTGATGTTCCTGCTGTGGCAGCATCCTCAGTGAAGGGAATTCTTCACATCTAAATTGGCGGCCGACTACCCGGTGCATGAGTTGCCTGGAAGAGAAGCCCTTGATGACCAGGTAGTCTGTCTGTGTGGAGGGGACCGTGAACTGAGATGACAGTGAATCCGGATTTGAGAAATATGGTGGAAGTAAGAAAACAAACCAATATGAGCTGAGGAAAAAAAGTGGGGAAAGAAACAAGTATGAAAAAGGTAAACATGTCCTCCCTCGCATGCCTCAGCAACAGGAACGCTTCTTCCTTCCAACCTTTCAGTGAACTCACTTCAGTGTTACTGATATTGTTGTTAAGCAGTTGTTTCCTTTGAAGATTTCAAACCTGTAATTACGCCACCCACATCAGGCCTCATTAAATTAGCGGTTGGATGCGTGCGGCAAGTTTTTTGTGTCATGTTTATCACAGTGCAGGGATAAAGGCCATGTAAGTGTTGCAAAAAGTACAGTGCACCATGGAGGTTCTATGGACAGATACAAGAAAAAAAATAAATAAATATATGACTTTACTTTCTATTAAGAGCTCAGTCAATGCAAAATTATAAAAGGGCACATTTGAAAGTTTCACCCCTGCCCATCTCTGATAAGAAGAACTTCAAAGGGTTGTCCTGGAACCTCAGGCTTGTCCCACAGATGACATTTCTTTTTGATTTTACTAACTTTTTCCAAGACGTAAAATATGACTCCTTAGAAAAAAGATGAAACAATGTAAAAGTTCAAATAAAAAAAAGTTTTTTTTTTTCTTTACACATGCCCTTACCAAATTCAAACTTGTGACTTAAAAACACAGTATAAAAGCTTCACATAGTCTCATGTTGAAGAACTGGGGGTGCGAGCCTTCAAATGAATTCAAATGCAACTACTAGGAATACACCCCTAGGAGGAGAAGTCACAATTTGCCAATCTGAAAACAAACCCAACTCTTGAAAAAAAAGAAATATTCATGAGACAGGGACGTAGCATCAAAATCTGGGTCCTGTACATGCATAATGTCTTTAAGCTCCTATCCATGTAAGTGCAGGAAGCTGGTGACTGGACTAAAACATGTTGTGCCTCCAAGGGGGCCCCAAGAACGTCCAATATAGTACTGTTGCTTTTCTCATGTTATTAATATGTTTCACACCATATTAAATTATGACACCAATTAACTGGAGGGTGCAACACATTAATTCTTAAAAACAGAAAGCCCTAGGTAATTGAGTCCTGTTTTCCCCCCACTACCACGCAGATGGTAAAGGTAACTAACACCAAGGAAGTTGCTTCCAGTGCAACACACATGGATTCAGAAATATACCTAAATTTTCTTCTTAAAGATGCACAAAAGACACTTTTTAATACAATAAATGGTACAACCAGCATCATCAGAAGACAAGATATATAGTAAAATGTAAATATATAATGTTTAAGTTATACCACCCTCAATAAGAACATTAGAAAGAAAAGAAAATAACACAAAACTAGTAAGGCTGTGTGCGCTGACAACCATATGGGTGAATCCCTGCCTCTCGCCTGTAATGCACTGGGATTGGCTCCAGCAGACCCCCATGACCCTAATGAGGAATAAGCGGATACAGAAAATGAATGACTAACTGATAGTAAGGCTGTGCAATTAGTTGAATTTTGATCGAGATTTTGATTTGGGCATGAAACGATCTGTAAACTCATATAATCGAGTGGAAAGGATTTATTTGCCATTTTTTCTTTACACAATTCAAGAGAGCGAGAGTGAGAGAGAAAGCAAGTGAAATGGCAGTGGGAGAGAGGTGTGGTGGAGAAAAAGGGTCAGAAAAGTTCTCTTTTCTTGGGGTTCCAGGAATCTGATTTACTACAAGGTAATATCCACGACTCCTGGAAACACAACTAATCGGTTTAACCATCCCAGACAAGAGCACAAAGTCACTCATGCTGAATAAATGCATTATGTAACTAAAAAGTAATCGTTTGAATAATGGTGATTTCAATATTGACCAAAATACCATAGTTGATCGCCCTACTATATAGTATGCTATAAAACCTGGACCTTTTAAAATCAGTCAATCTTTGTTGTTATTTTAAATAGTATCACTTACATGTTAGCCTACATGAGATGTGTCGATTGGACAGACCCCATCCAGATGGATTAAGGACACTGATGCGAGCAGAAAAGTGTCTGTAATGGTTTTCATCTATAAGCCATGGTCCATGTCTGCCTACATGTCACAGCTCATGTCCACGCCAGGAGCAAGTGCAGTCATCACATAAGACCTAATCACCTCAGTGTGATACAGTGAGCAAAGAGCCACAGCTTATTCATGCTCAACTCAGTTATGATGGCCATTGAATGAAGTGGCCATATGTGTGGGTCAGCTCTTTATGAATTCCTCATGGTGACAGAGCCTGGCAGGGGAGGATTTATCTGTGAAAACAGATGGGCAGGAAAAGAAGGAGGGGGCCATCAAACTGAGAAAGCCCTGCTGGGCGTCTTCTTATGGAAGAATGAATTACAGACGTCTGGCAACGCTTAATGTCACAATGCAGCACATTATTCTTGATTGATCATTTTTATATTGACTCAACTGAATTAGTATAAGTATAGACGAGCGCATAGACAAAGTAAGATTGATATAGAGCTGAGACACATGACAGAGAGCGGTGTGACTACTGGAGTTTATACCTCTTTACAATTTATATTTTTATGACATTACAGAATAGTAAAACTAAAAATGTATCCCATTTTCAACTATGACAAACTCACACAACAAACAATATCTGTTTTTGGAAAAGCATTAAATCTACAGGGAAAAAAAGTAAAAGATTGCCTTTTATTTTCTGCCTTTCATTATTAGCATTTACCAATAGCCTCCACTCTGAAAATATCCATCAGCTGTGCACAAAATTGTGCAGACAGTAACAAAATTGAACAAAATCAACACGACAGGAGTAGATATACTTGTCTGATTAGCACTTCTCCATGGTTTTCCGTGGTATTACAGATGTCTACTCATAACCATTAAGCCATAAAGCCAAGTAGAAATGTAGCAGCCAATCAGAAGTTAATGAGCATAGCAGACTAAGATGATTTCACTGGTAATTATGTGGATTGTCATAATGATTCTTTTCATTGTTTTGCCACTTAAATAGTTGTCATTACAGTAATCACTTTTTGGGAACATGTGCCAGTCTTTGTGCTATACAGGAAAACGCCTACAAATCAACAGGTACTTTTTAGGTAATATACCATGTACATATTACACATACAAGTGTTGCATGAACTTTTTAGTGCACCAAATGTGCTGTTATAGGTTGTTATATTTATTAAGCACAGGAGACATAGCTCGATGATTTTACCATCCAAGGTGATTCCTTGCTTTCCAGTAAGGTGTACCGTCCTCAGTTGGACTATAAAAAGGAGAAGAAAAAAAAATGTAATTAACGACCACTGGGCCTCCTTCAGCAGGGTTTGAACTATTGGTGAGGAAAGAGGAGCTCAAGCTCCCCTGAAAGCCTTTGAGAAATTTAGGAGTAGTTCTGAAAGCAAGCAAGCAAAACTTTATTTATACAGCACATTTCATTCCAGGTGGAAGTGCCATGTGCTTAACGATATAAAACATTGTCCATTTTGTGTCACTGTTTTTTGATTCCCTCTACGTTAAGGTTCCTGAAAGAAACTACTATAGTTAAAATATGTCAATGTTATATTTATTCGTTTATTACATTCCAGTTTACGAACATTTGTCTTCACTATAGTAACCACGATACTGTGTCTATTCCCTGCTGCTGCCATCCACGTCTTACCTTGCGGCACAGCTGGTTTTCCACAAGATCGCACGAGAATCCCTCTTACCAGGCCTCAAAGTGACCTCGTTGCTTCCGAGCAAATGTTGCTTGGATCAATTAGTGACGCACGTGAGCTTGTGACATCTCACTCAGCCTACGATAGACGGAGATAGACTCATATTTTATCCAATCACATGTCAACTTATACTTATTATTTAAAGTGCCTGTCCATTTCCAAAGAGTTTCCAAAGGAAACCTCCCAGATGGTTATGTGTAACAAACCATCTGGCTGCGTCAGGTTAATCCATGCATGGCGGCGCGCTCAAATCATTACGTTTACATCGCCACATTCAAGTAGTGAATAGTGAGTTTAGCCCCAGGATGTTTTACTATGCAGGACATGCGCATGTGTGTTGTGTTCACAGTACGGCTGCTGTCTCGGTTGAAGCTGTAGACATGTTTCAATGTCATCCAGTGATGTAACTGAGGTCTGGTCTGATTAGAATGAGGTCAATTCACTGTGTGGAGTGTCTTTGTTGTTGCTTGTGTGAGTGAAATTGGATATATCTAAAAATGACTTTTCTTTGTAAATAAATCATCAGCAAGGATTCGTAGTATCACTTGTCAAGAAGGAAAAAAACAATATCAAAATCATACTCAGTCAATCTCTGTGTAAATATGTCTTATGCCTGATGCAAGCTGACACACCATTAGCTGTGATCACAATCATTACATGTGTTTTTTTTATTATGTTTTTTTGAAGCAGGTGAGGAGTGTAAACTAAAGTGCAGGGAACAAAGACTGTTTTGCTGCTCTTCTTGGTCATGGCTGCTTGTTAATCGGTATCGGTTGTCTATTGTGGCTGCATTGAGGCTGACCTCATTTTGAACTGGATCTAATGGACCTTTTTTACAGCAGACATTTGAAATTAGCAGGAAAAGCACAGGTGGAAACTAAAAATGTTAATGATAGGCCCGTTCCATTAGGAGTCCCAGTAAGACATTTCAATGAACCACCCTGAACAACAGAAGGGCACCGGGAAGTGGCTGATCAATATGGAATGTATCTGTGTGTTTCCTGATGCGAGATGTCAAAAAGATGTATTATCGTTAAGTCTACTTAAAGTCGGTATGACTGGCCTTGGCAGCTGATTGATTGACCAACCCTGTCAATAAAATAAATAAATAAATAAAAACATTAAAATGTACACTACCATTATTTTAAATTTGAAAATGAAAGAAAACTTTAAACTATCAGAAATACTCTCTATATATTGCTAATGTAGTAAAAAATTGATTTAGCTGCAAAGTCTGGTTTTTGGTGCAATATCTACATATGTGTATAGAGGCCCATTTCCACCACTGTGTATATATATATATATATATATACACACAAACACAATGTATAATACAGATTTAATATGCATTATAATGTGTAGAATATAATCATCTCTTCTTCTATACCCCAGATGGTCACCAGCCTATAATGGGGCACACACACCATTCACTCACAATGGGCAATTTAGAGTCGAACATGTGTTTGGACTGTGGGAGGAAGCCGGAGTACCCGGTGAAAACCTACGCAGACATGGGGAGAGCATGCAACTCCACACAGAAAGGTCCCAGACCCAGGACCCAAGGAGGTCTTGAACCTGCGACCTTCTTTCTGCCTTCTTTCTAACCCCTGCACCACCGTGTCGCTCTATAATATAATCATGTATTATAAAATGTGATATTACATATTTAATATGCATTATGACATATGCTTTTTAAACTCTCCTTACTGAAGTGAAAGTGACACAGAGTTTATCTTGAGAAGACAAGTAGCATGAGGCAACAAAATGCCAGAAATATATACACATTTACTATTTCACTTTATACATCTCTTATACCTGAGCTGTGATTGGTTACAAACAAAAAGTATATATGAGAACTTGGGTATTCCTTCCATACAGCCACTCATTCCCCCTGGACAGAAACTTTAGCCAGTTGTGACATAATGATATTGAGGTCACTAGTCAGTCAGTGTTGGATATGTGGTTATATGATGAATAGTCACCAGCGTGTTATACTTTTCTGTCCAAAGAGAAAAGACTGACCACTACTCCAGTAGTGAAAAAATGAAGGAAGCGGTATTAGATAATTTAGTACCCTGTTTGTGAAATATGTTCATATCTCTGGGTTTCAGAGCAAACCCATTGTAGTTTCCTCTAACATTATACAGACATTATAAATCATGAAGTACATTTTTGACTGTGTCTATCAATTACTGACATTGCAGTTGTTTAGTGTGTGTGTGTGTGTGTGTGTGTGTGTGTGTGTGTGTGTGTGTGTGTGTGTGTGTGTGTGTGTGTGTGTGTGTGCAAAGAAAATGACTCCTGTGTCTACTTGTGGTTAGATTACCTCGAAACACAGATTGCTTTGCACCCTGCAAGCCAAATATCAAATATGTGTTCTCATACTGTGTTATATTCTGCATATGTTGCATTGTAGACAGAGCATGTGCATGTGTATGAACCCCATACATTGTCGCTGTCTGGTTGCCTTCATTTCCTGTCACTGAAATTGAAATTCATTTATTCAATAATAACCCACTTTGGCAAGCTGTTCCCCCACTGCCAGCACAACCTGCTTCCCTAAGCTTTAATGGCAGCCCAATTATGAAGATGGGTACCTAAGGAGAAACTGCCTCTCACTGGCCCCAGGAGATAGGGAAAAAAACGAGAAAAAGGGAAGGAAGAGGAACAAGAGCAGGAGATCACATCTCCTGTCTGCTTTATGCAGATATACTGACAAATATGAGATAGCGTTGAAAAATGATTTCACCCCCAAGATCAGAGCTGCAATTATTTTCTAAACCTAGTGTTGACTTCTCTTCAGTTTCTCCTCACTGGTTTTGGTGGAATAAGACATGTTCTTCTATTGTGCACTGTGAGGAAGTATTAATATGCTGGAGAGAACAGAGAGTATCAACGTGATGAGAACAAACACATCACCTATGCCCTGTCTCAAAGAGTCGATCATTATTATCAGAGCGAATTGTCTTATTTGAACATCGGGTGTATAATCAAACCTGTGTTTGGTGTCTTGGAAAAACTGAGCCTCTAAAGTGACATGGAAAATTAAAACCCTAACCCTAACCCACGCATGAGATAATATCTGGTGCGCACAGGCTAATATATGGTGCATACAAGATAGTATCTGGTGCACACAGGATACTATCTGGTGTGCATGAGATATTATCTGGTGTGCAGGAAACCACCCAGTGTATTATACTTTATTTAACAAATTAATTTGACACCTTTAAGAAAGACGTGTATAAAATGCAGTAAATGTCCAGGTCCTAAACCAGGGATGGCCAACCCTGGTCCTGGAGATCTACTGTGGGTGCAAGTTTTTGTTCCAACCAAGCAGGAACACACCTGATTCTACTAATGAAGCTCCATAGCAAGGGTGCATTAGTAGAATCAGGTGTGTTACTGCTTGGTTGGAACAAAAACCTGCACCCACAGTGGCTCTCCAGGACCAGGGTTGGCCACCCCTGTCCTAAACACTGACTTGCCACATCTATAAGCTACTAAATGTAATTCATAATCGTTACAAAATATTGACGAAAGAAACAAAATACTTAAGATTGATGAGATATGGCCTTTGTTGCAGCAGTTTATGCAAAGCCACAAAAGGAACCTTCTGAACCTTCCCACTGTTATTTGTACCATTCCTTCTGATTTGTATTGCTAGCTGCAGGCGGAGATGCTAAACAGCCCAAGCCGCTCAGCAGTTCACCGTGTATCCCAATTTGCACACAGGCCAGAGAGACCACTAAGTCTTCTGAACCGAGGAGTGACTCAGGATGACTGCAAGATTAATCACAGTTTCGAATAAAAGCCAAAGAGTCGATACCTTTACTTTCGCTGGCGGCCAATCAGAAGGGCAGGAGGCAGGAAAGTGACATGCACACACACACACACACTGCAATACCCTCTGTAATCTAATCTCAACCAGAGCATGCTAATACATCACAATTACCTACTCAGTCTGGATGGTGCCATTAGAAAAACATTGTCTCCATTACCACAGAGAGTTTGCGTGTGTGTGTTCATGTGGGAGTGTGTGCCCAGCACAAGTGTGGATGTCTGTTTGAGGACAGAGGCGCTCTCAATCTCTCTGCAGACTATTTCATATTCAATTACACTTTCCTTACATCACTGGGATTGCTGTGAGTATGCTAAGTCAATAATGGACCAGATCACTTGTCTGGGATGCAGAGAGGCATTAGTGGCATTTAGGTTGTTAGCACCCTTCATTAGATGAAGGCTGGAACAAGTGTCGGATCGAAAGGAGGAAAGAAAACTCCATGTTTGTAGGGCTTTAATTGCCTCGCCTGGAAATGTATACTGTTCCAGCAGACTGTTGGCATTACATGCCAAGTTAAGCCTGAGGCTGTCCACTAAGACCCTCATAGCACCTGCACAACATTACTCAGCTGTGTTATTTTGTTACTACTACACTATATAAAATCATGTAAGAAACCTATTTTAAGGGTTTGCCCAGTACCAATATAAAGGTGCTGCTTCATGACTGTATTCACCCTAGCTCAGAGATGTCAAACTCAATTTAGTTAATGGTTCATAGTTCAATTTGATCTCAAAATGGGCCAGAGCAGTGAAATTTTATGTATAAATAATACCTACAAATTTCTACCTTTTTATGTAAAGAAATAATTTACATAATTAAATAACTATCAATCAAAAACAGGAGAGGCATAAGACATAAGAAAAAAGTGCTATTTTAAACAATATGAAGTCCCACTTATTCCATATTCAGTCAGTCTACTGCTGCATTTCAATTTAAAATATTTACTCACTGAACAATGTTTAGTTTTTAAAGCAGCAGGTGAAGTTATCTCCTGCCTTACAAACCAGTGACAAATCCAAACTGTGAATATTTTTTTGCCTTGCGCCCTAAAAGATTCTCACTGGTTTCATATTTCTGTGAAGAAACAGGAACTGGCCTATGTTTTGTCACACATTGTTCAGCCATCCAGTGGGCCAGATTGTACCCTTTAGCAGGCCGGCTCTGGCACCCGGGCTGCATTTTTGACACCCCTGCTCTATCTTATTTAGATCAGGACAACTTAAACTGTTTTTGCACAGAAAAAAAAGAAAATAATTGAAAAAGTGGCCTTGGACCAATTGAAAAAAGAAGAAGACTTCATTTTTCATTTCTATGTTTATCATCAGAAAAGAAAACATGGCAAATCTTTCCTGCTTAATTAGTATTATTGAATCGCACATCCGGACCTGCACAAATGAGAAATTTTGTGCAGTGGTCAACCTGAGGTAACCTCTTAGAGAAAAGCAGTGAGCAGTGACATGCCAAGTCAGGAGGATTAGTGCCACCAAAAAATTATGTCATTAGTTTTGACATTTCATTAGGTACAGACATAAAGGAAAACAGGGAGGAGAGAAGGGGAGTATGTGTCAGTCAGTACGCATCCAGCTCAGCTGACAAATGAAGTACCTCAGACCCATGGCACTCAAGGACACTTGTATATAGTCACACCATGTTTCACATCCTTCCCTAAAGGCAAAATCCATAACACAGTGTGGCATCTCCTGCCAGCACCCCCACTGACTCAAGGTGACAAAATTACTCAAGCCAGAGCAGGAAAGGATTGCCAAGTACGCTTGCCGTACAAAAGTTTTGCTTGTCAGGATTTTATCGACCTAAAACAATCAATGTGGACACTAAAGGATGCGTAAATTGGTAATTACAGATGGTCATATTCATTCCATAATGAAGCTTCTGTATTCATATATTCTGAATGTCACCACTTTTGACAGAGTGAGGTCACTGAATGGGTTGAAAAGGGTGCAATCCAAATTGAGCTGCAACGTTTAGTCACAAGTAATTGATTGGATGAGAACTATTAAAGAAGTAATAACTACTTTGTTAATGGGTGTATTGTTCTGTGATGGTAAGCTAAATATCTTTGGGTTGAGGACCGGATTTTCTAGGGACAATGGAAAATCTCTAATTGGGCTTTGGGTAACGGATCGATAATGCCAATTTAACCAAATTTATTAATTACAGCAGTAGAGAAAATAAGACACAGAACAATCGATAAATGAAAAATAATCGTTAGTTGCAGCACTGAATCCAAATTGCCATGACCGGTTCAATTACAAGAGCCTTGTTAATAGCAGACCTTTTATCTCAGCAACAGTTACAATGAGGCAAGACTCTTGTTTCTCTTGGACTGATTTCATCATAGCTCCAGTTGTGTTTCTATTAATATCCCAATGCCCCTCTAACACTTTTTAGCACCTGCCAGGCAGGGAGAATATCCAACCTACATTGGAAAGATTGAATGATTCTACAGTCAGTGCGATCCATAGAGTTGAGCCCAGTCACATTTAATTGGTATCGCTCAATCTTGCCTCAGAGTTGCCTCACCTCAAGGCCCCTGTCCTCACCAGCTGCTTAACTGACAACATAGTGAATGTTAATTATTTTTCTTAAGGGTCGTGATTCTGCACAGCTCATTGATATTTATATTCAAGGTTACCTCTGTAAATGGCCCTTAGGTCCAAATCTTGCATCAAATACCCAACCTCCAAACTCGCTATTTCCTTGATTAAATTCAATAATACATGTGGGTCTTTTATGGCTTTCTCTTTGCTGGCTCTTCCTATAAAATCTTTACCATGGAGACTGTATCAAGAGCTAATGCACATGCAGTACCAGTCAAAAGATTGGAGACACTTTCTTATTCAATGCAAATGGTAAACTATGTCCAAACTTTTGACTGGTACCATATATAATTCATGTAATCTCATTATATACGCATTAATGTTCACCAAAACATTCCTATATTATATATATTATATATATATATATATATATATATATATATATATATATATATATATATAAAAGAAAGAAAAAGTGGGGGTTAGTGGAGAATCCACTTCATTTCGCATGTACTATCAGCATAAGTACTAAAGAAGAGAACAGGAAAGAAGACAGAAAAGACTGTTGAATCTAATCAGGTGATGACACCGGTAAGTAATTACCTGATAACTCTGTTTAATATAATTTCATTACTGAGCTCTTATTGCTCTACTGGACTGTTAAAGGGGGGTATTTTACAGATCCATACTAATCTATCCTGAAGTTATTATTATACAAAAGATTTTGTATTTCTTATGGCATCACAGATTATATTAATATGTGGCTCTAGCCTTGGAGCCTTTCAGTATGATTTATATATCTGCATTTCATTGCTAGATTTGTATTGATTATTTATTATCATGTAAACCATTTGTAAAACTATTAATGGAGAACATTAGTATTGGACTATAGGTTTACCGTTACAATAAATACATTTAAATGTGTAAATTTGTAAAAAAAAAAAAAAAAAAAGAAATATTGAGTCAGATGTTTGAGTGTTTCAATATTTGAGTCAAATGAGTGAGATTTGCAGTAATAAAGGTTCAAAAGCACATAAGCACCGAGTTCACAATCTCAAGACTCAAGAATCAAATCTATGAGAATAAATCAAAACTATGGGTACAAAACTTTCATCCTATATTTTACATTTCCCATTGGCCTGAATAGGAATAGCCAAAGGGGATGTTAAAAAATGCTGGGGATGTGTTGCTGATGGTGTCAAAAACAAGTAACTTCTAAACTCACTCCTCCTAAACTCCTTTATTAAAATATAATATTTAAATGAATGTAATAGATTGATAACACGGGATGGATGACATTTCTTAAAATAAAGTAACGTTAAGAGCCACAGCTTAAATCAGGAAATTGTTTAGTAGGTAAATGTTGACTTTTTTCAGAAAAAAATTAACTAATGACTACTTAACAAGTGATCAACCAATCACCAATCATCATTATTTTAGACAATGAGGATTCACAAATAATACACTGTAACTGGTAAATGGGGCCATTTCAAAAATTAAATCTACTCAGATATTTTTCATACATTTAAACATTTGAAATCATTTAATCAAAACAGTTTTATACTTTGACTCATTTAAATGCATTCATACAAAATCATACATTTTGATATGGTGAATTTGAGCCCATACCATGCCTGACGCTAAAGAAAGCCTTTCCTTATCTCGACTTCCATGTTCTGTCCTTCTCCCTCCTGTCCTCTCTCTCACTCTTTTGCCTCACCCTATCTTGTCTCAACTTATCCTGTCTTACTTTGTTAAGTCTTTTCCTTCCTTTGGCTCCATTTGAGTGTACAGCGCCTTCCCTGCAGCCCTTAAACATCAGTTTAAATTTAACTGTGTCTGGAAAATGGCACAACGAAAAGCAACTGATTAACGGATTCGGAGAGGAACATTAGTGTAACCCCAATTTCTTGATTAAGCCACAGGATGACACTTCCCTTTTTTTGTCCAAAATGTTACAGGGCTTCTAATATGACAAAGAAGTTTTGTGATAAGATCATCTACTTGGTGCAAAGCGTGAACAAAGGCCAAGTCCTATCCGGTCTGTATAATGTGAGTCTCCCACGGCTACAGGTATGTTCATGAATGTTTATTTGAAGCCTTGGGTTGGCATGAGCTGTGATTGGTTATTCTGCCAAGCAGTTGTCAGAACAAACGTGCTGATGCATTAAGTAGGATCAGGAAACATTTGTATACTGGTTTACATAATCAAATCTGACGTGTAGTTGAATATTTCTCAGCTACTAATAGATCTGACAGATCTTGCTGGTTGTCTTCTGTAGAGTACACATTTTATTTACAATAAAATAAACTTGTCATTTGAAGTTTGAATTTTAATAGGTACATTATTGACTGATATGGACAAGTGTGGTCATCTAATGGATCCAGTTGTTTATAGGATAGGTTAACAATTTTTAAAGTCTGTCCTAAGATAATAGTAAAATGCCCAAATGAACAATAACATATGTTTTCTTTCTGTAATCATGCCCCCTATAATGCACTTACTATGTAAATGATGGGGAAGGAAATCCACAGCCTTCTGTTCAAAAATGTATTTTAGATTGATAGATTTTATTTTATCTGACACTAATATGAGGCTTCCAACATCCAACTTTGTCAAATTATATCAGCATCTTCCAAAGTTGCTGTCTCCTTACTGCCTAATTCACTCGTTTTGTCACTATATTTCTACTGCAAAGACACAAAGACAAGAATAACTGTGGAAGATATCCACTTTACTTGATTAACTCTGACTATTATCTTCAGATAAAATTTTAAATACATTTTCATTTAAATCCCATCCTCATTACTTACATTTTAATTGGAGGGGATCTTCTAATTATCAGTATGCACAGGGGTAATGATTACAGCAAAACTGGGTTCAGTATCCATATGGGTATCAGACTATTGTTATAATACAGACTTGATGTATTGTGAAATTATTTTGAAGGTAAAGTAAGTCAAATAGTTAGTTTCATTGTTTTATCACTTATTCAACCTTGTCCTTATTTGACATTAAACTTTACTGTGCTTTATAGAGAAGCATTTTGTCAGGAAATGAGGAGTTTTGTCTGTTTTAATTAAAAACTGATGTTTGAGCCCCCCTGGTCTTCCTTAGGGCAAAAAAATGTTAGTTTGAGGTCTAGTGGGGAATTTCCCCTTAATTTACCATTACACTTGCTGCAAAAAAGATATGATTTTTAGCAATTTTTTAATGTTGAATGACTTTTTGAGGACGTTTCCAGAGCTGGCATTTAACACAAAAAGCTCTCAAGGTTCCCCAGTACAACGATTCCTGTCTGTTAACAAATTGACTACAAGAGAACCTGCTTTCAGTCCGGTCTGTCTTTTTGACAGGGTTAGAATGACATTACACACCATAGAGTCTGTGAGTCTTTAAATGTGCTACGATGGAAAGCAAAGTTGCAACAAACCAAAGTCAGTAGTGCACAAAGACATCTTTCCATCCTCCATCTCCCCAGTTCACACTGCATTTAATGCTTCTGAGATCAAGTTCTTTCTTCGACCAAGTCTTTCACTGCCCTTCTTTAGTGCTCTCTCTCTGATCTCCTACTTTAGCATTTCCACCTTTGGGGTTTTTGTGTTAAAAATGGTGTTGAAAGCTTGTGGTCTGAAAGGTGGATGCTGATAAATGGTCCATGAAGGACAGCTAGGGAGAAAGAGATGGATGCAGGAAGAGAGAGAGAACATGAGGGATTGAGTGCGAGTAAGCACTATAGACAGGACAAAGACAGAAAGCTACAATAGGACAATGAAAAACATACCAAAGGAGAGTCATACAGAGAATAGGAAAAAGTGAAGGAGAACAAAGGAGAGAGAAGCAACGGGAGAAAAAGTAACCAAACATATTATAAAACAGTGGGCGCGATGAGAAAGTGTAAGAGTAGACTGAAGAAAGGTGCGACTGCCAGTCACTTCGGTTCCTGCTGCCTTCAAGGCCTGGACATAAAATGGTGTGAATCATGATGAACAACAGGAATCAAGAGCTCCTGGGACACACAAGAGTAATGGGAAAGTGCAGTGTGAAACTCTCCGACTCAGAAAGTTTGAACCTGAAACTGTCTGAGTAAGAAGCTGTTCCAAAGACAAAAGTCAAATCCTGCAAACACTTATCACCTCTACATTGAGTTATTAAAAACAGGTCTAGCTTTCGGTCACAAGGACCTTTCTCAAGACAAAATGACACAGGTTTTAAAGGCCTCCTGAAATGAAAAGTGTATTTTTATCCATTTTGATCATATCCCCATTGTTCACTCAGCCCCCCCCCCCCCGGAAAAACCTTTTTTTTTTTCATTTTCATATCAAAAGACAAATTTTCTCCCTGCAACACATAACAGTCACACACAACTTGCCCAGAGCAATTTTTACCAATAGTATCATTACATCCACCTGTCAAACAAGGCCATTGGGCCTTGTTTGACAGGTAGCTTTTTTTATATTACTACTTAAGTTTCATTTTAAAGCTTTTATTATTTTATGCATATATACAGTATATGCCTTAAGCAAAAGAACCATTAGAGGCCAGGATCTACCAAAGTAGATCAGGCCCAATTTACAGGCCCTGCAAAGATGCCCCAAAGATAATTCATGCCAGCTGGGACAGCATACATGGAGAGGTACAAGCAAGTGGCTGGGATAGTGTGTACAGGAAAACTGGACATACCACCAAAGGTGGACAACAACAGCAGTGCTAAAGTGCTGTGGGACTTCAGCTTCCAGACTGACTAACAGCTGCTGGTCAACCAACCAGACATAGTGTTGGTGGACAAAGGGCAGTAGATGTGATCTTGTATCAGAAAGAAGGAACTTGAAAAGATATAAAAGTACCAAGGGATGAAATAACAGCTGGAACGGATGTGGAAGGTTAATGCAGATATGGCATTCAGAGGTCAAACTGGGAGAGTGGCTCCAGTAGATTCCTGAAACCTCAGTCCAGAAGAGCGCAGTCCTAGGAACAGCTAAGATACTGCACAGAGCCCTCAATCTTCCAGTACTCTGGTAGAAGGCCTGAGCTTGAGAATGACAGAGTGAGGGGTAAAAGAGTTTTTTTTTTTTTTTTTTAAATGCATAAATAAAAAAAAACAAAATTTTAGATTCATCCATGACTTGAGAACCAGGCATATAGCACTCTGGAGTGCAATGAAATATTCACGAACCTTGGTTTGCCCGCAGCATAAAATACGTATGAGAGATGCATTTGAGTATTCTGTCCTGAAACATTACACTAAACACAGAAAATCTTTTAGGATTTGATACTATGTACTCCTGTTAGTGGATATGCACTTCACCTGCGGTTACCTTATGCAATGCATCGTTTATCGTTTTTCATTTTAGCTTTTGGGAAGTGAAGATTTTAAGCAAATCGTCCTGTATCACTTGCACTTGCAATTTTTGCAGCTAAATTGTTTCGATTCTAATTCATGACAAGTTTATCAAAAAGATTAACTTTTAAGTGATTAACTGTGTAGCATATAAAAGACTTAGACTGAGATTAAGTGAAGCATATGGTATAAGAATGTTCTGTAAGGCTGCACATTTAAAGCAGACTATGGACTACAGGTTGACTCGGGACTACATCATGTAGTACAGATGTTCCTTCTCTCCTATCTTAAACATGCATATCACACTATGTAAATCACTTTGTATTTCACAATAGTTTTTTTAATCTTGTGTCTGTGGAGACACTCCTTGCTGGCTGAAATTCTGACTCTGAGAACAAGCCATTTTGTGACAGGTTGTATGATGATACAAATGATTAATCCCCCATTTTACAGTTTCATCCATCCAACTTATTTTTATTCCACATTTGTATATTTACTTTTTTACTGAGACAGTAGTCCCACACTAGAGCTTGAAACCAACTAGACCTTAACCACAGCGGTATCACACCATAAATCATCATTATTTTGTAAAAGCATAGTACTTAGTGTAAAGAAACATGGCAGCATATTATGATCCTACTCAATTGGTTTGATATGCACACACCAACAGATGTAGCAGGCCTATTCCAACATCAAATCTATATATCTATATCTATCTATATTAATGATTTTTCAAAGCATTATGTATTGATGATACAGATTTCATTAGATAACTCTTAAATTGTAGTCAGTTTAGTCTTTTCTCTCTCTCAACCTGACCTGATATCTGTGTCTCTGCAGGCTCATCATACAACATGATTTACAGTTTAAGAATGGCAAAAGCTGATATAAAGTATGGCGAGAGATAACAGGCATGGAACAAGCTGTTCTGTACTGTACAGAGACAAGCGAACACTGATATAATCATATCTTCTCCATACATCCAATGCACCTTCCTTTGTTCCCATGTGCTACGCTTGTATCTCTACCAAATTATGTCGACAGAATGTATCCATAGAACTAGAGAGATTTTTGCTAGATCAATAATGTGTAATCTTGAATATAATTGTTGCAGTGAAATAGGTTAAAAGCCAATTAAACAGTCAGTAAAGATCAAGGCTCCATGGTAACCTTGGGTGTCTTGAAAGATGCCCACAAATAAAATGTATTATTGTTATTATTTTCACTATGTAAAAATAAATGGAATCAATTTATTTTTAAAAAACTAAAGAAAACACTTTGGTTAAAATAGACCCTGTATAAAACACTTTCTATACCTTCCTGCATATCATACTTTAAATAACAATACATGTCCATTTATTACAATATGCAGATATTGCACAAGTAAAATAAAATGCCAGGAGACAAATGTTTCTGAAGCAATACGATTTCACATTCAAATATTTTACACAGTAATTTCTAAAGTGCTGAGTTTCTATTGTACACTACAAGTTCCCTTTGATTGCCCATTCACACTGATGGAAGTGAACACGGGCTACATTCAGCTTATGCTAGCAGAGAAAAGTAAAATACACTTAGCAGAGAATAATCATCAAAACGAATCAAATCCTAGTCATCCATAAGCTTCTTGTGAATAAGATACCGAAACACCTCCAGTACTCCGGTCCTGAAGAACTTCATCAACTTTTTAGTTAAACATCTTTTTGTATTTCTTCTGTTCCTCCATTTTCCCCCATTTGAGTTCAACTCAATATGAGCCCTTTCTCCAGGCACTTAGCACCATCTATGGGATATTTTCAAAAAATCCTCCTCCACTGAGTCAATACAAACAGGTTACACACACCAAAAATAACTTGTGGCTACTATACTGGGCTATGGTGAGTTTTTCCAAATTTAAAATATATGAATTTAATTATTTTTACTTGGGAACATATACTGTACATAGCTGCATTCCAACACATACCTTGTGTTATGAAATAGGACAGTTAGGGAACTACTGATACTGATTGTTTGATCAACTGTAGGAACATCAGCTAACTGGCTAGCGTAACATGCACGCATCGCTAAATTGGCAACAGGTGCTTGCACCCAGGGGACGATGAGAGAGAGACGGACATTTGGCTGTTGGAGTGGCATTTTGTTCTCAAGCAGGTTGAGATTTTTTCAAGCCCTAAAGGACAGCGTTTTGTTTTGAATTCTATTAGAAAATACCGCTAACCAAAACACCCTGAAGTAAGAAAACCCAGTAGTCTGAGCTGGCTGTTCACTGGTGAACTGCGACGGTGCTGGTCAAATGCACGTGTCCCCAAGTGGTAAGTGCTCCTGTGGCTTTTTCAAAGTTATTCACAGCCAACACATACATTACTGACATACATACAGGCCCTAGCTAACATAATCAACCCCCTAGACGACGAGCTCGCTAGATTTGGTTAGCTTTGTAGCCCTTTGATTTGTTGGCATCAGCAATGGGGAGATTGCTCGCCTGCCGCAGGGTGGGTTTGGCTTGTGTGTAACCCTTGCGAAAACGTATACATTACTTACAGATTTTATGGTTTATTTTCCCATCATTTAATAGGTTTGGGAACCATCCAATCTGTATAGACTGTCAACCGGAAGGAGGAAAAGCAATGCCAACACAAACACACTTTTCTCATAATGTACAAATGCTGCTGCTTTCACGCAAATGTCCATCTCACGGGTCAGTGAGTTTTGATGGAGAGTCAGGTCATGGTGGACTGGAAGGGGGCACAGATTAGGGAATGGCTGTGCTCGGCTCAGAAGCAGCCTCCAGTTATTTTATTGGCCAGACAGAAACCCTTTGCTCTTTAAAACCACATGTGATTTAATACATCACACAATAGTCGGGGTCACACACAGAAAAAAAGCCTCCTTTCAAGTACACACAGACATAAACCAACAAGTACATGCACCTGCACACACATACACAGACTGAGCCTTCCCGACAGCCCACACCAGGTGCGTTTCTTGCAGCGCGACACAGAGATTAGTCATTATTTCACATCAGTGAGGCTGGCAACGTTTTAAGAGATTTTTTTTTTTACGGTAATCTTGGCACATAGCGCCGCAATAACCTTTAACTGAGTGTGTATTCATTTTATTATGTGTTTTATGAGATTACTGCATCGTCTGTATGCATGTACGCAGGCAACTTCAAGAAAAAGAAAGTATTAATCACTGTTACTGCAATGCTGTCGCCTGCAGGGGGACTGTTCCATTGTTTATTATTATTAGCTAATTTTGGAGGATGTATGCCCTGTAAGTATGTGACTTTTTTTTTTTATTTTGACCCATGAGAAGTGTAAAGAATACTATTCGCACTACAACATGCTTATATGTTCATATCACTTGTGGTAAACACAGAAGGGGTTCGTGTGTTCCAGTACACAGGCTGCAGAGGTCCAGTGGCAGGATGCTGGAGCTCTGACTGACGTAAGAGCATGAAGCTGGCAGGCAGGAGGAGTCACAGGTGGCCTTTTAAAAAATAATGGATTTCATTTCCCAAAACAAAAACAATTCTTAAAGTTCTGGGCCCATAAAAGATGTCATCTAAACATAAGTCAGCTAACAAATTGAACATGTCAACTGATCTAACTGAACCCAACGGTGAACTTGTATATCTGCAGATTATTTAGAACCAAAAGGTAATACACAAGCAACCCCCAAATGAACTATACATAACGAAAGTTAACAAACAAACATTCTTTTAAAGAGTCAACTTATACCCAAAACTAGTGCTCAAAACTAGTCTAAAAATTCACACAAAATATCAAAAACTAAGAAATAAAGCCCCCCTATGACCTTACAGGCATTCGATGGAGTCCAACTGGCCACTTCCTGTATTTAACAGCTGTGCTTCCTGGAGTGCATCTTTTGCTCATGCCAAAGCAAGATGTTGTCTGGCAGCAGCAGCCTCCAACACTGGCAACTCAAAGAAATTATAATTACAACAACATAAAACAACTAAAGATAAACTAACAACTGTACAAAAGCTAACTAAATGTGCATGCTAGAAGTAAAACTATATGTTCTGCCAAAACTGCCAAATAAATGATGTATGAAACCAAACCTACCTGGCAAACAATCACGTAATGGTTTGATGTGCACTGTGTTGTGATTTAAACTATTTAAATTATACAATAAAAATTGGAGATTATATATCTAATAGACATTTAAATGGCAAAATGCATGCAATGGCAAAACTAACGCTTGGCTTGTGGCATATTTGCAGTCTTTCTAAATTGAGAGTTTAATTATGGAGCTTTCAGCTCATAGCAAAAAGGGAAAAGACAATGCCTAGAACACAATGAACAGGCCGTTTAGAGCTGGCAATGCCAAGAGAAAAAGGGAAGTCGCTAAATGTCGCCCAGACAAAGAGGTGTAAATGTTTTTTGTTTTATTGTGGAGGTGTATTTTGGAAGATCACAAATTAAAATTACTGATTCATTTCTTTGCGTGAAGAGAAAAATTGCCCTTTAATTTAAAAGAAGGGTAATTTGATATTTATAGACTATTTGAAGACAATTGGATAGTCACTCGTTTCTGGCATTAATGTTGACATATGAAAACCTGTGGGAAAAACACTTTGGCCTTGTTCAGACTGCAGGAAAATCATATTTTTGTTTCAAATCAGATTTCAAACTAATTAAAATATCACATTGTTATTTGCAATTGATCAGTGAGGATTTGTGTTTCTAGACATCAGTACATTAGTATACATTAGTACTACTAATGTAATGTACATTAGTAAATTAGTATAGTATAGATTAGTATATTATTAGTCTGATGGAAAAGCGGTAGCATGCAAATTACCAGTCTGTCCACAGACTGTTGTCCTCCGTTTCCATAGCACCAAAAAGTTTACTGATAGAACAAAGAAGGCACTCTGAAATCCTATTTGCCTGTCCAAACTGAGACAGATATGTAGAAATCAAATCTACAGTGTTCTTTCAAGTCTACCAAAGCAGATCCAACAGGAGTCATATGGCCAGAGATTTAAGAAGAAATACTTCTTCCAAATAGATTGACTTATCTGACGACAGGCTGGGACAAGCGTCAAATGTATTGAGACACACCAGCCTTTCCTTTCCACCTCTCATCCTTAGATGCGTACACTTTGAACAAGAACCACATATTCCACCCAGATTTATCTCAGTTATATTTTCTTCTATATATTTTTTGCTTTGCTATGACCTAGTTGTAGAGGTAATCTTGGTCTCTCTCCTACATACCGTGCCTGTCAGTCACAAAATATTTCAGCTGTGAGCTCTTATGTTACAGTGTATAATTCTCTTGATCTAAAGTCAGGCTTCATTCACCTATCACGACAGGGTGATTTCATCCTAATCTCACTTAATTACGTCTACAACAACTACCAAGAGCCAGTAAAGTGACCCTGCAATGAGAACTTTAAATGGATTCCTTGTGCATGAGTCTTATTCAATACCAATTCCATTCAATATTGATAAGTCATTAAAGGCTCATTGTCTTCAATAAATGATTGAATAATATGATGGGCTCAATTCCTAACGATTGTTCATGCATGACGTGGGTTCAATGCAATCAATAACTCATTCTCCTGAAATCTTGAGACTTCCCCTGCTTGGAAATGACCTTGGTGTCAACTTGGCAAAAAAAATAAAAAACATGGCCTCAGCCTTTCTTTATATGAGCTGAGCTTATAAATGATAAATATGAATTTTACTTTTTTGCAAGAAAGGACCTGCTTCTGATTGTCTTTTTGTTGTGGTTGAATAACAACTGACCACAATTTTGTGGTATGGTTTGGAAGAAAGGAAATGGGAAGGGTGCATTCAAAGTGTCACAGTGGCAGAGGAGGCCCCACTGCAGACATCTAAATCTGCTTCTGTTAGAGTGGAAGTCCAACCTTTCCAAAGCCTCCATGAAACCGTGCCAGAAAGCTCTAGCGACTAAGTGCACCTCCACCCAGGAGAATTAGAGGGAAGAGGCCTGTAAGAATGATTCTGGCAGGTTCTGAATTATTGTCTTTTCCCAACTGGCTTCGTTTGCTTTTTTTTTTTTCTCCTCTTTTCCCTGCTCCCCCAGTGGCTGTGAATACAGCCAAATCCCCCTTGCTTTGCATAGCTGGCTGGTATATTTTGACCATGTAGAAAACCCTGTAGAGGTTTAAGGGATGTTTTTGTTTTTTTTTGGCTTTTTCTGACTCAGAGTGGATAAGCATAAGGCCACTGTCAGAGAAAAAGGATGTGTTAGTAATAACAATAATAAGAAATAGTGTAGGCAATAGGGGTGGGCAGATCGATCTCGAAATATCGATACTATGTGGCCTTTTGGAAGATCAATTCCAGCCTCAATAGGATTGATACCAGTTTCAGTTTCTCTCTTCTACATGGTACCAATTTCTTCAAACAGCAGAATTCTCTGTGCAAACTATGTTCCATTTTTGGATGCGAACATGTCACTCTTTGCTTCTCCACTCTCCGCTGCTCCGACTACCGGGACCACGCTGACACTGTGCAGTGGTCATTGATGATGATAAAATAGATGCATTGTATGAATTCATTTTGCAGCTCTTAATAAAAATGACAATTTTTAATGTGTAATTTTTTAATTTTTAATAAGTAATTTAATGTGTAGTGTAAAGTGTAGTGAATAAAAAATGGCTAACATGTTATTATTGAACAAACCCTCCAACAGGATGAAAAAAAGAATTGTAGTGCTTTGGTTTACTTATTTGCAATTCCTAAGATCTAGGTTTGAATATTCTATCCAAAATGAAAAGTGAAAAGTGGCATCGTACACTTCCAGGAGAATTGACCCGGCAGTTACCCTCGCAGCCAAGCATGGAATCAAAGCTGATGGGGGGATTGTGAGCTTTTTTGTTCCAGCGTGCTACATTGCTGCTTCAGAAGACATGGAGAATCGTGATGAAATTTTCAAGCATGACTTGTTTGCACACTCTCGTGCGTTGTTTGACAACATGGGGATGATGAGAATAGCATACAAACCAGCATTTGCAGAAGCTATGTTGAGAACTGGCCCTCACATGATGGTCAGTATGTTCTAGACGGAGGCTCTGTAATGTAAAGGTCACCTTGGCCCTGTGGGATGACCTATGATGTCATTGCAAAGATGGACTATGTGCAGAATAAATATGGCCAGTTAACTGTGATTGTATCTGATGGATAGGAAGGGGGGACCATCTATGAAGTATGGCACCCATCAACGTCGCAGCAAAGGACACATGGAGCCAATAATCAGTTTTAAGGAAGACATTGACTGTAAATCGCACGATAATGCCATTAGCACCCGTCCATCTGCCAAATGTGGGTAGAATTTAGTCATAGTAGTCTTCAAAAAGGCAACTAAAATAATAAACTCACAATGGCAATGTGACCCTATAACACTAAAAGTCCAAGCATTATTTGCACACAGTGTTTGCTCATCTGCCATCGCTTTGAAAAAAAGGCAGAATCAATTTGTGGAACTCAGATTTCATTTTGTGGCGTGTTGGCCTATTTGTGGGAAATGCTGTATTGCCTTGCATTTTCACCAACAACGTAAACAGCCCCTGAAAGGAAATGGAGGAGTTAACTTACTTAGCATTATCAAGATGATAATGTATAGATAAATAAGCTGGCTGAGCTTTAGAAGATTGGAACGCTGTTTCCCAATGTAGAGGTAATAATCCCCCCCTTTACGGACTATAGTTTGTGGAGAGAAAAGTAGAGCGAGTTATGTTACATACGTGAGGATCAGATCCGTAAGTCTTACACTTACTTACTTTACTTACTCATACTTACTTTTGTGACATATGTGTGATTCATTGTACAATTCAAACAGGATCAAAAGACAAGTTGTCTCTCACCATTGACCACCAAACTGAATCTTATGAAAATGGGGTCCCATGGTGTAACTGGAAGGTTGAAGTATATAAGCATTCCTTTATTAAACTAACATTGCACTTGTTAATTAAAGTTTGTGAGATAGCTATGCAAGTCATAATGTTAGTCTATTTGTGTTTTCTCCAGGGTGGATGAGAAAAAAAAGGCCTGAAACTTGTAAATAATTAAAGGAACCAAAATAGTGCTAAGGAGTGTATGTTCTTCATTGCTGAGGCTGAAAGCAAAAGCTGGAAAGAAGTAACCACCACAAAGTTCCTGTCATTTAATATAATTTTAACATATCTTCTACTTGTGAAGTTTCTATTATTATAAATGGTGGTGATGGTTATGTGCATGAGCTTACCACTACTTTGAACCTGTGCTGCTGAGATCTGAAGTGAAGATAAAATAAGTCCTGAACTGTTATGTCGAGTCTATCAGGACCCTTGTCTTCTTCAAACTATTTCTTGGGCACGGCTCCTCGGACAAACTCCATTTGGTTGACCACATCCGTTGCGTCCCTGCTTCAACAGGGTTAGGTTTCCGTGTTAGGGTTTATTTCGGGACTGTGAGGGAGGAATCGGTGACATGAAGATGTTCGGAAGTGACTGGCGGGCAGGTCTTAGGAGTTGTCAGACCTTCTGACTGTACAGCTGTTCTCTGCTTCCATTGCAGACTTTGATCAAGTTGTGGAATGTAGAAGTCTCTGATCTTAAAGGCCAACTTTCATGGCACAGAGAAACCAGCAGAGAAGAGATGATTGTGATGATGAAAGCTGTGAGGACATTTATCCTCCCTCTCTGCTTCACATTAACAAATAAAACACATTAAATGTGAAGTCAATTTGTGTTTTTAGGCTTTTATGAATTCGAATTAATAAAAAAGTCATTCTTTATTAAATACTAAATTAATGTATTAATTAATTAAAAATGTGTTAATACAAGTGTGAAAACACTTGGTTTGTTCAGTTTATTCTTATCTTTTCAATTAAAATTATACATCCCTGTACTTTTATTATAAGCAATAATATATTTATAGATACTTTTGTCTCAATTGGTTGCATGTTTCCATACAAAACGGGCATTGCAGACAGGCTGAAGTTGGTAATTCAATTAAATTGTACCAGGCCATAGTGAACTTTAAATTAAATAAAAAGAACAATTTCATATGTAGATCATATATTTTGTGTGTAAAATTGATGTACTACTGTAAAGCGTGTTGAACATGTAATGTAATATAACAAGTAAAACTTGAAATGCGGGGCTTTGACTTATATTGCAGTAATGGGCCTTTAAGGATCTGAATACTTCCATCACTGAGACCATAATGTTGCTGTAGATTGCCTTCCACCCTCCCTCTCTCTGTCCTGAAAGCAGTTTCCTTTTCTTATAGTAGCACTAGTTCTCTCTCTCTCTCTCTCTCTCTCTCTCTCTCTCTCTCTCTCTCTCTCTCTCTATTTATGATGTGACAGGAAACTTTAGTAACTGTGGAATGTGGTCTTGCTAGTTCTTTCGGGTGTTTTCTCTTTTTTTTTGGTAAATGAATGCCTTACTTTTCCTCTTCTCTTCACTTTTTGATGTGGTGAACTGCATGTTACCTCGAGGAGTTTCTGCGTCCTTAGCAACATGGAGAGGTGTTCTACGGTCGCACAGCTCCTCCAGTAATGGAATAGTCCATTAATCCATGGAGCATGGGGGTGAGGGTGGCACTTTTACAGTGATTTAAATGTGCTTTGGGGCCATTTTGGAAATAATTTCAGGTTAGACTAAGAACACCATAGTATATGTTTCATATCTAAACATCATAATAAATCTATAGCTGTGGGCCTCAGGCAATGGCCCAAGTCCACCCCTGCTGATGCTGTTCTAAATTAAAGATTACAGAAAAAGAAACAGATGAACCTGCAGAGGAATAAAGCAGGAAGGAGAGTTCTACATCTCCAATCAGCATGCTCTGTAATTGCCAGCAACATTTTGAAGCTTTATCACTGTTCATCATCAGTTCCCAGAGCCGCAGCTCTCACAAATATATATCTTTACACAAAAAAAATCCACTGATGTTACTGTACCTAAAGGAGAGATTATTTCATCTCACCCAAGGCCTTAAGTATCTGCTTTTACAGGCAGCACTCTCCAAGATAAATTTTTTAGGCATTATGGATATTTATCCTTTAATATTTTTTCCCCCTTTCTGGTGCAAATTACTATTATTTTCTTCCCCGATAGCCTTCAAGGTGAACAGAAATTGGTGAGGGAGGTTATGGGAATATAGGATGGGATTCATTTTTTAGGGATTGCGCATGCATGTGTGTGTGCTTTCCGTGTGCACATTTCATGTGCATGTCATCAGTGAGAACAGGCCCACCTCACCTTACTCCTTATTCATGCATTCTCGTCCTTTTTCATATTCTGCTCTGTGCCTCAACATAAAAAGAGCTATCCTAATTGGAGGCTGCTCTCTGTGCAGGTTCCGTTCTACATAGCTACGTCGGGAATTCACAGAAAATAATAATAGCTCGGAACAGTAAAGGGAGTGGGGCGAAAAAAAATGAGAGGCTGGGAAAGAGAGAAACAGAAAGAAGACGTGATCATGTCTAAACTGTCCTTTTCCATTTTCAATCTGAATGATTCCATTATCTTGACATAATCCATCCAAGATCAGCTTATTCTCCATTCCGGCATTCCAGCTCTGATAATTTCACAGTGAAAGAACCAGTTTCTGCCACTGCATCTCAATCAGATCGTTGTCTTATGTTTCAAGGATAAGCGAATAGGCTCGTTCAATACTCGATAAGACAAAACTAGGGCCCTATACAGCTTGACCACTACTTGAAGATATCGGTTATGCAATTCTTTTGGTTGCACGTACCCGTACCGACCGTTCTTCCCCCCCCCCCCCCTTCTGTCGGCACAAACACATATCAGCACCCCCCTCCCCCCTCAAGTCTCATGCACCTTTGGGAAGTTGGCTGTCAGGAGGATGGCTCCGGGCTGTGTTCGTACTGAGCCTCTGAATAGGAGTTCAGCTTAAGGGCCAACTAAGGTAACGGATTGGTCTCTGCAGCTTTACATGGTCCAGGTGCTTGGTCAGATATTGGAGGAGATTTTAATGTGGTTTGCATGCATGAGAGCAGAAAACCATCCACCCAGAAGATGGCTTCAGTTGGTGCAGAGAGGGGCAGAAAACAGGAAAAGGGTTGAGAGGGGGGTGGAAATGGGTGAATAGTTAGTGAAGAAGGAAGCACATAAAAAAAGACAAGTGGGAATTTGCAAATGAGTGGAGGGAAATAAGGAAAAAAAACAGGCAGGCTGGCAAAGCGTAAAATGAAACAGAGAGACATGGAAGGAGGGTCTGAAAGAAAGTGGAATGAGGCACAGAAGGAGAAAGGGAGAATGTGAATAGGGCAGGCACAAAAGGAAGAAAGAATATGAGGAGGAAAAAAAAAAGAGGAAGATTGGAGGAGCGTCTGGTTTAAAAATGAAACACAATGAAAGAATTTCACCAGAGGCATGGATTGTCTATCCAGGACATTCCCCTTTTCAACGCCTTCAAAGACAGCAAAACTTGCAGATGCTGTGCTTTTCATCTCTTCCCCCCCCTCTCGCTCTCTGTATGTTTCTCGCCAAAATCCTTTTTAAATGGCTGACATTCAAGTGTGACATCACTGTAGTTTTCTTATTCTATTATTTTTTACCCCCATCAAGTAAGCTTTGCTGTCTCATGCCAGCACTATCCAGCAAGCGGTGTTGTGAAATTGCAAAGATTAATCTCCTTATCTCTTTTAACAAACCCAAGCCTAACAGTGTGCATATTATTAGCTTTTAGAGCTCTTTGGTGTAATGGTGTTCCACCAGCTATGGCTTCTCGCCACAGGCAAAGACTGAGTGATATATCTTTGGTTCCATGTGCCAAAGACAGCGGTTTTGTCCCATCAATCGTATATGAACAATTAGGCAACGGAGACGCGACGGGTCAGAATTTGGAGATTATTAGATGAGGGGTTTCTTTATAATGGCAGTCTCCTGATGTGGTATGGGAGGGTTTGATGAGGTGCAACTATCTCATTTGGTTGTAATTTGTGTAACTTCTTTGTGCTCAGCTATAGACAAATCTGCCATTTATGTGCTGCACGCTCTTGTAATGTCTCCAATACTGAAAGTAGCCTGTTAAAGCACAGATGGTTGGATTGATCACGGTCAACAATTGGTTACCAACCAATTGGTTGATTAACCAACAATAAAATTGGTTATAATTCAGATAAAAAAATAAGAATTTAATAATAATAATAATAAACCTTAAACTATTAAAAAGGAATAATATTTGGATAGTCATAGCTACTGGATTTTACATTATTTTTCAAAATCCGAATGAATAAATACGATGACTCAACATGAACAATATTCAATGAGAAAAAATTATCTACAGAAAAACAAATCTACAGGTGAATAAATATGTGAAAATTAGATTTTGAAATTATAGATTGACTGCAATATATTCCTTTATTTATTTATCCTTGGTTTCTAATGTCAGTAATTTCTTTTACATTACCCCATAAATTCATGTAGGAGTATAAAAAAGGTAAAAAGGTATTAAATTGATGCATTAAAAGAAAAAAAAAACGCCACAATGCAAGACATTGAGTGTTTGATTTATCAAAGATTCCCAATGGTGGACCTCCAGCTTGATGCATCTCCCCACAATGTTTCAACAAAACCTACACCCTTAGGCACAGGATTTATAAACTGCTGTGAAATACAGAGAGATTTTGTCCAGTGGCAATAGGCATAATCTGCATTGTGTGAACTAGTTTGGCAAGAGCATGAATGGATCAGATACTTTTAGGTGAAAGTTCTGCACTGCAGGTTTAAGCTAACATAGATGACAAACAGTGGAGATAGCCAAAAGACAGGGTGTGTTGCTGCCTCATTGGCCTCAATCACAGGAGATGAAACCCCACACAAAGAGAGAGAGAGAGGTAGGAACATTACTTACAAAATCCAAACCGTTTCCCACTGAGTACTGAAATAAAAATTGATTTGTGAACCTAAATTACTCTTGGCTTCTTAGAAGAGATTTTTCCCCACTGTCAGAAAAGGATATATGTTCGCAATAGCACGCAAAGAAAAATAAATTGACATTTAAATAATCCTAATGGCTGTTTCTGGGAACCCAGTTGTGAACATCTCAGGGGCAACATGAGAGATAACAGCCTGTCATCACTGTTACAGTTTGAATGTTCCTCCCGACTTTATCTCCCATCAAATGTGGGCCAGCAGAAAACCCTGCTGAGCCCTCTCGACCTGATGAAAATGAATTTTGAGGGAGCAGGAGCAAAAAGAGTGAGATGGGGAGAATATATCCAAGAGAGAGAGGAAGAGGGAGATTGGCTAAGAGGAAAAGTGTTGCCTCACCATGTCATTATGTTTGGCATAAAAAAAAAGTTTGGCAAGAATTGTTTTGGAAGTTTTCACAGAAAAAACTGCCTTTAGGGACAATGCGTTAAAATGTATGCATCTTGTAAAAGTACCTCAGTATAGTCTTATAGTGACACTCATTTTAGAGCAGGCGTGTGAAATTGCCTCCATTACACCATGATTACTGCATATTGCGATTCAAAAGGCAAGAAAGAACAGTGTGTATGGAATATGTCTTCACAATTCACAAATCAAACCTCCTGTATGTTGTGTTCTGTATGACTACAATCTGTAAACAATAAATTCAATGTATAACAATAAATGCTCACGTCATTTTTAATAGAAGTCACAACCTACTGTGCTGTTCAGGTATGCTGACCCGCAATAACGTCCGTTGATTTTCGACAAAAGCTTCGTGATGCGTGATTCTCTTGCTTAACCTGAAAACTTTCAGAGCCCAGTAATGATCTCTTTCTCCAGCAATGTGACTCTTGACCTTCTCTTTACACAGATGTAATAGAATTCATTACCTTTCACTTTCCATCTCTGGCTTTCACTCTTCTCCCCCCCCCTGCCTCTCAGCTGCATTGTGACTTATTCCACCCAGCCACCCAGCAGAGGTTCATGTCTCTCTTCCTCTCTGGAGCACTATCCTCATGCACCTCTCCCTTCCTCTTTTCAGTGTCAGAAGATAAATCCATTGACAGTTTGCCATAGTTCCAATCCAATGAGTGCATCCACATACACAATGGGAGATGAATCCTGTCTTTTGCAAAGAGATACAAAGAGAGAAAGACAAAGTTAGAATCTTCAGATTTCCAGATTTCCAATACTTACAATTATTAATCGAACGCATTTGCATGCCTATGTATACACAAACATTATACATATATACATACACACATATGCATGCTACTCTAGTGCCACCTATAGCCATATATATATATATATAGGGTCTGTATATGGAATGTTTGGGGTAAAAAAATGGTTTTGCTCTCCAGTGAGGATGTCGACAGAGCTCCAGTGAAATCTATCACAGAGGGACATTTGGTCAACTTAATAGGTGGATTTAATTCATACTTACTTACCGTGACATGGAGGAGACGTCTGTCCAGCTGGATTGGGCTGAGAAACGCATTTCGTTTGTCTGAAGCAAACAGAAGAAAGCTTCCTGCCACTCATGAGGAAAAAAAAACTCTCGGATGTGTCATCAGACTGTGGCCTACAGATGAGGTCTGACATGCGGTTTCGCATGTATGTGAAGAAGGAATGCCTTGAGATTGGAAAGGAAGCTTTAGTGCAGCTATTAACCTTTGAATCCACATTATTTGTGCAGCGGTAGACCAGAATTAAGCACAGAAACAAGCTGCCAGGAAAAAGAGTTTGAAGCACTGCAATTGCCTCCCTGCCACCAGGAATCCTCAAAGAGGTCCTCAATGAAGCACAAGCAAGGACTTGTTAGTATATATTAAGTGCTGGTTTGGATGTGATGGATTATAAACATGTGTAATTAAGCATTCATGGTTGCCGTTTAATAAATCAGACATTGATGACACCCTATTGTACTTTTAGGCATTTGTTTTCTACCAAAAATGAGATATACTGACCAGGGAGTGCATGGTAGATTTTTGAAGAACCACTGGGTTAGAGGGTGGTCCCACCTAACAGTAAGTCTGCCTGAAGCATTTAGAGCCAGATAAAAGAAAACAATAGGTGCTGTCAGATATTACATGGGGAACACAGTATAAAAGGCATTTGCTTCCAGTCGCTGTGAAACTCATTTTACATGACAGATGTAGATATTTTACTATATCGGGGAAAGAAGCACCTTGGGGTCTTTTAAACAAAGATAATAAATAAATGTATAAAGGTGCTATGATTAAAACAAAGCTCAGACAAGCTTTTAATGATCAAGGTTAGCAAAAGAATCAAGGAGGATCCATTTATTTCTCTTTAATTTATTTTTTAAAGGAAAATTCAAAGACAAAAAGTCTTCACTGTGTCATCACACTTTAGGGACCTTATCCAGCTGTTCTCTATGAAGCTGCAGCTGTATGAGGCGATCATTTCACTCGTCCTATTTTTGATTATCATTCTCTAAGAGTGTCATCCATAATTGGAGCTATTTTCTTGGCACTTGAGCTAATTAAACCGCGGACCACAATTCTTGCTTACAAAGGGCTTTGCCACGCTGCACTATACAAGTCTCCCTCCCACCTGTTTGTACTCAAATCTGTACTCATCTTGGTTTCAGTGTTCACAAGTCAGCACTTTGCCTAATCTTTTAAAAGTTTCAGACCTCGTTTTCTGTCCTCTCATCCTCTTTTTTCCCCCCTCTCCCCACACACAGATGAATAATAAATGGAACATCATGGGGATTGCGCTTTCAGATGAGCAGCTGCGCTTTGTGAGTCAAATGCCCTAAATTTCATGTATGGAGTCAGTGGCAAAAGTTTTGAGGAAGACGAGTTCAAGATGGTTTGTTCGACTCTTGAGCATGTGGGGCCGAGGAGATATTTATCAAGAATGAAAGAACGCGAACACACATGCAGTTTACCACAGCTAAAACAAGATTTTTAATGTTTGATTGTAATTTAAATGTGAATATTTCTGGTTGTATTTAGGACTATTTCATGGCTATATGGGATTTGCAGGATTACAGTATATTATTAGTGTCAGCATATATTTATCATGATATTATCGCCAACCTTTTCTACTGGAATCTAAATGTCAGTTGGATTATTTTATAGCGTTGAGCTAAGTCATTTCACATACGTGTGTTTTACCATAATTAGAAAGATAGATCATTGTTATTGTCTAATTTATTCAGGGGGTATTTCACTGAGAGGAAGGTTCTATATAAGGGGACGCAATAATCACATTTGCACATTCACACCTGGAAGTTGCCCAGTACGACCACAGTCTGATTAGCTCAGACTGCAGAGAAAACATGGACAGTTTCTGCAAATCACAGATACGTTGACAATGTCAGTGTTTCAGAAGTAGTGGCAAAGTTCAGAGCACCTTTCCTCTGACGTTTCACTCGTCAGCATTTTGCTACCGTTAACCAGACATGTTTCTAGACATTTGGCTTCTTATGCTACACGTTAATCAGTCAGTTATCTTCTATACCTGCTTATTCCTCATTAGGGTCAGCCTATCGTGGGACACACACACCATTCAATCACAGACTCACACCTATGGGCAATTTAGAGTCTCCAATTAACCTCAGCATAATTTTGGACTGTGGGACGAAGCCTGAGAACCCAGAGAGAACCCACATAGACATGGAGAGAACATGCAAACTCCACACAGCAAGGTCCCCAGACCAAGGTCTTGAACCTGCAACCTTCTTGCTTTGAGTCAACAAAGCTACCCGCTACTCCACCGTGTCACCATACACAATCATTTTGACTTAAACAATAATATTTCTCCTAACCCTAGGTGCTTTTGTGACTAAATCTAACTACGCTTTAACCACAGTATACACCATAAATACTCATGTGTCAAAAAACATTGACAAGCATGACATTAAACATATCAGAAGTTTGCAGGAACTTATATTGTCATGGTTTCCCTCTGGCTAATAAGTTGCCACTGAAGCAGTTGGGACTTTAGGGCCTCGCTAAAATGGACATCTCAGTGGTCATAATGAGGGAGGGGCAATGCTAGTCAAAAGCTTGCAATATCATATTATATACATCAAGATTGGAAAATTATTCTTATTAATATAGTATTTTTATGCCCTACACAATATGTTTGCCTCCGCAATAATGGCGTGTGGTTTCAATTCTCGATTACAATCGCAGCAGTAAAAATTGTTAACCTATAGTCCACAGAATGTCTCAGTATGTGTGGTTGTATGACTTTCCATCTTACTCCATTCCTTTTTAAACCGTCACCATTCGGTTCGTTGCTTATATTGGATGGTATTGTACAGATTGATGGACAATTTCACAATATACGGATGAAAAGCTTCATTATGATATTACACTGGTCATCATGACCCTTTGACTCCTCCAAGCTGTCTATCTCCTCCTCCCTTTCATTCTCTCATCTTCTGACGTAACAGATAATGCTGCAATAACTCAGTTGATACTGCGGACTCTGTTTGAGGAGAGACCCAAATTGCTGAAAAGATCAGATTACAGTGAGGATTATGGCAGAACCATTGTTCTCCTAATAATTAGCAGAGGAAAGCGCTATGGATTTCAGTTAGAACTGAGGCTTTTTTTTTTTTATCCCAGTGACTACAGTTAATTTGTGGTTAATAGCAGGTGTTTTGGTGTGATTATTACAGATCCCCTCCAGTCACGTTTTAAAATGTACAACAAGTACTGTACACTGAATAATAATTCCATAATGCAATATCCACCTTAAGATCCATAAAATTGCATCTCCTCCTTCTCCCTCATTTAAAAAGTCCATAATCTCTAAATATGATAAATCTATTCTCTGTGTTTAAATTGAATATTAGACCACATTGAATTTCAGGCTTTTTTGTGATGTCACAAATCCTGCTTGTATTCCCACCTCTCAAAATTAGATGTTTAGTGAGCACAGAGAAACTTTTCAGCAGATAAATGTAAACTTTTATTTCTAGTTTCAAACTCTGCACATACATCATTGTGTGCAGTGAAGCTCAAAATTTCAAGTATATGCCTGAAAATGATAAGCAATGGTAACAAATAAGTTTGACAGGTAAAGTATTGTTTTAATAAAAGCTGTCATTAAGGGACAGCTAAAAAGAGGCTGTAATGGAGAATGAGTATTGTCTATTCTTGGTGCAGATTTTTCAGTGTTGTAAGTGACAGGGTTTATAAAGTGAGAAACATCAAAGGTCAAAGATATTGGAGCAGCCGTCAGGGCTGAGGTATTCAATGAGTATTATGTGGCAAGCTGAAAAACACAAAAAAAGATCTTTTCATTCCCTCACCGCCCGATAGTCTATATCGTCATGACCCAAGGTTATAACGAAGTTCCAAACAAAAGCAGAGATAACCCTGGATGACATCACTAGGCTGTTTTCCTCAGATTTCAGACAGAATCATCGGGTTCGGAGTCGATAGATTTCTATTTATTACAAATCCAATATAGAAGTCGATCCAAACCCATTCACGTTGTTGATAAGATCTGATTTTCAGCTTTCAACATTTACAACTATAGTATAGGTACAACTCTTTGGTCATCTTTAGCACTAGCAGGTTTCAGTGTCTGCCTTATTAACACTGACAACTCATTGCTCCTACCTGAAAATGAGGCAATTAGCAGAAGCAGTAAAATGTTAATTAAATATTTATGACATAATATAAAGCAGCAGCTGTCACCGAGCAACACGTACACCATATTTTAAGCTACTTACTCCAAATTGGAGTAGAGGGTTTAAATCAGAACTTTTAAAATAATAATCTGACAATATTGACATATTATGCTGTTGTAGAATTAACCTGAATTAGCTAGAGTTGGTACAATTGTCAGTAATGAAAGAGTAATAAAAGAGAAAGGTGAGCATTGTTTTGTGATTCCGAAACTAAAACAACCATTTCTTAGGGCCATATAAAACATTGGGTGAGAATAACTCCCCACAACATACAAACTGGTCTTGATGTGTAAAATCAACGGAGGGCCCCTTGAATTAATGCTGGACCCTGAAGGGAGCCCCCCCCCACCATCTTCATCAACTTTTCAGGCATGTATTGCCTCATCCGAGCAAACTGATTCGACAATCTCTGGAGTAGGTTGGGGAGGTTGAAGTTTTTGATGGAAAAACAACCACAAAGATTATTTCCAGACAGACAGCTGTCACACCAATTTGTCACAAAAATTGGAAAATATCTTCGTTCACCTTGTAAATATTGTGTTTTCATCCAGTGGCCATCTTGTTTCTGTTTTACAAAAAAAAAAAAACAATCATCAGGACAACAGTGTCTCCGTTTGTGCGTGTGTGTGTGTGTGTGTGAGGGTCTTTCTCCAATCCACGTGTCTCAGTGATGTGAAGGATTCATAACTTGTGTATTGCAAGTCCAAAGGGGACAAAGGGACTGAGAACTGCATGGTTTACATGAAGTTAGTGTGAATAATTACTAATAACAATGCCTATGTATGGCTTTGCACAAGCACACAACAGACACACACAGCAACAAAAACTGCCAGATGCACAAACACACACATAAATCAAAACAATTCATTACCTGTACTTGTGCCCTATAATTCTATACTGTTTATAACAGAGTAGTCAATGTTAACAAAGGAGGTAATTCGTCATCACTAGCTGGATTATGCAGGATGTTCAGTGTGTTCATTGAAAGCACACAAAAGGGTACTAATACAGAGCAAATAGGGCTAAAACTTTGAATTTCTCACAAGTGGCTATGATAGAAAGAGTTAAGATTCACTTTAATCAAAGTAGTATATATCATGGAAGAGTGATAAATTTAGTAAAATGTAGTCTTTATTTTGATAAACTATTGTGCAAACATGTTAAAAAGTCCCACATTTTACATGTTTTCCTGAGCTTTAATTGTATATATAATAGGTTTGTGGTCTTATGTACCCAAAACCATCTCAATTTGTACATCTCCCATCTGAAGCTTCTCTCTGGGGATCTATAGAGAACAGGGTATCTTGTGTCTGTCTCATTAATATTAATGTGACTCTCCTTTGGCTGATTTGAATGGCTGTGACTGGGGGGCTGTGGGTATATAGTAAGACTTGAATAAGATGCTGCTGTTCAGCCTTGAAGCCAATTATTCCCAGTGTCCACTTGCGGTATTGCAGTGAAAAATCCCCCCTGCAGCGTGTTTTCGCCCCATAGAACATCAATGTAAAACACCGTGAACTGCAAACAAGGTAAATTATGTCTCTTTCTGTCATTCATTTTTGATCCACGAAGGTTTCATATTTTCACATTTCTCATCCAGCCAAAAAAAGCAATCTAAAAATCTTTTGAAGAAACCACAATGTAAAGTTTATGGGCCGAGCAGGAACTCATGGTCGAGCCAGCAGGAGAAATACTGCTGCGCATATTCAGTGGGCACACACCTCTAGAATTAAACCCAGAAGCTAGATTTTTTTTTCTTTTTTTGAGTATGCACCAGATGAGTAATTCTTACTGGACTGAATAGGCATCATTTTTGGCCCTATATCGAGCTCTTATAATAGATCCATGCTGGGGGTTGGGTGGTGACTATACAGTTGTGAAATCACAGCCTCACAGAAGTCCTGATAGCTCATTCAACGGCAGTTATGCAAATGCACGGGCTGTGTACTGCGCGCATTTCTCCCTGGATCGAGCATTTGGAAACATGGGACGGTATTTATCTAGCACTTAGATCTTCCTATCGATAAAAAAGCAATTAAAATTTCTCAAAAAATGGGACCTTTAAACAAGGCAGGCGCTGCTATTTTTCTACATTGCATTCTCAATGGTTTCTGTCAGTTTTGCTCAATGATTTGACAATGATAACTTGATGTTTAAAAATTCTTTAATTATCTTAAATTACTTCACTCTGACAGAAACTGGACAGCAATAAGTGTTTTATTTTCCCCTAAAAAGAGGCTCTACACAAAGGTAACAGCGCACAAAAGGCTGCTATATGGATGCATTGAAAATTCAAAACATGTTCATCTCCATGCGACCTCTGTGGAACATATATCTGCGTTTCTTATTTAGGTCATCACCCTTGCTCGGGTTAAGATTTTAATGCTTGCCATCATGCGGGGCAGAACAAACTATCCATGCACAATACGGGTTGAGAATAGTGTCTACCGGTGCATGCATTTGATGTCACAGCACTGAAAATAGCTATAATAATGGATATATTCACTGAGGTGAAAATTCCTAGCCACGATAAGCCAATAGCTCTCGTTTATTTTTTCCAGAGTTTTTAAGGCATGAAAGAGTGAGCAGAGGAGTCAGCTCAGAGTGAATATAAAACTAATCAGTCTTTTCCCACACAGACTCAAACCTACCTGATGCGATAAAAGTGAAGGTTTATCCTTATCCTTTTTTCGTTTTTAATTACTTCAGAGTCATCATGGTATTCAGAGGTCGCCAGTGCTGCTTAAACCATGTAGTTTTGGTTTGTTTGGGCTGCCCAGATCAACAAAAATGACGAAGGTGACTCCAAGCACTAACGAAAGATTGCGTGCATTTTGTTTCTCCACTAAAATACATTCAAATCACCCTCCTCTGTTCCCTCTCCGGAGAGTTTTGTCAGTTGTTTTCCATGTTTTATTATACATGTCAGTGACTATCTATAATTATATCCACACTCATTTTTGTGGATAAATTAGCACACTTGGCAGAGCAAACAGGAGGTGAGGAAGACGTTTGCTGATAAGGTTCCCGACAAAAAGTATAAAGCAATAAATACAAACTAGTGCTATTGAATTTAAATCTTTAAATCCTTTATTCCTTGTTCTCAATTGAAGTGTTAGCAACTTTCTTTTATTTCTTTGATTTTTGTTTTCCTTAGTAAAATGCTGTCATGTTTCAGGCCTTTTACAATTATATTGCCATTTTCACAGTTTAATATTTTAATTTTCATGGTCTATTCATACAAATTTCAATGCTTTTTATGGTCCAAAATTATCTAGATAGACCTGTATAGCAGCAATGCAGTCTGTCTTCTCACACACACACTGATATTGTGATAATGTAAAGAAAGGAGCTAATTTATGCTTATACCTGGCAAAACTGAAACTGTATTGGATATACAAGATTGTACACAGTGTTCCTGTATAACTCCACATGTACTCACAAATAAACACACACACACACACACACACACACACACACACACACACACACACACAAAGTGTTACCATACCACTGGAGGTGGGCAGCACTTCAGGCCAAACTCCTCCACTAGTTGGCAGATGGGGAGAGTTACTGGAGAAACATCTTGTACAAATCCAGCCCTCAGGGTAGCACCACAGATTCCACCTGAATGAATGAATGAATGAAATGAAATCTTTAATATCCCCGAGGGGCAGTTTGGGAAATTTAATATCCCTAAGGAGCAAACTTCACTGCGTTTCACCTTAGCTCTGCGTTTTTTTGTCTTGGTTTTCCCCCCTTCGTTCCCTTTCATCATGAGTAATTGACATTTTCGCCTTGAAGCATTGTACCAAGGGAAATACACATACACGTACACACACACTTTGGCTTCAGGTTGTAGCATTTGCACCTTTCAGCTTTTTTTTGCATTACAGTCTTCACCATACTTGGGTCAATTTTTCCAGTGTGCTGAGCTTTCACCAGTGCAGGAAAAAATGTTTTATGTCGAAGTTTCTCAGAAACCGGAGAAAAACTAAGTGTGCCATGTGCCAACAAATCATGTTTGTACTCGTTATTGATTCTGTAAGAACAAGCTCTTAACACAAAAGAGCTGTAATGGCTGCAGTGTTATATCCCCCAAAAGATGTTGTGTGTTTAGGCGGCTAATTGTGGCTTCAACAACATAGTCATCGGCTCTTCTAAATCTGTCCCAAAAAGACATGTAAGAATGCAGTAAGCTGCTGTAAACTATACTTGTTCGTGTCCCCTGTGGCCAAAGACACCCAATCTTGTCTCAGACGTTTCACTGATGCCAAACTCTCTGTGCATCCTTACAGTGCTCTGGGTATTTCTGTCAATGCCACACTCTCTTGGGAAACCTCTCCACATTGTGCCACTGGCTCTCAGTGCCCACATTAACATTGACTTGAAAGACTTCACACTTCCCTTTATGTAACGACTCTCAAGACATCTTTCCACTGAACCATGAAGAAAATCATCCCCTCAAACAGGATTTTGAGGCTGCTGCAAAAACTGTATTCAGTCTTCTCTTCCCCAGCGGGTGTGGCATTGTTGGGGGAGTAGAGATGAAACTGACGGAAGAAGAAGATTGGGTGACTGTCAAAAATCCAAGCCCCCCCCCCCCTCCTCTAACATGACCAGAAGGGTCTCCTTATCTCCTCCATACATACAAAGAAAGCATGTGGACGAAGAAGACACAAACCAACAAACCAAGCAATTACAGTACATGTTTTTCAAAAGGCAGTTGATGTCCAGCATGAAAACGCCTGTGCATGGATATTTACTGAAGGAAGTGCTGTAATCAAATGGACAACAGACAGCGTGAGCCAGCCCGTTCACATCGTTCCGAGCCAACGGTCCAGAACGCGGCTGTTCTTGAGATTAGCGATGGGATTAAAAGTGTTTGCCGATTCACTGCTGACAACATGAGAGGAACGAGGAGTTTCAGAAGCTGCTGCAGCGGAGACATGGTGGCAAGACATGTGACGGATGAGAGATTCTCATAATCCGTTGCCACTGTGGATACAAAGAGGAGAGGTTAAATGGGGATAAGCATTTCATACCCTTTTAAACTGCATAGTCTAACTGTAGGTCATCGATGAAGACAAACATGTCTCCCACAAATTCATTTACAAGTTTGGGGGAAAGATTTCTGGATTATGTTCACTGCTAATGTTCTTTTCTTAGGTTGTTTATAGGTAGGTGGTCGGGGTGGAGGATTGACATGCAATGTGTAGAATGCTGGATATCAAGGTTTATGTCCAGTGTCATGTGTAGCATTTAGGCCATGAAAACCTAACCCTAAGGTTACATTTGGGCAAAGCTCATCCTTTGGTTTAACCTGATGCAGTGAGATGGTTTGTTACACAGAACCATCTGGGAAGTTGTCCTTGGAAACCATTTCAATAAGGGCAGGCACTTCGAAAAAAAACTTGCAGGTGATGGGATGAACTATTTGTCTATCACAGACTGAGCGAGACTTCATCTTGTGATCGTGAGATCATGCAAGACACTGATTGGTCCAGACCACAGTGGTTTGGACACAAATGTATAATTTGAAGCGAGATGGATTATCGCATTAGTGTGTGATCTCATGATTCAGCCGCCTCATGACTTAAGCTTTGGTGAGATATTCAAGAGGTAAACAGATCCTGCTCATGCTTCAAGTGACTTTTTCTATAATTAACCAGTATTCAAGACCATGATCTTACTCTAACTTTAACTGAGTGATTTGAGTTGCCTAGATATAGCCATGAAAGCCTCAACTGTGAGGTTATAGTTATTTACGGCAGCCCCCACCAGCTTTACAAGGTGATTTACCTTTTAGCTCGTACCACCCTAAATCTACTTATTCTATCACTATTTAAATCTGACAGCTTAATTATTATTACATATAGTATTGCACCCACTCAAGGAAGGTAGGGAAGGTAGATGCAGCATAACTGCCAGACTTCTATCTGTGATCGTGATGCTAAGTGAACGCATCTCGTCACACACTTGCATCCATGCACGCGTGTTCTGTTCAGCTGACATCCAACACAGGCTACACTGCAGCACTAATGGGAACATAAAAGCTTGTGTAAATCAGTCATTGTGCTAGTGAGAGTTGAGCCGAGGCACAAGCTGACAATCTCTCTCTCTTTCCCTCCAGGGCTAGCTTAATGGGAGCTCCAATCCTTAATATACAGGCCGAGACAACAGCGGGCACCCACATCAGTAACAAACTCTCTTTTATTGTCAGTTAATAATGAGGCCTGACAGTGGCTGAGAGGAGAGACAAAGCATGCATAAATGCATGTGTGCACGCGCACACACACATACTCACATTCTTTTGGGGTGTACAAACACTAGCACAACCTACACATGCAAACAACAGTTCATTGTTTGGAGTTTTATGGCATTTACATTGAGTTCATATTATTTCTCTCATTTGTCTACTCAGTGGAATAACACTAAATAAAAATAATATGTGGATTGCAATGTATTAAAAATAAATTAGCCCAAAAATACATGCATATTTGAGACAATTCCAGAGTGGATCCTGTGCAAGTGTTGTTGCTTTCCCAGGTGCCTTCTGTTCCTCCCATCTCCCTCGCTGCATCTAAATCTGTCCTTCTCCCTTTCCTCTCTCCAGTCGGTCTGAAATATTGTTCTTTCTCCCCATCTGAAAGCACCCACCCTCTCTTTTCATGCTGGTGTCCATAAGCAGATTATCAATTCTAAAGTCCTCTATGAAAGATGTAAACCTGATGCCAATGAACCCCATTTGCTTACAAATAGTTGTCTTCTAATTCAATGGTGACACACAGGCACAGAAACACGCTGTGTGATTACACACAAGCCATACACACATTATTCCCCAAATAACTGAACACACAATCTGACTGGACACAGAAATATTCAGGCAGTGCACTATATATCCTCACTTTACAGTTGATGCCACAAACAATTTACTATACAAGATACCATGATGATCGCCATGGCTACATATGTAGTTAAATGAAGTGAAAAACATCTAATTGTATTTTTTTCTGACCAACATTGCCAGAGTGGGTGTGTATATATATATATATATATATATATATATATATATATATATACACACACATACACACACACACACACACTATGCATAATACGCACAAATTTTTTTTAATGCTACATTAATAGAATACATACAGGAATTCACATCCAATGTGTCTTTCTTAACAGAAATTGTAGCATCCAAAACTTATTGTTACTGTGATGTTTTAATGTCAGACTATTCTCAATATTACATTAAAATGTTTTGAATGATTGATTTTTTTTGTTGTTTGGTTACCTGACAAAATTAACATTAGGCTGCAACTTAGTATATTTGGAGTTGCCTTGAAAATGAGTGTCCAGCATAAACTTTCACCCCTTACAGTTTGAATTTCAATAAGAATAATTAAAAGCAAATTTCCCTACTAAAATATATATTCTTTATCTCTACATACAGAATAGAAAAATATATCTGACCAAAATGATCATGTACATGAAGGTAACCCTAACTACAGTAGTATAGTACCCAATTATATAGAGATGGTCATTATCTTCTTAAAGTATCATGGGACAATAATAGGCAAAGGTTATTGTCTAAGATAATTGCCTTGGTGTTATGTGACTTTGCTTATGTACAAACAAATACAGTAAAATACACCCACTACATGTTGTTTACTAGCTGGCATAGTGCCCCCATAATGCATAAGCTTCGCATCTGCTATGATAAATAGATATAGCTCTATAACAGTGTGTTTTATTCAGGACAGAGAGCTCCAAAAATATGCACTCCAAGCAATTCAGTCCTTGATCAGTGTTGCTACTATATACTGACCAACAGTACAGCAGATAAATTATAGCATATTGGGTTGCCCTTTAAGTTCATTTAGGATAGTTACCCGAGAGCTGAGATGCTGTTCATCTTCTGGTTAGGAAGTGACAGGATTGCTATAAACAGCCCTAAATAAAAAAATGCAGACATCCAGTCATGATTTTGAGCTAACTTTTAGCCTTCCCAACAAAGCTACTCAGAATCTGTGCGATGCTGATGAAATGATGATGAAATTAATCGCTGCATTCTATACTCATGGATAAGTCTAAGTGATTTTTGATATCCCAAGAGTGCAGATTTTGATTGGACTCTGATTGGCTGCTTCCTGCTGCAGAGTTAGAATGAAGACTGATTGCTCTCTTTTCCTTCCGTTCCTTCCCCCCCCTCTTCCCCTAGATAATCTGTTGAAAGTCAGTCCAACACTGCTGCAAATCGTCAGCCCAACAAGCTACAAAAAAAAAAAAAAAAAAATTCCACAGTCTTCTCCTGCCTGTCTTAGCCTCAGAGCACAGGCCATCCCCAAGCACGCATCCATTCCCTGCGGATCGAAAGCAGGTTGCCGTCACTGTGCTTAATGAAGACCTTGCATTCTATTTCATCAACCCTTTCTTCTTCTCCTGCCAGTCCTCTACTACATATTGCATATGGTGATTTCATTTTTAATATGTGTTCATCTCGTCACTAATGAGTACACATTTAGGAATTGTGTGTCATATTCTGCTGACAAAAAGCATAACTTTTTTTTTGTTTAGAATTTTTCTTTGAATGCTCTTTTTGGCTTTTCGTTAGGATTAAACATAAAAAAATGACATTTAGTATACTATCTCATGCTGCTTAGATAACACTGAGGATCAGGGGTGATGCAACAAATATAAATTAAGAAAAAAAAAAAAAAAGAGATAGTGGAATAGGGTGAGATTCAAACAGGCCAGCTTATTAATGCTGCTTGCAGTCCAAAACCTGATGGTGACCTTTCAAGCTCAAACACTTATTCTCACAAGTAACATTTCATGCCAATTACACCTAGTCATTTCCTCTCCTCTAATCTCATTTCATCTATCTTGCTTCACTCCTGCCTTGCCTTGCTGAATTCTTTTAGAAAAATTTATGGAGCAAATTTCACAAAGTGATTGCATAGCTTTTTTTCTGATGCTAAACCTGTGCAAATAACCCCAAAATATAAATTGCTATTCACAAAGCACTTGTAAAAGGTGAAATACCATGCTAACTGTGTTACCATCATCACTACATTTCTGTAAATCCGTGCTGGTTGTGGGTATTTAGGTAAAATGGACCAAAAATATTCCCCTTTCTATGCAATTGAGCCTCCCTGCAAAAACAGTCTAATTTCTTCATCTATACTTGCTGCTTTATTACAAACATCCCACATTATGAAGCTGGAATTTGTGCAGATATTTATCAGAAGACAGAACATTCATTTTTAAGATCCTGACTGATACAGTGTTAATGAAGCTACTGCTGCTGTGCTGCATGCTTGAATGTGCACGGACACACAGCTGCTGTGTGACGCTGCAGCTGGTTGTGACACAGCAGCAGTGGCACCAGACACAAAATCAGTCTGATGTTTCTGAACAACATTATTCTGAGATTCAGACATTAATCTGATCAGATATAGCTGTATCAGTAGATTATGTTACATATATGAAACATGAAGAGAAAAAAAACATGTATTTATAGTATTTAGCTATGGTTTGATTGCAAGTAGCTCTTTCATAATTGATTGAAATGGAGGTATTGATTTATTTCATTATTTACTCACTATTATGAGAGTGTGTTTTCCCACTGGTTTTCATGATATGAGCAAAATTGTGGAACTTCAAAACATCTCTTCAGTCTAGTCCACAAAAAAAAAGGGCATTTTTGAAACCAAAAATGTATTAGTCCCCGGTTATTAGTCCCAGCCACACCCCCGGTGTGATAAAAATAGGAACACCGAAACCACATAATTCATCTCAAACAATGTTATGCACATGCCAAAGCAGTAGGTGGCGATAGCACTCCTAAGAGGAAGGCCAATCATAAGGCTAGAGTGCTCCATAAGTCTCCATGGATCCAACTTATTCTTTACTGTTGCGCATGTGACGTCAATGTCGACAAGAAATACCAATACATGTTTTCATTTTTGCAAGAGACAGTTGTAAGAGATTGGCTTGGAAGAGGTATCTCTGAAAAGCATTTTAGAAAGTGTGAGGGGAAGATGATATTTATTCAGGTTTTTAATGGATACTGAATTATTTAGTAGGATACAGTACAATCAAGTACTAGTCCTGCAGAAGGCAGCAATGCAACTTTTTGGTTGCCGGCTGCCTCAAAACCCAGAAGAAGAAGAAATTGTGGTTTTCCTGTTCACAGATGACTGCTGAATCCGAACTTTTCAAAAAAGGTCACACTGGATTCTGGTTAAAAAAAACATCAACGTTAAGGGAGATGCACCATTGTGAGAATTAACAAAAATACTTTATTTAACAGAAAAAAAACACTAAAAATATACTTAACACAAGATCACCAAAGCCGTGCAGAGAAACACACCGTTTAAAAAAATTTTGTTTTCTGCTTGCTGAGTGCTACTGAGTGGCCTTCTGTGTTCCGTTAAGCCTTGGCAGCCGTGATCCTGGGGGTGGTGCCTGCAGAGTCAAATGGGTGGAGGATCCAGTTCCACCTCTTTGGGTCCAGCTCCACCTTTCTGGGTTAAGGTAAAGTTGTATGAGTGAGTTGAGATGGGTCTTGACCTAGAAGTGGAGCTGGATTGGGCAAAGCTCTACTGATTGGGAGTTGCCTTTATCGGTTATGGCACCTTTTCTGAGAGCTGAAAACGGCTCTAAAATAAAAACACAAAGAAAAAACAAAAGATCCTTGAAGCAATGATCCGAGTATGGGTGTAGCCATCATATGTCATTCGCTATTAGAATATCTATCATTTTTGTCATCCCCTATTTTTATCACGTCAAGGTTTTAAAGACTTTTTAGCTAGTTAAAGCTCCAGGATCTACACCCCCCCGCTGTGTGTTTACTATACAACCTCAGCTAGAGACTGGAATTACCCTCTGAAAAAAGTGCCAAACCAGCTGCCTCACTCAACCTGCAGCGGTGCTCATCTGGCTGTCACTGCGGCGACCTGAGTATCACTGAGGATGCTCAACAATCCCCGGAAAGTTTGCCTCATCATCGGCCCTTCATCACCACGGAAACAGTGGGGAAACCATCTGCCATGTTTCTGTTCAGAGTTGATGCAAAGAGCTATTCAACATCATTGGCTTTATTTAGAGCCTTGACCCCTTCATTCCATTTTTTTGTTTGTTTGTTTTGGCCAACATTAAATTCAATTCAACTTGAATTGACCCATTCAGTTATTCTAATTGTATATATGCTTCTTTATTGCCTACTCGTCGCTATCCCTTGGCTGTTTGGTAGCTCCATTGATGACAAAACTGGTGTATATGTGAAGTCTTTTGCAACAGAGATGGAGGTCACTGTATTCAGAGTTAACAGTTTTCACATTATTAGACGAATTCATCTGAATTAATAATTAAAAATGAGAAAAATGTATTTCTTTAATTATCCAGTCTCATCTGCTCATCTCTCCTTCCACCGCTCCTGCTTTCATGATCTGGAGTTACCCTTCTCCCTTCTTGGCCTGTACCTTTCACCTTTTCACCGGTTCTGTCACAGTAGCCTGAGAGCTGTCAGAATGCAGATACACTTTCGCCCCCTGTGGTCACAGAACAAACCTAATCAAACCCCCAGCAACAGCTCTCAGCTCCTTGTCCCCCTGCAAGGCACTGATAGATGAGCTATGTGTTGTTTTCCTGCTAGTGTTAATTATGTAACCCAATTATACCATCACAGAGCTGACGTAGGTAGGCTAAATTAAAAGTGATTGGCTTCATTATACAGTCGCCTGAATGCTGCACAGGGTGCTTTCAGGAGGTCCAATTTAACATTACTTCCCCAGCGAAAAACATTGCGATCTTTGGGATGTCACTCAAGTGGATTTTCGGGACTGCTGCAGCATATATTTAGGACAAATTGGATTTTCGATAATTTGCATAAGTTCATATAGACTGATGGTTCAAACCAATGTGTGCTCTACAGGTCTCCTTCACTTCCTTGTCACTTTGCCTTGTTTGAATTGTTGTGCCGCTAGACAAGTCATTACCACAGTGAGAGTGAGACGGAGCAAAAAAGCCTTCAGGATTCTGCAGTAGAATAAGCTGGGAACTTTCAAACCAGAAAGGTCATGATCTACATAAATTTCTCTATCTCCACACATGACCTGAATGTAACCTGTGATCCAGCCGTTCTGAGTGGAGAACAGTTCCCTGGAAATATGGTACTATATTTGATTCATTTCAAATGGTTATGTATGGGGTTAATGTAATGTAAAATATTTATCCATACAATATATTCTATAAGGCCCACTCATACATAGAATGTGCAGAACTGATACTGATGCTGGGAATTAGGTCACTGACTTCTACCGGAATCCTGTTTATATGATTATGTTGCGTTACTTAAAAAAAAGTCCACTGTTATTTATCAAATGGTTATTTGTTTGATGTACATTTGTGAAGAGATTTGCCTTTCAGTACTACATGCATTTATCTTCTCTCCAACAGGTTGTATTCATGACTATTATGCAGCAACTCAAAGTTTGTAGTACAGCTCAGGCTGATGGAAATGTCATGGTGGCACTCCAGCAAAAGTCAGGGAATCAACAAAGTCAGCAGGATATTGTTGCCAATCCATAGAGTAAATTGTTGTGAGTTGTTTAAAAATGGGATAAGTGAATATTTTAACCAGATGATGCCAGAAGAAATGGCACAGGATCACCAAAGTCATTAGGATTTATCTTCTGGAGACTTTGAATGTCTGTCTTTACGAAATCTCACAGCAGTCCACCCAACAAACAGCAAAAAATACAACCAAACCTTGCAACATCCCTGGTTTAAATCCAGTACGGTGACTTTTATTGCATCCCTTCTTTTGCCTCATTCCCTTTCAAAATGAAGGACACCAAAACCATTGACGACGTGGTGGTTTGGAACCATCGTGTTTGGATCCAAAGTGGTGGCCAATGAGATATCGTCCTCCCCATCATCCTCACCTGATTAAATTCATCTAGACTGCGTGGGGGTGTAGTTTAATTACATTTGAGTATTCAGGTATAAAACCACCTTGCAGCTTCCACTACAAAAATGTCCAAACTGCTTTTGTATTTGTACTCGTTTATGGTGCTGTTGTCAATATGCATACAGATTCTACTCACACAGAGCCTTAATTTTGTTGCTAATGCAAATGCTTTAATGCTTTACCTCCACAATCTACACACTACCAGATAGTGAGTAGGACACCTTTGCCTACATGCAGATTGCACCATGTCCATGTTTTTATTCATAAAGCATCTCTGGCTAAGCTTTCACCATATCTTTGTTCTCTGCTGCACCTGAGTTCAGGCAGCTATTTGTTACACCCCCTGAATTCATTGCTCGATAAAGGTTCCCATGACTCGTAGACCTGAAAGAAAACGCCTTTTTTTCCCCTATTACGCACCATGGGGGTGGAATAAACTACAAGAAGTGCTGAAATTAGTTAAATCGCATACCTCTAGGTGAATTCAAATGTTTTCTGCGAGATACTGCGTTAGGGGGTTATCCATCAGAGGTTTATCTTGTCACATATTGAGCAATTGGTGATTGGCTGAGACTGCCGTTTCAAGGTAAACCGGGAGCTTAAAAGGACTTCGGGTTGAAGTATCTAAAGACTCTGAGGTGTCTTTGAACACGCCGCCGCTGGATCCTGTGAAGCAGCAGGCTTGGACTGATTAGAGATGCAGCCCACCTAAAGCTGCCGAGAGGGTGAACAGGAGGCAGCTGTGGCCCACAGCGGAGCGCGTGGTGGGAAAGGCCTGGAGTTCAAGCAATGCCACAAGCATGCTGAGAAGACACAATGCATCACCAATAACTCTTGTGACAGTGTTGCTACAACCAGAATCCCTGTATATGTGTAGGACTTTAACATAATTATTAATACTTTACTAAGATTGTTCCTATACCTGCTGTACCATCAGAAATTTTAATAACATTCTGATGCTGTTTCAGCAATGCAAGACAGAGTTCTCACTGACTGATCTAGCGGTTCGATTAATATGCGGATATATCTTTTTTTTTCTTCCCCCTATTCCATTCTCTGTCACAGTCTGACCCACTTTCTGATTAGGCGCATGAATGTAATGACTAAGTGGAAACGGGAGCCGGTCCATCCCTCCTCGGGACTCAGCATCAGAAAGAGGGGTTTGGGGCGGAAGGCCGCGAGACAGTCTAACATCTTGTCCGAAGGATGTATTTGTACATCAATCTGCCTCGGGCTACAAAACAGAGGATTAGCTGCAGCTTTGTGGGCTCTTTTGATATTAAGACTCGCACGCTTACTGCGGTTACTTGCCCACGATTCCCCTCCACTTGTTTACTCGCTTTGTTCCTCGTCGACGTTTTAAGCGGCGTCAAGTTGGCGAATAATTATTCTACAAATGCAGTACACCGAGGCCTCTGAATTATTTTCAATGTATATCCCCCCTTGACCTACTTATCAAGACAAAGTGTTCTAAGGACTCCTCTGACATTCAGTTTGTTTGGAGTGAATAAATTTCTCTGAATAGTCTCGTTCCCCATCAACTACACAGCATGACACTGACGAAAGTCCCTCCACTTGATAAAGGACCTCATCCACCTGGAGAGACAGTGAAGAGAGAAGGAGAGATTGCGGTGAGGGAAAGAGAGCACGGTGGAGAAGGGGAAGGAACAAAATGGGGATGAGGGAGGGAAGGATTTGGGATTGGGGTTGAAGGGTGCGAAGGAAATTCATTCAGCTTGGTTAAGTGTGACTGCCACACTTTGCTGTATATTTAGCCTTCATAAACAGAGTTATTTTTACGTACCAAGCCATAAACAATCCTTCGCTCAAGTCGCTGCGCTTCCACTCTGCTCGCCCTGTTTAGAATCTATAGTCACTGCATATTTCTGTTTTCTGTATAGCAGGATGAAATTTAAGCTTGTTTTTTTTTAGTGTCATGAAGCTTATTTTAAGCGAGAGGAGCAGAGACCAGATGAGACGGGACAATCCCATCATAATTAACTTTCTCTCTGCTCCATCACATTTAAGTTCGTCCCCATCATCCCCTAATGGTGATCATTTTTCAGCCTTTAAAAACATAGCACCGCTCATCCTCCCTTTACCCACATTTTTGTTTGCATCTGCACTTGTCCCGCTTCTCGCACTTTTCTTTTTCTCCTTCCCGACATGTCTTTTTTTTTTTTTTTCTCCGAAACTCCCACACGTCCCTGCCTCTTCTCCTACAGCTCAGTCACTCCATCCTCCATAAAGTAGTTGTAAGCACTTTCAACAAGTCTGGAGGTATGAACCAACACTGCCCCCTACAGGCTGAAGGAATTTTGGTGAAAATTTGGTGAAGATGGTATGAGAGCTGAGAAGAATTTTCACACAAATGTCATTTAAAAAAATAAAAATTTTAAAAATGGCCAGAACCTCTAAATTTCATCATATGTTCTTAATACATCTTCCCTGTAGATTGTTGAAATGCATTTTAATTTTGAAAATATACAGTCTATATTATGTAGCTTTGTACAAATTTTAAAAAATCTATACTCTTAATGCTCTGTGTTTGATCTTAGAGCTGCACAAAACACAAGATTCAAATCAATCACCTGTTGGATGGTGTTTTTTTGTTGTTTTCTTAATATAATTAAAGGAATCCTTAAATATCTATACAGATATAATTGGTGAATGCCAAGTTAGTTACACAATGGAACAGGATTAAGGTTTACTCTGAATTGCAGTTTCCCATTAATAGGAATAAAACAAAAATCACAGATGAAGTGCCATGTTTAAAGGACTTAAGTCTTGCCATGAACTAAAGTAGACATTTTTAAAAAGTGGCTTTTTACATCAAATTTACACTACAAAGTGCATCCGATTCCCCAGCAGCAATTGATGCAAGTGGATATGATATGGCCATGGGATGGCTTTTCACAATTACATAAAAATAATTAAATGAACTCTGATGGATGTGGACTTACATAAGCACTGGCACCGCATTTACTTTTACACTAATTAACAATACTGGGAGGTTTTTTTTGCATACCGATCACTTTGAGAAAGCACTTTTCACCATTTCTCAAATGTTGGCTGCATTATTTTGGGAGCCGGACGAGTCACATTGCCCACACTTCGACAGGATGAGCGAGAAGAAACAGTGATGTCGCAGAGGAGAATGAAAAGCGGTGTCCTACACTACCTAATGGGGCACTCTACTGTAGGAGAAGAAATCAAATGTTTCATTGAAGCTCTAAAGTGGTAAGATGCGTTTCTGCAACGCTGCAATCACATCTCACAAGTATTTCCACTACTGCATGAAAATTACCATTCACTCCTCCATGTGAGGCTTTTCTGTATACTTTTCCATGAACTGTGGTCACCTACAAGTCATTGATATTCAATATTCAGGATGGATTCTGAGCCACATGCAGAGTTAGCATACGCCTTTATCCCTCACAGTAGTGTGTATCTGTGGTAACGCTGATAGTGTTGCTACATACACACACACACAGCTGTGATTTATTGCAGAAACACACCTCAGCTACACACCTTTTTTTCCCCCTTTCCCTAGGACTTTGCCACAGGGAACCATTTGTTTCCCATTTCCAACCACAATTCAGGACAGTTTGTAAACTATGAATGATCTTCCTCAAACCTTGCCCCTGTGATTATTACTGTAGCAATAACAACAAAGGTCATAATAATAGCAACATTAGCTCACACCACCTTTTTCCTAACAGAGTAGTCATTTGAAATAAAACCACATTCAGACCTTAAGGATAGTTTTGTCACATCATAAAATATCATTCCTTTGTTCACAGTGATTTGTTTGATTTGAAAGCATGGGTAAATCATGTTGTCCTGCTGTTAGGGGCAATGGATTAGAAAATGCTCCTGTATGTCGTTCATGAGTGCATGGAAAAACAGTGCATCTTGCGGTTTACTTTGGGGAATTTGTTTTGTTTATATGGCAGTTATACACCGTTTCTTGACCTTTCTTGTACTTCATGATACTGGCATAAACTTTCTCTAAATGTGTTTTGGTCTGTTGTAATCCTTAATAGCCGTGACTGATGGGGTGAGAAAAGATGAGAATGTCAAATGACTCATGATCATAAAGCAACGCTACGTGCATCATATAACAGTGAGAAGACTACTGATTAGTCAATCCAAATGAATGTGGCAAATGAAGGTATGCCAGATAAATCTACTGCAGTAAATGGAATACAGTGTGGTTTTAGGATTAATTATTGTTTGTTGTCAGTCTTAAAAAAAAAATAAATAGCACAATTAGTATCTGTGCTTTTGTAATCAGACAGGATTTCACTACTGCTCTGACTGGCTGTGCTGTCAAGTCAACAATGTACTGCCGGCATTTCCAAATTACGAGAAAAGGTCATGCAATAGTACAAAATAAATCCTTTGACTGTTAGCAGGTTTACAGTGTTTCCAGGAAATGTTGTCCTCTATAAGTGGACTGAGACCTGATGCTAGAAAATAATTTCTCCTTATCTAATCACATCATCTTTTCTGTCACAGCCACGGCCAATTTAGCCCTTTTCTCTCTTCTTTTGCTGTGCATTAGTGTCCACTTCCAATAGTGTTTGGCTGTTGAACACTGATAATAACCCTAATTACCTTCTTTCTCCAGACAACACAGACCTGTGTGCTGTGTCATCTGCTCTCTTAGATCTGAATGACCCCGAGAGGATTAGGAAGTGACCCATGCCTCGACAGTATCACTGGAACACTGGCTAATGAGACCGCGCTCGCACACATACACACGCACACACACGGCAAACACATATACAGCAGTCTCACACAGAAAAGAAGATATGGGATAATGAATATCATGCCTGCCGCAATGTGGCCACAATGTGTCTAATTGCTGTCCATGTGCGCATGCACTTTGTTCAGTTATTGAGATTTACTGACATTGTACCATATGCAATTGCAAAAGTATGATTCAAAGCCAGAAAAAAAAAATAAATAAATAAAAAATACCAGGAAATATACAGAAAAATGTTCTGCATGACTCATAAAACCTTGTCCATGTCTGGGGTTAGACTGGAACAAAAGGTGGAGATGAAGCAATGTCCAAATTTTAAACTGTTTGAAAAGCAGTACACAGATTTTATATTCAGGATATATGGGAATGACATACAAGTTTGAAAGCACCAGGTGTAAATAGGGGCAATTGGTTAATTGTAGGTTTGCATGAATAACAGACATAGTCTCTAAGCTCTCATTGTTAACTCATTGCTTAATATGAGACTAAATTAGTGCAGAATAAACTATTGACCGATCCAGGTTTTTTCCGATCCAATCCAATACCGATCCCTGGGGTCCCTCGGCTGATATTGCATGAACTGTTGCGGGCATGGGGCAGAATCACCTGCACTGCAGCAAGAGAATAGATTTTTTTTCTATTTTTCAGCACAGATGGTAAGTATGGAGTTTTTTCAGCCAAAACCATATGTAAAACTCCAGCAAACTTCATTTTCCATGTCTACTAACTAGGTGAAATATGCTTTAACGAAAAAATAACGAAATGTATTTATTAAAGCAATATAAATGGGAAACAGGGGGACGACACCTCTGCGTCGCGTCGACGCGAACAACAAGGGCTGTGATTGGTCAGTTCAGCTCCTCCAGAGCTATGATTGGTCAGTTCAGCCGTGGTGGTCTACAAGTCTCCTTCACAAACTGCTTCTCTGAAAGAAAACCTATTAATTCAAAATAAAGTATACAGAATATAGAGTACACTGTTATGTTTTCTGTTAGTGCAAAGAAACTCCAATTCCCAAGAAGGATAGAGTAATAATTCTTCATAAAAACTGCATTGCTTACAAGTTGCTTCTTCAAAATGACATCTAACTGTAGAACACATTTTCAGAATTTAATCACAAAGGCTTGCTCTTCATCTACTTTGGTTTGGACTGAACCTTATTTGTACGATATGGCAGTTTAGAAAAAAACTCACCAAATGAATAAATGTAAATACACAAATGTGCCTGCATTGGCCTTGTTTCATATTCATTTTGAATTCCAACCACTTGATCTCAAGGAACCGAGAACAGGGAGTTTTTTTTTTTTACCCTTTTAATAAAGAAAGGCTGCTAGGGTCACATTCCTATTTGCAGAAGAAACCTCTGGGAGTAACTGTGTGTGAAGGAATGATTGCACTAATTCACACTTTCATACCTGGGAGGTGCCCAGTGTTAACACAGTATTATACTGCATTTCCACTGAAGAATTGGAAAAAAAAAAAAATCGTGCTGCACCTCCACAATGAAATGGGCTTACCACACAATCTGGTTGTTTGTGTGAGGAAAAATAGGTTCATGATAGGGCTGCAATGAACACTTTCATTACATACTGTTCTGCTGACTATTTTCTCAGTTGATTAGTCAATAAAATGTTACAACATTTTGGAAAATGTCGATTTCAATTTGATGTCAAAATAAAAAAAAGTTGCTTTTTAATTCTTCTTCCAGGCAGTTTACATGGTTAGACTACAAATATGGGCATTGGTCTTGTTTAAAGATTTAGATTTCCCCAAAAAGATGTGCTTCTACTTTATTTAAGACTTAATAAGAAAGGCATATATATATATATATATATATATATATATATATATATATATATATATATATATATATATATATAAACATGAAAAAGAAGAATGGCAACAAGGTGTCAACAAAATGATGCATCACTATAAAAAAAATAAATAAAATGTACTACACGCTGTTTAACCCAAATCATTTGTTTCCAGAATGTGCTGGTACAGCCCTGTCCTTTAAAAAATTTACTTTTTTTTTTTCTTTTTTCAGGTATTAAACTTTAAACCTAAAGTGATTTCCCCTCCATTTACTTTGGAACTCCTCTTGAGTGTGTCCTTGTTTTCCTTTCAATCCAATGACAATCCGCTAAAAGGGCATCTTTGATGCATTACTTGTTGGGAATAAATAAAATCTGTCAAAAAAAAGCGAGAATAACTTTAAGGCTATCAACTTGATGGAGTGGAGGACTGAAAATTGCTACTAGCAAAAAAAGGGGTGGTTTCTTGACATTTTAGAGATTCAGCAACCATTAGGAGCTGCTCATGAATTCTCGAAATGGCGAACAACTGGCCGATAATTGGGGTTACATAAAGGAGGAAGGGGTGACTTTCATACCGTAACCATTAGTTGAGTCATCCCTGTTTAGTGAACTTTGTCAGGACTCAAAGGTTAGACCAACAATCCACTTTAATTCTAAATTTGGACTACCAAAACAAAGTGTTTCCAATTTGTAACAGATCTTACGTTAAAGACAAATTGTAGCTGTAAGTTGACAGGGCGGTCCAGCTAAAGTACAGAGAAGGAGGGACAGCAAGAGACGTGGCGACTTTGGATGAGATGAAAAGGTTAATTAATTACCTTTACAGTATTCACGCTGTGGTAGAGGTGGAAGAGACGAAGCGGAGCAAGAGGAGACCTCTGGGGAGGAGACGGAGGATAATGATGAATGGAGTTTGACAGAGAAGGTGGCTATGACCAACATAAAGACAATAGAGAAGCATAGATGAGGGAATTGATAAGGTAGTCCAGGTATGGTTGTAATAGTCCTGTTCATTTGCTGCATAGATAGTGATATGAATAGGTGACAGGCAATTGTAGCACTTCCAAGGCTTTGATGGGCGGGAAAAAAAAATCTCCCAGTTTTCATTAAAGGGGCCCCATTATGTCCTTGTGGTTAGACACGTAGGTCTCTGGTGTTCCTGCTAACACACAAACTGTGAAATAAAACCACCCACTCATTCATGTGGTCCGGCCTCATCTGTATCTGAAACCTGGCTGAACACAAGCCAATTTAGGCATTTTAGAAAGTCATTTAGAATTTTCTCCTGCCGTGAGACAAACGATACCACTACTCAGAGGGCTCAGATCTGAATAGATGACAAAATGTTTTAAAATTATTAAGACTCTAAAGCATCATCGCTGTCCGACTTATTTTCCATTTCAGTGTTTGCTAAGGCTTGCTGTTACCATGGTATTTAGAGCTTTATGTCATAACGATGTAACAGGACAACATGAATTCTCAGAAGCCAAGAAGAAATATTAATAAATGATTCTGTTAACTTAAGTCGGTGGCATTTTTTATTCATCTGAAGTACTTTGGGTTTGTGATTTGGATTATCAACATCATGCTGTAAAGATGGCCAATCTATTATTACCTATATGACATATATTTGCCATTAGTTGAACAATGAAATGGCTGCTATCACAGCACTAATTTGTCATGAGTACGTCCCTCCACCTGTAGCAGCTCTGGGCATGGCCTCTTTGCACCCGCCGTCACACCCACATTATTCAGTCTTCCAAGCGAAAGTCATGACTTTCATTTGTTGAGCCAAAATTAGCGGTCTGCAGGAGCAATGTCAAGGAGATGCTGTAAAACAGGAGGATATCAGGAAAAATAACCAACGCTGCACAACCTTCCTAAGGATATCAATATAAATGACCAGTGATTTATGTTAATTTTTATGTTTCACACTGCCGTTCAAAAGTTTGGGGTCACCCAGACAATTTTGTGTTTTCCATGAATAGTCTCACGTTTATTTACCACCATGAGTTGTAAAATAAATAGAAAATACAGTCAAGACATTGACAAGGTTAGAAATAATGATTTGTATTAGAAATATTTTTTCCTTCAAACTTTGCTTTCAGTTTTATAGCTTTTCTAACCAGTTTCTAAACTCTTTTCAGCTGTGCTGATATGATTGCACAAGGGTTTTCTAATCATCCATTATCTTTCTGACGCAATGAGCAAACACATTGTTCCATTAGAACACTGGAGTGATAGTTGCTGGAAATGGGCTTCTATACATCTATGTAGGTATTGCACCAAAATACATACATTTGCAGCTAGAATAGTCATTTACAACATTAGCAATGTATAGAGTATATCCCTGATTAGTTAAAATTTATCTTCGTTAAAAAAATAGTGTTTTTCTTTATCTGATCCCAAACAATTGAACAGTAGTGTATATTTTCATAGAATGTGATGATCTGTTCAGCTTATTTTACTGCTCACCTCTTCTGTCAGTTCCTCACTTAAAACAGTTATTACCGTTACCTCTTACTGTTATTTAAAAACAGATTTCAGATTTTATTTGGTTCATTGATGAAAAAAATAAAGTTCTTTTTGACAATCACTTATCTTGTCCCATTTTCCCCCCATTTGTTAAATCACAAGCAAAAAAAAAAAACATGGAATTATATTTGATTTAGGAATGAAGTTTAACAAACAAGTCAATCAGCGAGAAACATTGAGCTTAATGTTGCTACAAATCATCTCCAAATTCAGATTATTTCTTTGTATTCTCTGTATTTCTGATATGGAGAAAGTGATTCATGCATTTACATATTCCTGCCTTGATTATCACAGCTTATTATATTTTTTTATCACACAGTCTTATTTATCTCGCCTCCAACTAGTTCAGCAGCTCACTTTGACAACAGAACAAAATAAATAAAAAAGAGGGAGCAAATTACTCCTACTCTTGCCTCCCTACACTGGCTGCCTGTTGGGTATAGAATTGATTTTAAAATTCTCATGTTTGTCTACATGGGTTTTGAGCCTCTTACAATACATGACTCCTGTCCACGTATTACGCTGGAAAACTGAGATTGTTTGACCAAATAGTTGTTGTGCGGACAAGTATTTCCCTACAACTATGGAGTTTTCTTCTTTTTCTTCCCTCCACAATCCAACACTCATTTGCTGATGAGATTTTTAAGTCACTTAACAAAAAAAACAAAAAAAAAAACTGTTCATTAGCCTTTAACTGTGCCCAATATAACTGGTTCATGTATTTCTCCTAAAGTCTCTCTAGGTCTCGTATTAGATATCGTCATCATCATCACTGGCTTTCTTCTCTTCTATTGTGTTTCTAATCCAACTAAGTTCGAGCTGCAGGGAAACTCACACTTCGAAGATCCAATCGGCAATCCAGAGTCTCTGTAATGGAACTGTTCATTATTAAACAAAAGCCTAAATGGAACATGCATTAGAAGAAGACACAGAGGCATTGAGTGTCAACAAATTACAGAGAAGAGTAGCTGAGACATGTTATTTGTCACTCTGGACTAAAGTCTTTAAAATTGTATAATAGATTAAGCCAAAAAAATGCATAAAAACTTACAATGCATTACAAAAAGGTAAACTTTCTCAAGGGTCAACAGTTTGGCGTCTCTTTTGCATCTCAGTTGCTGTACAGGGACATTAATCCTGGCCATTGATAACTGGGATACTGATACTCTGAGCCTGGAGGCCACTCACAGCTTTGAAAAGTTACAGTTTCAGAATAAAAGTGGCCTCAACACTGAAAAAAAAGAAACTTGATAAGCTTTTTAGAAAGTAGGCCGACTTTAATTGAATTACAAAAAAGGGAAAGGGTTTTTAATTTGTTCATCTTGAGGCAAAGCATGAACAGTGCAAATTATCTTATTAGTGATGACTGCCATGGTGAAGGATGCCTACATGACTTGCTTAATAATTTTGATTTACCTAAACACTAAGCCTGGAATTAGCACTGATTATCATACTTTCCTCTGTCTTTTCTGAGAATAGCATCCAGGCTGAGCTAATTTATTTTTGACTATAGGCATATGACAGAGCCAAATGTAATTGGAAGAAGCTATCACTGGCAGAACTGGCACTGTAGACGAGGAGCAGCCAGAACATTATTTATTTTCCATTTTCAGGCTTAAAGTTTCCTTTTAAATGCTGATTTTATGAAACAGATTGATTACAATGAATGACCTTTGAATTGACCTTTTCAAGTCTGTTTCCAGGTATCTAGAAGTTCTGGATATTTAAATTCAGCTGCCCATTTTTATCCTCCCAGCAGGTGAGTCGATTTCAGAATGCATATGTTGGGATTTAGAAGGAACAGCTTTCCTTATTAGTAATAAGATATTAATAATTAATTATAAAGAGTATCACCAGGGTATCCATGACCAACAACAAACCACTGATCAGTCCGTTTACTTATATTTAGAATATGCGTTCATGTTTCATTTTCTATGTCCATTTTATTCCTCACTAGGGTCATTGGGGTCTGCTGGAGTCAATCCCAGCGTACTTCAGGTGAGAGGCAGGGATACATCCCAATCAGGTCGCCAGTCTAATATGGGGGGCACACACACATCATTCACTCACACACTCATACCAATTTGGGCAATTTAGAGTCTCCAAGTAATAATAATAATTATATCCTGGGAACCCAGAGAAAACCCACACAGACACAGGGAACCATGCAAACTCCACACAGCAAGGTCCCAAGTCAAACCCTTGAACCTGCGACCTTCTTGCTGTGAGCCAACAGATATACCCACTGCGCCGCCACGCTGCCCTCATTAGAGTGGTTCAAAATATTAATTAATGATAAAATCAGACTCTTGGGGAGAGTCAAAAATGTGACATGTCAGACGAGGGCGTGTGTGGTCATGTGGGATTCAGAGGACAAAATGGAAGACACTTTGATACGCACTATGGCGGACGACTCATAAGATTTGTGGTCACATGGGACTGAAACAATAACAGCTAGTATTTCATCTCTTAGAAAGTCAGGCACCTTCCCATTCCAAGTGTGAAAAGGTTAGGCTGAGCAGGCTTTTAAAAAGACAAGTAGGCCTATCTGCCTCGAGGCCACATGGCTGCTCAAAATTGATGTAGGGAGTCAGGGACCAAGTCCAACACATATGAAGTCATCACCAGCCACTGAAGAAGCGCAAACCACATAATAAATTCTGGTACTTCCCTTTAATATGATACATCAAAATCATGTGATTCTGAAGTTAACACCCAGAGCATGGCTAAACCTGGCCTTGTGATATCAAATACGGCATTTAAATAAAGATCGCATCTCCTAATACTCTGAACTTCACGGTAGAAAAGGTTAGGCTTTAGTGTGTGTGTGTGCAGAGTAGGTGTGTGCAGATGCATACCAATTTATAGGTGAACTTGTGTATGCTGATGCAATAGTAAATGTTAAGTTGGCAGTATATTTTTTGCAGAGTTGGCCTTTACCCTCATATAGAAAAAAGGTCTCAGTCTCACACAGAGATATTTGTGAAAGACAGTAAATCTATTGTATGGCTATGATCTTTACTTTATGGATTTGGCTTCACCCCTTGTGCATAGTGAATCATCTCCACAGTCTTATTTACACATTAGCATAGAGGTGATAATATGACCACTGGGCAGGTCACCCAAGGCAGTGAGAGATGATGGCAACGTTAATGAGTACAAGTAGTACAATAGCCACAGCAATTTAACTGGTAATGTCTCCCCATATGTATTACCCTGCACATCATCACCCTCAGTGCACATCTCTCCACAGTTAGTCCCCAGGCAGCATAAGGTCAAATCCTTCTGTGGCAGTGATGGATTATGCAGAAAGTGCTTACACAATTTCTCAGTAATGATAAAAGAGTTCTGAACTGATATATGAATTATAAACCCATAACAAGGTAAATGCGACAATGCATCCAGATGCTAAAACAAAGAAACAAAAAAAAAAAAACAACGACATTGCCCTCAAACTACCCAAAAGCTTTTATTTTTGCTAAGTCACCTAGGGATTCTGGCTCTTCTCATCTCCGTCTAACTTCTGAGCTGTCCAGGACGGGGAGGAGGAAATCTGGGCATTACAGTACACAAGCAAACTGAGCCTAAGCTCGAAGCACAAGTACAACTTACAAATTAAGACTCAGCATTGCTGATTCTGACTTAAAAAAAAAAAAACTCAGGGTTTGCCAACAAAGCCGCAGAAAACACTTTGATGCAGGATTTTCAGTTTACCCTTGTATAACTCTGATGGGACATCTGAAACTGTGGTGAAAACAATCGTATCCCTGCTGAAAGTAAGAGTCTTAAAGTCCATCTTTAATGAAATTTACTTCACATAACATCCCCTTTTTTCGGCCCAAAGTGCTTGAATAAAAACATGTTTTAAAAAAAGATATATATATATATATATATATATATATATATATATCTTTGGGGAAATCTTAAGAGACGCGCCTTCTTCAGGTCTGTGTTGTGCGTGATTGGCGGCAGCAGGCAGGCTGAGCTCTGGTGCAAACAAAAGAATGAAAGAATAGTTTTAATTACAATCTTGTGATGTAGCTTACAAGCCATGGGCAGACAGTGGGTTGTTATGCAGTGCACTCCCTATGTATGTTTCATGGCTACAGTATTCTTATATGATAAATATAATAGGATTTCACCCCAATTAAACAGGGTGGCTGGTGCATTCTTAGTATCTTTATAAATTTGCTTTGCATAATAAGTCAATGTATTTTTGAATTATACATCTAATTGATGAAAAACATGGTGCCCATTTAATTATAGAATTAGGCCTTAGGAGTACGGAGATGTTGAGTAGAAGCTACATGTTTTAATATTACTGCAAAGGAGAAAATGCTTTATACCAAGTATATACAGTATATATGCAGAAGCCTGATAAAGTCACTGGAATGTCATTTTCCACTGGGATTTCGGTGGCATAAAAAACAGATTCCACATTTAAATAGCATCACCTATTGACACAACATTTATGTTAATTAGTGATGCATCCCTTTTAAAGAGCATTATCCCAAAGCCATGAATTGAGTTCTCTCCGTCTCTCAGTCAACGCTGTGCGTTTGTAATCCTGTTTGCAACACACATGCACTGTACACTGCTAGGGAAAAGCTAAGAAGACGGCAAAATAGAGTGGCAGGCAGACAGACAGACAGCTACTCATGCATGCTGCAAAGTAAGCACTGCGAGCTAAAATTGCCTCCATTACGCACTTCAAAAAGTTGGCAAGTGCATGGTTTTCAAGAAAGGAACAGAGACAGCGGGGATCAGAGATATCCATGGATGAAAGGATCAAGGAGGGTGAGGGGAACTCAACAAATTAGATTTCAAATTAGATATATTTTGTGCACTAAGGTATTCTCCCTTTAGTCTCATTCTCAGTTTCTTTCCCTGTGACATCTGAATAAGAGACAATAATGTAAGAGGATAGAATAGGACGCTTTATTTCTGGCCACCATCCACTTCCACACAAATGGGCACAAAGAGATACACGTATAATAGTAATAAAATGTATTTATACCTTTCAAAGTGCTTTAGAATAAAAAAAGAACCAATTTAAAACAAATTAGAAATGAATTCACTAAAAATCAATTTTAATAAAGTGGGTTTTAAAAGTGATTTAAAAAGACAATAAAGATGTCAGCCCTCATGTCCTCAGGCAGGTGATTCCGAAGTCTAAAAGCCCTCACTGCAAAGATTCCATCACCTTTGTTTATCAAACTGGACCTTGGATCAACAAGAAATTACACATCAGAGGATCAGGGAGCGGGAATGGACATAGGGCAATAAGAGATCTGATAAATAACTTGGAGCAGGGGCCCTTTCTGGGCTTTGTAACTAATCAATAATGTCTTGAAAGGAATTGTGAGAAGCAATATAACAGTGAAAACAATGAAAGACGGAATAGCTCATCTATGGCAGGGAAAGAGTTAAAGTTCCCCTCCAATAAAATATCCACAATATGTCATTGTTGGTCACATTAGGTTTCAGCAGATTCCCCTTCAATCTGAGTTCGTCCAATAGAACTGCCAAACTAATACAGGTAGAGACGAGGCTAAAATGGTTACAAAAGAAGCAGGAAGTGTGTAGCAGTGGTGGGCGGGGCTTCTTGATTCCAGAATACATTAGTGGGAGGAGGGGGACCATGTTAAATAACAATCAATAGTATATTTCTTTATATGATTAAATATGCCTGAAGGGGGAGAAAAACGGTTTGATTTTTTTGTCTAAAACGGGATGGGAATTTCTCAAGGATATTAATTTCATGAATCAATGCAGTTGGTTTCCAACATTTTTTTCCAACCTTAGCTAAAATTGGGAGCTGGAAAATAGAGATCTTCTGATCTTAACTATATAAAACTGTTAAGATCAGAAGAATAAAGAGACAGCATTTTTAAAAAGTGGATAAAAGTTGAAGAGTTAGTTTTCAAAAAATTCAGTCAGTGTAGAGGGATAAATTGAATTAAATGAGCAGAGGGTAATTGCACACGGCTTTGCATCAGTAATTGGAAAATCTGGGGAAAGAAATTAAACTTCTAATAATTGAGATGTTCTGAGTAACGAAGGAAAGAAATATGTCACATTTCTGAGCGCTGCTATCTAATATCTGGCTCGTGGGAGGTTCATTGGCAGGCTCACAACATGGAACATCATTCTTAGGTTTGACTGATTGTTACAAAAAAAATTTACTGAATATAGTAATGGTATTTTTAAAAAATCTTTTAGATGTTCCGTGATGCAAGAGTACTGCAGCAAGGGGGTGGGTGGTACTGTATGTGAGGGCTATTGAAGAAAAATCTGCTCCAAAAAACAAACATTGCTGTGGGTTTTATAAGGAGATCTGAAACACAAGATCTTGTCCATGTGAATGTTACAGCAAAACTATAGCAGCCTCCCTGTCAGATTTGGATCAAGTGGATTTGGATTGTACTGAACATGTCAGTGAAAATTGCACAAAAGCAGAGACACACACAGACGATATCAAACAAAAACTAAGAATGTTAATACAGTGGTCACCAGAGCAAGACAGGCAAAGAGGGATCAGGGCTGTAGTGAAAACAGAAATATGTGGAATTGTGAAATCAATCCAGCTGAACAGAGCATAGAACATGTTGATAGCTATGTGTCTGTAGAGGAGACCCACTCACCAGGGTTTATAAATTTTTACTAGCCCATGACCCAAGTTTTAGCACCCATAATTCTCCTGATTGCAGCAATTAACAGTGAAATTAACTATGGCATTAATTTATGTCTATTTTCAAGAGCATGAAAGCTCTATATTATATAAAATCTTTATGCATGTAAAACATTTTTTATTACATTTTATTGTTTATTATCCTCAATCAAATATAAATCATTCATAAAAACTCAACCATATCCGTATAACAAGCAACCACGAGTGGGGCCCCAACCCCGACTTTGCAGTTTAATTTCAACTACTCTATCATAATGATTAAATACATTAAACAATAGGGGCATGTCATGAAATGGCAGAAGCAATGCACTTCCTTAACCACAAATTTTAATTAGTGGAACAGCAGGGTAACTTTTATAACAACTGTTGAAAGTTACAACAATATGTTAAAGGTTTATTCTATTTCATCCAGATGTTACTGATCCCCTCACCAGAACACCTACCTCTAAAACACTGAGCCAGTAAATACTGACAAACAGTAAGAGTTTTAACACCACTGCAAAATGTCCTCATTATCATGGCATTTTTTGTACAATAGAAGTGATTAGCAGTGGCAGGGCATTGGCTAAAACATAGAGCCAATGGGCAAGTCACGACTTTAATTGGGTTGACCAACAATATCGCAAAGAGCTGAACATGGCCTTGCTTTCCACATCACAGACCAACAGGGCCAAAAAACAGTGCAACCTCCCCATTGGGATGGGGGAAGAATGCTCCATGCTTAATCATCCAAGACAATGACTCTCTGATGCTCTCAGGCATGAAGGATGTTTTGTGAGTGTGGTATAGATATCCTTTTATCATTATGACACAGGGATGAACTGACAGGCATCAGATTATTCATTCTTAGAGTCAATGTCAAAGCAAGCAGCATTCCTCTGTTGAAAGTGATGTCAATGAGATCTACCTGCTCGTTGTAAAAGACCTTCAAGAAACAAAATTGATTGCCGCTGAGCGACAAGGAAACCATCAGACTTTTGGCTGGTGGCTGTGGCTCAAAGGTAAGGAAGTCATCCACTGATCAGATGATCGGCAGTTTTATTCCTGTCTCGTCTTGGCTGTTTGTCAATGCATCCTTGGGTAAGATACTTAACACCATATTGCTCCTTATGAGCTTATATGGCAGCCGCCACCATCAGTGTGTGGATGTGTGGATGAATACTTGTAGAGTGAAGCACTTTGAGTGATGGAAAAGGCACTACAAATGCATTCCATTTACTATACGTTTCCTATGAATTCCTTTCAGGCCAGAAAACTTTCCAAAACACAATCTCACTCCAAACCTTTGATGCAATACAGCAGCTGGCCATCATGTCTAATGCATAGCTCAATATGCAACGTGCAAGAATACTCTCCTTGCATCCAGAAACAGTCTATAAATTATCTTTAACACCTTGAGGACAAACAGAAGACAGCCATCAAAGGAAGTAGTGCATGATCTCAAAACAGTCCTTTGGCAGCTGAAGCAACCAGGAGATCGCCTGTGACCTTAAACCAACGAGCAATCAAGCATCAAAAGGCTTCAGCACACACTGAAAGACAATAAAAACTGCCTTCCCTCAACTTTAGTTGCTTCAGCAAATGGAGGGGCAGGAAATGAACACTAAATATTGAAAGTCTACTGATGGACTTTTATAGTATTGAAGAAGGTATTGAATACTGCCTCAGAGATGAAAGGTACAGTCTTCAGTTTTACTGAAGCTGGAGGAAATGATCTTTATGCTGTAAAGGGGAGTAATAGCGCTAGTGGACCAATGGCAGAGGCATAGGGGCCAAGCACCACCACACTGGTAAAAACAGCGTAACTCCACTTCAAACAATGCTTCCATCTTAAAGATGAGGAATCCTCACATTCAGTGAACTACAGCTAGTCCCAATGGGAACTGGGTTGGCACAGAATTCAGACAGCAAAGGGACATTTTGTGATTTCTACATTATTCCTATTTTCATTTATAGTGTTAGGGTGTATCTTTTATGTACGGAAAAGGGCTCAGTTTGCAATGTTACCTCTATATTCTCCTTGTTACAACTTAGGTTTGTTGGCATATGCCAACAAACTGTCCATAGCCTTTGCTGCTCAAGTTGTTCCACATGTTGCTTGCATTACTTATATGTTTTGGTTGGACTGTAGTTTTTGCCTGTGTTTCCATTTTGAGTAAAGAATGATGAATGAAGAATGATCCAACAACTACAATTCACAAGAAGTCTGCCAAAGGCCAGCTTCCTGAAGCTAAGTAATAAGAATAGAGTAGGCTCGTCAAGAGGGAGGCTTTATAGAGATAGGAGCTATAAAGAACCTGCTTCAGACAAAGGCTGAACTCAGGGGCTGCAGAAAAGAGACAGTATAAGATAATGAAAGTGTTTTGACTGTAAATCATGCAAAAGGTTGCTAATGCAAAACTTTACAGTTAAGCAAGTATGACATTAAATGAGGTGCTTCAAGTATCTAATTTAAAATGCTTGACATGAAGGTTGTGAGTTGCTTGAGGCAGCAGTATTTTAAAGCCAAGCATTTTGGCTTCTACTGGAGTTCACTTCACCTTCTTTAGACCCATTTGCTCATCGGAAATCTTGTTTAATACAGTAAAAATCACAAATAAGTCAATGTATCTGTCTTGTAAAAATAGACAAGTGAATGTAAGAGAATATGTTAAGTGACAATGTACATTACCCAAGGGTAACATCAAAAATCATCCAACATCTGTCACGCAGCTCTGCTGAATGCACCCACTGAATAAAGTCAGGCTCCTGTGATAGCTACATTGATGTTCACTCAACTCGTTCACCAGCCCTGCTTAATATTACATATAATATTTATAACTCAGAGGAATCCAATATTCCTGTCTGACCTGAAATGCTGACTGACTATCTCCAGACAAATCTAAATGTTTTGTCAAATATCACTCCTTCTGACTCACGCAACTGAATAAGTAATGGCGATGAAGTGGATTCATGAAAAAGAAAAATCCCTGCACCCTGGTCCCCACAACGAGCGCTGGCCTCGTCATGTGTTCTTTCTGATGTCTCTGCCAAGACGATCACAGAGCACGCAGTCACGACGACAAATAAAATGTCCTGTATGCCAAACAAGACTTGCACAGATGAAAGTAGCCTTGCGCATAGAAATGACCCCCCCCCCCCCCCCCCCCCCCCCCCCGATGACTCTGAAACCCTGAAATACGCAGACAAACACTTTGCACTCTTGATGACACGCGCTCTCTCTCCATCCCATACATCCATCCACACACACACAAACATGCACGCAGTGGTTGAGCCAGAGAGACACTGGTGGGATTTGTCCAAACAAGCTGCATGCGAAAGACGAGTGTTGGGTGTAATCCCTGCAGAAGGTAAATAGACCAGGAGGGTTTTAAATGGACGCCAAGGAGCAGAGCTGAGAGTGTCACCTCCTGCTGGGGCTTTGAAGACTTTGGGTTGGAGAGCAGAGAGCCAGATAGGACAGGGAAACCGGGGTGAAACTGGGAGCAAGCATCTGGGTTTTGGCAGGCTACGTCCACACTACTTTGCTCCAAAGGGTTTTTAAATTGAACACAGTCCCCATCCACACAAAACTTTCAGTATTAACGTCACATCACCATTGTACACTGGACATGGTGTAAATAGGAAGCAGATTGTTAATGTGGATAATGCTCCTTGAACTGGTTTAACATGTCCCTGTATTTACTTTCCACAAGAGGAAGCCATGAGATAGTCATTCGCTTGCCCTCAAATTTAACCAATTGAGATCGCCAGTCTAATTCCTTGATTGAGGAAGGTCGTTGCTGTTTTGTTACCATGAAAATATTTTGTCTTTCCATTAAAAGTTATGAGTGTTGCTGGATGGAATTCACTTCAAATTCACTTCGCTCTGCAATTCAGTCTGGACACCAAGGATCCAATTTTCCCCTCAGTAAGGGAGCCAATCACAGAATAGGGAAGGGTGCAGCAAGATGTTGATGAAAAACAGAAGCGACTTTATTGATAACTATGGATCCAACATGGCGGCAGACGGTAATTTACCTTTAGATGCAGCATTAGAATGGTTGTATGTAATTTAGACCACAAGTTTAGTTTACAAAATGAGCATCTTTTAGTGTACATACAGAGACATTTGATATGCATTCATAACATCTCTGGGCTTTCATAAACCATGCCTCCAATACAATCAAGTCAACGGATGGTTCCCAGACCAAATCTACACTGAGATGAGGTCTGGTGTTAGCCAGGCTACACTGCAACTGGACATGACATGAATTTTTAAAGGGAAAAATGTTCTTACCAAAGATCATAGAAGTAGTTGTATATTTTTATGTATGAGACAAAGTAGCTGTAGTTTTATAGTCTTCCTCTGACTTAATCATGTCAGCAATTTTAGGATCAAGCTTTTCTCCAGGCACAGAGTTTTTTTTTTTCTTTTAAATGTGAATGTCTATTTTAATTCATATATATTTTAATTGCAATGCAAAAATTTTTGATTGGAGATTGAAAAGTTTGGCTCCCACATCTGTTCTTTTTTTTGATGCAGTTTGAAAAGTTTTGCTCACAAATCTTTTCTGTTTGATTGCATAATAAAACACAAACGTCCTTCCATAAACCTGAACAGCATGCTCATATTTACCAACCCAGCCAGTCTGTCACTGGTTTATGCCAAAGGATTTCAAAGTGACATGGAGGTCGAGCAATGCAGGTGGAATCAGCTTTTTCTCTAGACACTCTGCTCACATGTTTCCCATTTATAGCAACACAGTTTTTATTTCACTGTCAGGTTTCTGATTGATCACTTCCTCTGAACCGAGATGATTTCCTGTCCGTGACTGAACCCGTTGACGGAATTTAATTTGGGAAAATCCGTTTAATGTAGCTTCTCCAATCACAGGTGATGGGACACACAGATCACTGTATTTTATTTTTAGACAAATACTAGTGGTTCATCTCTAAGGATATCCACCAAAGTTGTTGGTATTGAATGGGTTACCAGATTCTATCAAAAGATGATTAAACAATGACAGTGATCCCTGAATTTTAATCGAGTACCACAAACATGACAAAGTGTCCATTTGTCCAACAATTCATTTGACATTCAACAGTAACATTTTAGTTTCTGCTGTATCATATCAAAGTCATACAAAGTAAACCAGAGTCTAACAAGCCGAGTCCAACAAGTCATGAAGTGGCTACTGTACAGAGATTAAGCCCATTTGATTAGGTAGCATTGCATTATTACTGGTGCCACCCACAGGCAAAACTTTCAAATGGTTTTGCTTTACTTCATGGATTCAACTTAACTTCAATTTAACTGACTGCAATGCAATAACCTGTGAGTAATCGCTTTTATTTTCTGCTGTACATATTAATGTCTCTCCGCTGGGTCTTATCACTCAGTCTCTCCCTCTCATCTATCTGCATTGCAACACTTTCTCCTTCCTCCACCTCAAGTACATGTCTCTCCTCACCCTTACACCCCCCCCCCTAAAAAAAAAAAAAACACCTTTCCCTTCATCTCCCATGTTGTCTTCCTCCACCCAACCTCAACAATCTCTCTCTCTGTCAGCAGTGAGATCAAAGCATCTAGTTTAACCCAGCACTGGTCCTGCTGATCAGCACCTTCTAAAATCCTGCTGGCAGACCAACAAGAAGATAATCTCTCTCTCTCTCTTACACACACAAACTTTGGGGCTCATACTACTGGTTCAAATCAAAGTTTTTCACTTGTTTGTTATACCTCATTAAAATATCCCCTTTCTCTCACGTTATGAAACAGGACAACAACGTTTAACTAGTGTTTCGCTTCCTAAAAGTGCTATGTGTAACTTTCAGAAACTACTTCTCGTTTGAGTTGCAGCTCACATGCTCACGACAGCATGAGACCATTGCAGGTGATGTGTTTTCCACCTCATTCTGCTTGCAACATAAAATACCTCTAACTTTGTGTTTTGCACAGCTCTTCAGCGGAACACAGCATGTCCCTCTCCCCCGCTGCAGCTCATGCACAAACACACACATAGAGAACAAACATCAAGCCTGCAGGACTGGTCGGTAAATCGGGAAGTGTCAGACTATATTTTTGGACTAATTTGTCATCATAGGTAAAAAAAAAAAAAAAAAAAAAAAAAAAAAAAAGAGGGGTAAGTTATGTTCTGCTATCACTCAGGTGCTTGTTTTCTACTCCTTAGTTGAGGAAATATTAAGTTTTTAACTGTGCATCTGTGCGCCTTATTATTGCAGCTGTGTTTGTGTGTGGTGATCACACATTAGCCATCTCACTTGCTGGAGAGCTAATATCTGCATGGCGTTTCTAGTCACATAACTCTGTATTTGTTGTGGCGGATGCCTTTCTCTTTTGTTGAGGGTAGCAGCAGCATTTTGTTTCCTTAATTTGAATTAAAGAGAGTATATTGCTTTAGAGAGAGAAGATCACATATTGTGACAACTTTATTCTTAAAAATGTTTGGGCAAGGGGATGGAATAACTTAAACATCAGAAATGCATCTGAAATCTTTGGTACATGTAATGAAATATGGTTCCACAATATTTGATCAAACCAAAAAATTACAAAAGCAATATGCTAATAAATAGGAAATTATTTCACTGTGACTTTAAATATACTTGAATTGTCCCACTAAGATGTACGTGCACACACACACACCAAAATATGCAGGCTAAGCAAAAAGTAAAGGGTAGAGATAAGTCAGAGTTTATCAAATCATCATACACGTTAAAATCAATATTACACATCCACGGTTTTGTGTGTTTTTGACATCAAAAAGTGGCCACACACACACATATACAAAGTCCTAAGCCTGCGGGGAGAGACAGGAAAGGAGGACGGGTTATTTGCCTTTAAAATGTAGAAAGTGCTGATGCCTGCCATCGATTGACAATTAGAGATGCCTCTGATCTTTAATCTGGAGCCAATTCATTTTATGTCGATCGTTTTCATTCATATTCATTAGCTCTTTTGAACCTAAAGGTAGATTTCCCTTCACACTGACTGCACCGCTGTCACATAACTTGTACAGCAAAGTTTCTCCGTGCATGCACATATCCATCCATCCATCCATGAAATCCATCCATACCTTAGAAAGGTCACTTTGCCCTTTGAGCAGACAGAGCTGAAGGTTTAAACTAAACTTTGTTTGAAAAAGCTGCCTCATCCGTTTTTCCACAAACTATCATTGTGAACGTTCCCAGTAACGTTTCTTCAGTTTCAAAGCAGTTTCATCATAAAAACGGTCGCCTTCACAATATCCAAAGAGAGCAGAGAAGAGGCCATAAATTAGCGCATTTATTATTCTTTCATCAGAGTTGCCAAAGTGAGCTACTGTTTTAAAGTGATAGCAGATGAGAAAGTCAAGGGATTTAAATGTTTCCCAAAGGGAGACCAATGCTAAACAGGAACCGTTGAGGTCTCACCACTAACGGACCCTTGCAAAGTGCGTGAAGATACTTTCAACCTCGAAAACGAGTAATTACCTTGACAGATTTGTCCTAAAAACCTTGCAAATTCAAGATATGCAGACACAAAAATGGAACAATTCTGTGTTACCTCTAATTTCATAATTACAGCTACCTTGTTGTAAATACTCATGTGGGGCATTGAAAACTTGAACAAGGTTTCTCAAGCATCCAAGGACTGACTTGTTTTCCTCTCGTAGCCTTTCACCACAACATAACCTCGGATGTGCCGTAAATTTAAGTGCTGTGATAAAACATGAAATACAATTACAATAATGGGTAGAGCAAGATGTTGGGTTTATGTATAAATGGGGGACTATTTTTCTCCTGACTTTGTAACCTTGCCTCAAAGCAATCATGGCCAAATTGCCCAGAGCAACTAGCATTGACATATGTTTGGCATTGATGATTGGGCTATTGATGAGATGGACGGAAAGACACCCTACGGCCATGAGGTATGAAATTTGTAAACCATTCTCCTCGCCAACTCTTGAAGGCTTAACTTCAATTCAAAAGATGGATGAGATTTATGTTTAAATCTAAAAAAAAAAAAAAACAGTATAAACAGTATAATCTCAGAACTGCACTTGAGTAAATTGCCCAGTAAGAAAACAAGCAGCTGTAGATAACTGAAAATCACACAGCAGCAGGCTCAGTTGCAATAGATCCCAAATTGTGATCTTTGAAATGTAAAAAAAAAAAAAAAGTGTGAAGGGGAAAAAGTTTCCATGTGAGGTTTTCCTAAAGTTTTTCATCCATTACCACAGAGAAACAGACATAATGATGGAAAGCGACCAATGATAAAAACCCATTATCAGTTTGACAGCTGGAAAAATGATCTGATGGAACAGCCGTGGCAAAAATCACCAGCGACTTTGGGGATATTCCATTTTCACCGAGCCGTGCATCATAGAGAGATAAAAAAATCCAGGGATGAAACTGATTGGATAAAGCACTGACATTTTCATCTTTTTAAAACTTCATTTGCAGATGTCTATCCTCTCGTTCTTTTTTTGGGTTTTTTTACCTACATCCAAAACCAATTTCTTTCTGAAAACTTATTATCCATAGGGGCAGGCGAAAAAACACGGACAGGAGCTTGTTGGCCTGTTGCAAACAATTTGTCGGTTTCGGCTTTGCAAGTTGTCAAATCCTTCTTTGTTAACAGATGTGAGAGCAGGTTCGGCACATCAGCAATTAGACGACATCAGCAGGGAGCCCGGTGCTACTTGTTGAGGCAGGAGGAATTAATTGCAACGTCGAGCCAAGCTTAACAATAGTCCAGAATTCTAATCAGCACCGTTCCTGTCATCAAGGTTCATTCGCAAGTCAATCCATTGTGAATGACTTGTCAGGATCTGCATTATGCAAATCTTGTTCCTGTGAGTTGACAGCACTGGAGCTCGGATGCACCCTGTGAGGTTGGATTGGAAATGTAATTACTGTATTTTTTTTTTCCCCAGATTAATTCCTCAGTAAATTAAGACCGACTATGTAACGAAAAACATTGGCTGATTTCAGTCATTTCACAACATTAACCTTTTGCTTGTTAACAAACAAGAATCTCTCTGGTTCAGCAATATAGATGGGAAGAGTCGAGTCATGGTGTTTTCTTCTCGTGTCTTAATGAGTCACATGCCTTCCTCGAAAAGGGTCAGTTCGTCCAGATTATAAAACCATATTTTTCTCATTAGCAGTCCAGTGGAAGCAGATGTTTTTTATTACTATGACAATTTGCCCATATCTGCCTCTGATATTTCTGCCGCCAAATGAGTACAGTGGAATATACAGTGGAGGAGGTCAGATGTGCAAGCACATTTGTATACTTTCTTTATATTCAGGCAGCATGGTTCTCTTATCGTCTCACATCCTCTTTCACATCTTTTCCGAAAATACCTGGAAAGTGTCTGCATGTTTTTTCTTCCCCATTTAACTCATGTCATCGGACTAAATTTCAATTTGGAAGGAAAACTTCTATTCCTTCTCTCCCCAGGTGCCTCCCAGTGTTAATTTAGTCAGACAAGACTAGACTTTAGACAAGACTAGACGAAATATTTTATAATTTGTCAACAATGTTTTTTTTAACAACAAAATTGAGATGTAGATGAGATGAAATCAATGCCTTGCACGGACTGTGACGAAATTATCACATTTTTTGGTGACGAAAAAAAGACAAGACAAAATCTACTTTAATAAATCAAATTAACTAAAGCAAATGTCTTTTTCATCACACACTAACCCTAAATTACAAACAAAACTGGATGCACATCAATTGTGTGTGTCTGTGTGTGCACAGGGACAGAGTGAGGAGCATCCACCAGTGTTGTTGGCACTAAATGTGGGGAGGCAGTGAGTGCTTCTCTGGTAAAATGAGCTGCCAACCAATAGTTATAATAAAATTAACACTGGTGCTGCCACGGCTGTTTTTTTTCCTTTTTCCTGGTCCTGCTAGAATTTCCTCTAATCTGAAAGTCGAAATCTTCCAAATAATGCTTTCACATTACAAACTGAACCATGACGGAAATGCAAAAGTATTTCAACAGACAGGTACCTGGGCAATGGATTCAGAATGGTGTGCATATATTAAGATTAGTGAATTAGCATTCTCCTCAAGCCTAAAATGCACATGAAGTTGTGTATTTATTGGATTTTATGCACAATATTGCTACTTCAGTGGCTCACTATAAACATCAGTATTTGTGTTTCCATTACCTTCTCTGACTTAGTTAGATAGTCACACAAAATAAAGGAAAAGCATGAGAGAGATAGACAGACAGACAAAAAGAGACTTAAGTTAGTTCAGAGTAAAAGCACTTTAAATACAAGAAAGTCGATAGGGTTACGTAACTCAATTTCCTCCAAGTCCAGGAACATCATGAAGATAATGGATTTCTTGTCAAGGGAACGAGGGCTTGGCGGTATAAGATACCAGCTGCGCGCACATATACACACACACAGTACTCTAGTACATTCAGTTTATGTTGAGAGGATGGCCACAAAAGTGGGAAAAGAAAAGGGAAAGAAAACATTGTTTTTAGGAAATAGGAAACTGGGGGAGGGAGAGGAAAGCTGAAATAAAATGAATAGGAAGAACAGTTGGATAAAAAAGAGGCCCTAAGGGAACTACAGCAGGCAGCTGAAAAGTTGAAGAGAGAGAGGAAGGAAATTGACCAGAGACTGACCAAAAAAAAAAAAAAAAAAAAAGAGGTGAAAGAAAGATAAAAACTGAGGTAGTGAGGAGAGGATGAATAAATTGACCAGTGCTTTAAATGACACCCTTAGGGAGAGAGCAAGACGATGATTCAAGGAATGTGGCAGAAATGAAAGAAAAAATAATTACATAAAAGCAATCAAAGGTCAAATGACTTTTGCTTGAGGATCCAGCGACAGGCTTTAGAGGCTTGGTTGATCGAAAAACGAGGGGAGGGGGACGATGGAAGGACAGAAGAAACTTGAGAAGCTGTAGAAAGAGGGATGCGATGGTTCACTGGAGAATTAAGGAGGACCCTGAGGGGCATCCTAGAGGAAGAGAAGGCTGATCAGAGAGAAGCACTGACAGCTGCCGGAGATGTAAATTCTCACAAGATTCACGTGAATTACCCAGGGAGAGGTGACGCACACTTAGAAGTTTTTGCCACTGATAAAAAAAAAAAAAAAAACACTGAACATCCTGCCACCTCAAAAGAACATATTTGCATTATACCTTGGCTTGCGTCTTTGCTGACCATCCACCCAGGAAAAAACAACAGCATCAGTTGTTTCAGAAAGTGCCAAAAAAGATTAAATACTTGCACTACGGGCGCTTTCACACCACTAGTTTGATTATTTGGTTGGCACCAGGCAACACATTTTTAACTAATCAGCATATAGACTCCAGTGTGGTCCGCTTTTACACCTGCAAACCAAAATTGGTCAGATTGACATTTCATCAATGTGTCTCTTCTGGTAGAAATGTGCCATTTCTCACTCATTATGGAGCGACACATTCACACATTGCAATCTAAGTTGCCAAAGACACATAGCACATCATTTCAGGCAGAGGAGGCGCGGTATTTTCATGAATGAGGTCATGGGAGACCCACAAGATAAGCTATAATTAGTATCCCCTTGTTTGGACCAGCTTTACCACCAGAGGGACTGTACCAAAGTTTTTCATTTGGCGCGGAGTCCAGCGGACCAAGACCACTACAACCAGATTTCGTGAACACCCAAATGTGATTGCTTTCTCATTAACGAAAACGAACAAAACTAAGCGCATTTGGTTTGACTGGATCACTTGGTGTGCACCACCTGCTGTTGGTGTGAAAGCACCCCAAGTAGACCACAGTTTGCTTTCAGGTTCCTAAAATTTCCTACTGTAGAGAATGTGCCCATTTTCCTCTAGATGTTTAAGAGTTAATCAAGGCTCGGCTAAACATAGTTGCAGTATTGAAAAGCCAATTAGCCTAATTATCTCATCTCTCACTCTATACACACACAAATAAAACACTTCTGTATTTCCACAGCCTTGTTGCCCCCCCCGCCTCACTTATTCGACTTCCTGCTCAACGGTGAAAGTGTATTTCTTCTCCTCACTGATTTTCTTTATTTATTTGAATGGTTCATTTCCCTGTTGCACATCCGTGGTCTCAATCTACAGCCCGAATCGCATAGTGAGCAGAAAACTACGAAATGCTGTATAGTACATCAGCTGCTGGACCATGTGTGTCATCCGGGAATAAGGGATGGAAGTGAGAGCACAGGGAGAGTGGGAGAGACGGGGGAGTGTTTCTCTGCTTTTCAGTCATGACAGTTTTGATATAAGTTGATATAAGAGTTGTTAGATGTTGCTCAGAAATAAATGCATTAAATATTCAGGGCTCCGTACACAATTGCACATCCGCATGTGGCTCACACAAACATACATACAGTATATAACAGTATTTACACTGCCTACTACTGACATTGTTGCTGAAAAAATGTAATCAAGTATTTTATTAACAAATAGATTGAAAATTAATCAACTGATTCATTGAATCATTCACACAAACACTTCATGATAGAAATGATCTCTAGCGTTTACCACAGAGCTTCAGCAAAACGTGTCTCTCCCCTGTGTATGTACACAAACACACATAGGCTCCTGCTGTCCCATGACCTCTAGCTAGAGCTAATACCTGCAGGGTGTTTTTATTGCGGTGGGTGCCAGTCATTTGTTCACATTAGCAGGAAAGAGGCGAACACAAGAGCTTGCATACACTCTTTTCACCAGAAAAACAAAAAATCATTCCCTCACATGGAAATCTGTCCACAAGTGGGTATATTCAACTGTGGATGTCTGGATAGGACTCACATATCGCTATAATGCTGAAAACATGTGCAAAATAAAAAAGGGAAATATTTTATATATATATATATATATATATATATATATATATATATATATATATATATATATATATATATATATATATATATATATATATATATATATATATATATATATATATATATATATATATATATATAACCTAAAGTTGTCCCAGAATAAATACCATGAATTATAGCCACAACAACCAGCAATAGCTGCTCTGATAAAAGCCTATTTTTTCTAATAAATCTTAATCTACACAAAGGACTGATATGAAACAATTATACGGTGCTAACAATACTATTTTTGTCATATTGCCTATTGGTATGGCGATCACAGCAAACCATCTAGTACAAATGATAGAGGCTAACTGAGTGTGTATACTGTGAAACAAAGTGGTATCCAGCACAGAGCATGCACCATTGGCAGTTCTCCAGGTCAGCACGGGTGATAATGAGCATCTGGGAGTCAACATTTCAAAGGCACGAAGGATGGAGTGCAAAGAGGGAGACGTGGAAAGACAATTACAAGCCAGAAGCAGCACGTGTCTTTGGAAGGAGGGGGAAATATACTCATGCATGCACACGGGCCATGGGCAGCTGGTATTCAGCCAAATGTGAGTTAAAGTACGGTAAATGGACTTTAACTCATAATTGAGACAGTTGCAAAGTGCCTTTCGAGTCCTTCCCACCGCTCAAAGTGCTTTACGCTACATGTCGACAACCGCTTCACACACACAGACACTCACACGATGATGGCGGTGGCTGCCACGCAGGATCAGGATCTAACCCAACCATTCACACACACATTCACTCACCAATGGCGCAGCAATTATCTCGGGCAAGTATCTTGCCCAAGGATCCTTCGACGTGCCGAGTGGAGGAGCCAAGGATCGAACCGCTGATGTTTCGTGTAGGACCCGCTCCACTTGCTGGTCTGCAGCCACTAAATATGTGTCAGTGCACTGTTAAAAAATTGAGCCATTTCAAAGTATGCGGATGACTTAGTGATTGTTAGTCTGCTTCAGGGCAATGAGAGCAGCCATGGCTCTCTAATTGATAACTTTGTCAAGTGGTGCGAGGAATCATATCTACAGCTCAGCATATCAAAACCCAAAGATGTGATCATTGATTTTAGGAGGCATGCATGCACACCAGAAGACGCAACCATTAAGAGTCGAAAACTTGCATGACGATATAAATACTTTGGGGCTATTATTGACTGTGAAGCTGTGTGTAGGAAGGGGCACCAGCATCTGTTCTGCTTAAGGAAGCTGACCTACTTCCACATTGGGAAAAACCATGATGACATGATTTAGTCATCCTTTTTCTCGTTTTCTTTGGTGTTATGGTTTTGTAATCTTCCTTTGGAGGACGGAAACAGACTAAAATAAAATTGTTAAATGGTCCATTCAGCTGATTGGTGAGTCACAGCTGAGCCCCAAAGTCCCTGTATGCTAGACAGTTGCAGTGGATCGCCTGCCATATCCCTATTGACTCCCATCATCTGTTTGCTCAATTTCATCTCCTTCCATCTGGTCAGAGGTTTAAGTACCAAGGTGTAAAAGCACAACAGGGACAGCTTTGTTGCAACTGCAGTTGTTCATTTAAATAAGTCCTAGCAATCTTGTGTCTTTTGTAGTGGTATTCGTTTATCAATATGAAATGACTAAACCTGAACAGCGACCCTAGAAACAGAATTTGATAAATGGTGGTCACCAAAGAGGATGCTAATTAGAAATAATAATCAGCAAAGTCTGGGATGACAAAAATGCAGAAATAAATTAAAATAGCATTACCATAGGGAAATGTAGATTGTAGGTGTCTCATCTCCAATGGTGTTTGTTTACAATGAAACCATATTACTATCTTATGTCATGGGAAATAATAATCCCCTAATGATTGTTTCACTACATATGAAATGCTGTCCTAAGCATTATCGCACTGTACTGTAGCTAATTTGGTATCATAAGACAGCGTCCGGTATCACATTTGTCAAACACAGGCAACATCTTAATCCAAAGAATTCCCAAATAAAAGACAATGCAACAATTGCTTTAAAGGATTCCTCACTTGTTTGTTCGCCCACATCCTCCAATCCCGTTTACAATGCCGTTTAGGGACCAGTTAGTGCAACAGCCTCTGCAGTACTTCTTTACAGTTTCTCCTCCATTTGTGTCTCTTCTTTTTTTGCTTTCTACTATCCCACTCTTGTAACTTTTTTCCCCCCCTCCATCTCTCAGCAATAAATAAAATTCCTCCTCCTGTGCTTTTCGGGCTTCTTTTCTGAGTGATTAAAGTTCAACCACACCCATCCTTCTGCTGCCGCTCTGGGCCCTTTACAGAATCATATTAGTGAAATTACTGAACAAGGCCACATGGGGATGACGACAGAGAAATGGGTTTAGAATGAATAACGAACGAGTGCGCGTGTGTGCGCATCTCTCTCTGGACGGTTGTCTGCATGTTTAATCATTTCCATGAAGGCTAATAACGTGCACCAACAATGAAACAGTTGGAGTTCCAGTGGAGTATGTAAGAAGTAATGATTAAAGGCAGGGAACTCAACAAAAGGCAGCTAAGTGATGGAAAGGTGGATGGTTCAATTTCATGAGAAAGGAACTCAGAGATGGAAAAGTTCCACTTTTCACCATTACCGAACTCAATTAACCTCAAACTGTTCCAATAGTGCTGCACAATGGCCAGAGGTAAAACTCTGTGTGTGGCTCTACTGGCCAGCTCCCACATCTCTCTGTTGGTAGGGAATTTTTGGCAGAACTGTTGGATCGCATTAGATTGCGCAGGCATTCCTAATAAAGTGTTCCAGCGAGTGTGCAGTATAAGGGGCAATTCACGGTTTAGCGTGGAGGCTATGAACAGCTTAGCGTGTGTCCCTCCTAGAGAAGTAGTTATTTAGTTTCCCTGGGTAACGCACGATTCTGGAAACTGTATTATATTTTATAAATCATCTTAATGCAAAGAGTTGCTCTTATAGTAATGAGATTCCCAGAAAATGCTTACGACCTGGATGTTTTCTAATAATATCCCCTCACTGTAAAGACTAGATTCTGGTAAAGATAAAAGTTTTTCATAAGGCATCTTAGCCCTCAAGGGAGCTCCTGAAATGACAAATTGTCAAAAGTAGAGAGGAGGACCTTTAAGAAGCTTAAGGGTGTCTTAAGCAGAGGGGAAAATGGCAGAAAGACAAATAGGAAGGCGAAATGTTTTCCAAAAACGCTGAATGACAGCGAGTTAATGAAAAGTTACAGATTAGATCATGCAGGGGTGTTTGTCTTCGATCTCATTAGACATGCACTCATATCTCCCACCCAACACAATAATGCTATAACGGCAGAATGAGGGATTAAGTAATAAAATTACCTGCATAGAAGAAAAGAAAATGGTTGCTAGATTAATTAATAACCATTCCGCAGAATGAATTCAAACTTTTAAAGTTTGTCTTATAATTCATTCAATAGTTGAATTACATGAAATAGTATTCATAACTGCACTGTGTCCTAATGAAAAGAAAGAAATGTCCATTCTGTGTCTATTACTAAGATTGTGTTTTTAGTTTCTTTTGTTGTCATTAAACCAGTTACACCCTTTAAAAGGACATTTCGGGGGGGTTTTCAGAATATTTATGACTACAGACCCAGATTACACAAATATGATTATTTTCAACGTTCAATATATATATTTATATAAATAAATAAACATGAAACTGCTCCTCGGTGAGCTTGTCAAATGAGCTTGTCCACCCATCAGAACATGACCAATAACAGCTTATCATATACCAGCCATGAGAGAAAGAACCATGAATCAGAGTCTGATGACAGCGGGGTAATTTAAACTGCAGCATGCCTCAGGGGTGTGTGTGTAGCTGCAGTTGTGTGTATAACTGCACACTACAGTATGCTCTTCATGTGCACGTCTTCTTTCCTCTGTGTGTGTGTGTGTGTGTGTGTGTGTGTGTGTGTGTGTGTGTGTGTGTGTGTGTGTGTGTGTGTGGCTGTGAGCATAAAGTTCTCCTGTCTGCTCAGCCCTTCAGCCACTGGCATGTAATGAGAGCTTTATGTGCTTTCATTACTTTGTGCTGCTGAAAACAAAGTCACACTGAGGGTTGTTGGAGGAGACAGAGGCTGAAGGAATGCAGTCAAATCAGATTAAGGAGCTGAGATATATGGTACCACAGGTGATGCAGGAAGGCTGAGTGGAGCTATCAAACCCTCCGCTCTGGGGAAGGAACAAAACACATTCACATACCTGCATCACAATGGCTAAAAGTGTGCGCGCAGCTCTGTGTGCTCACAAATATATGCACATTTTTTCAGGTAAATGAACAGACACTTAATGATGTGCTGAGGGGTGGAGGGTGAATGCATTTGAGATATATACACATACACACTGTATATAATGTGGTTTAGGAACTCAACACAGGCTGAGAAAAAGCAGCAACCAGCTCACTCAATTCACAATGGTATAAAACTAGATACAAACTTTTTCTTTCTAGCCACCTAATGACAACATGTTTCTGTGTGCAATAATATAAAATGCAATAATATCGTGCACAATAACTGCAGAAAAATATGTTATGTGCTGAAATCCATTTAATTTTAAGATTTTTTTATACTGCTTATCTTGAGTATGAAGTATTATGTGTACTAGGTTTACATTATATTAAATACTGAACTCACTGCATGTTATTCTTCAGTTGGGCATGGTGCGCATTGAATTTGTGGCTTTAGATACACACATACAACCACAAAGCATCTGGTTATGCAAACAGAAGAAACTATGGAAGGAGGAAGCAGAAACTGTGAGAAAGAAATGGGAGTTTAAAAGCAACAAGGACAGATATGGATAGGAAAGATGACAGATTTGAAGAGAAAGTAGTGAAAATAATAGGTAAGTGCCTTGAGACTCTACGATATCTAATGTCCTTGCCTCCGGACTCGCATATCCCTGATGAGTTTGGCCCGAATCACACCACCTTCGACGGTTTTTGCTACAGGCCGAAAAAAGCAAATAAGGATTCGTCTCTTCTTTGCAGTAGCAAAAAGGCAGGGGGATAGCTGCGAGTCATAGTCATAGCCATGCAAATTATTGGTTGTAAATTATGGATGTGGCACTGCATTAGAGACTGAAAAGAGTGATAGGGGAGTACTGAAGTGAAGAGAGCTGATGAGCAGTGGTGGCTGTGGTGTTACTGAGAGGAATGAAAACAATTAAATTGACTTTAGGAGAACAACTGATATTAATCACTATATTAAAACTTAATCACTGAATATTTTGGCTGCGGTATCATTTATAGATGCATGCATGAATAGGCATTAATATATATTCGGGAAAGTTTAATCAACCACCAACAGACCATTCATTTTAACAAACATCTGCTACTCCAGGACCTGTCAGAGATATAATATCTTATTAGATCATCTAACAAAGGAGTTCTTGCAATCAAAAAACAGTATGTCATCATTTGATGTTAAAGTAAGTAAGTAAAATAACTCTTTAAGCTCCCTTTGACATTGAAATCATGCCTTGAACCAAAAATGTGTAAAAGGAAAGGAAAACATGGGATATTTAGCTTCTTCTTTAGGGCTAAAGACCCTTATAATGCAAATGGTCCTTTGTTAATGAGCTATTTCCTTATTGCATTAGGAACTGTTCACTGTAAAGTATATCACTTTATTTTAATCAGTTTGTTTTTATTCTGCTAATGTAAGCATAAACAACAGTATCTTTCCCTCTTAGTGTTTATTGTTGTCAAACTAAATGAGAACAAAGTACTCACAAGAATCTGAACGGAGGATTTTAACGAGATCAAGAATGGTGGACAATAAATCGTCTCCATATGGTCAAAACAGATTTCATTTTTATGTTGATGAAATAAAAAAAAAAAAAAACCTGGGCTGAGCAAGCTAAACTGCAATGTGGTCCAAGACGATACATCCATTTCTCTGTTATCTATGAGATCTGTTAGAAAGTAATGACACAGAAATAATGAATGTAAAGACTCCGGGGAAAGCTGCTGGATTTTGGCTAGGAAAGATAATTTCATTGATTAAGTAGATCCAACGGTGGCCAATTCTTTTGTCAAGTCGCTACGACTGCTCATATTACGGATCCCTCAGTACAAGTTAAGTCAGGATTGCGTTGGGCTCGAACCCAAGGGCAAATGTTGCCAAACAGCATTTCCAGCAGTTCGGATGGTTACCCTTGAAAGATAAGAGCTTTTAAATTACAACTCGGTATGCTTTATAATACTACCATAACTGAGACCAGGTCAAGGCCAAGACCAACAGCAGATGGTGCGCACCAAACAGTCCATTCAAACCAAATGCACTTAAGTTTGGTTCTTTTGTCGCTTCTTTGGTCGCATTCAAGTGCATTAAATCAAACAAGAGCTCCAAAAAATGGTGGTCTCTGTTTGCTGAGGTCCATTTCATAGCCTATGTTGTGGGTCTTTGGAACAATGTTCATCCCATATGACCTCATTCATTAAAATAACATCTCCTCTACTTGAAATGATGTATTATGCGTCTTTGGCGATTAATGTGCATCCGCAGATTTTTCTTCAGATGCAGGCGCAGCTCCTTTTGGAATTGGATATTTTGCCAAAAATGGCCAATAAAGAGGATGTAGAAGCAAGTAGCAATGTACAAAGCGTTGCTCCAGGATATAATCAGAATTGGGGCTTATTTCTACCAGAAGATAAAAATTGATGAAACGTGAATCGGACCAATTTTGGTTCATTTGCAGATGTGAAAGTGGACCATGGTGGGGTCTATATACTAATCAGTACACACTTTATCATCTGAGGGCGACATGGCGGCGCACGGTTTAGTGCTGTTGCCTCACAGCAAGAAGTTCGCAGGTTCAAGACCTCCTTGGTCCTGGGTCTGGGACCTTTCTGTGTGGAGTTTGCATGTTCTCCCCGTGTCTGCGTGGGTTTTCACCAGGTACTCCAGCTTCCTCCCACAGTCCCAAAACATGCTGAGGTTAATTGGCAACTCTAAATTGCCCGTAGGTGTGAGTGTGTGAGTGAATGGTGTCTGTGCCCCACGATTGGCTGGCGACCATCTGGGGTATATCCCTGCCTCTCGCCGTAACGCATGGGATAGGCTCCAGCAGACCCCTGCGACCCTAATGAGGAATAAGCAGGTATAGAAAATGACTGACTGACTTTATCATCTGGTGTGGATCAGATATTTGTACTCTAAGACCAAGAATTTGAGGAGTTAAGACCAGACCAAAGTAGTTTGAGACACACTGCTCTGATACAGATATGCAACACATTCCTGTAAAACCAGTTAGATTCTTTCTCAGTCGCCTCTTTTAATGCCATATAATGTGTATATGTTTGTAAGTGTATCCAAGATATTACAGAAAAAAAAAAAAAAACGAATCTCTAGCACAACGCCAAAACCACCGTTACAGATTAGGAGAAACTCATGTTCAACCTAACTAGCTGTGATGCTGCCTCCATGTGCTCAGTGAACCTCTCTGGTATCTGATCCTTAAGCTTACATCATAGTTCCATTTAAAATAGTCAAGATCATTTATTTTGCGAGAAGTTTCGATTTTATTGCCGCAATGTTGCCCAGTTCCCCAGACTCTGCATGTTCGCTTTGGAACAGAATAACCAAACTGATATTTAAAAAAATAAAATACTGTTTCGTGGCACCCGTTATCTCTGTCTCTTTCTCCCCGTCTCTTCCTCTCGACAATCAGGTCAGTCACAGTGTCTCGCCAGCGCGCATGTGCTCCCACAAATCCTGCTCTCACACGACTCGCAACCTGACTGTGCAAGAAACGCAGCGTGGGACTCGGGAGAAAGAAGGGGGGGGTGCAAACTGAGGAAAAACCAAAGAAAACGTGCGGCGCAGCTCGCTGCCTTTGCCGGCGACCCAGGCGCGTCACGCTGGAACAGAGAGGCGGAGGGAGAGAGAATTTAGAAGCAGAAGTAAATAGAGAGGGGCTCGTCGGCCATGCCGCGTCCTCCAGAGACTGATCTATTTTCGCTGCCTGACAAGCGTGTTCCTTCACGGCGATGTGCGTCAGGGCAGGGGGGGGGCATGGTGAATACACAGTGAATCAAGCGCCCTCCCTTTCTAAATCTCACCCTTTTGCCATCTCCCTCTTTCTCTCTCTCACATACACACACAGTCCTCCCCATGGAGGTCATGTCACTGACTTGAAAAAGAGAATTTGCATTTCTCTTCCCCTGTGTAACCAAACTCACATGCTGATTCACGTGACAGCAAGTGTGTGTATGTGTGTGTGTGACCATGCTGTATGTGTGTTTGTTTATGCATGAATATGCATACAGATACAGCACATGTACCTGCAAACAAGCAAGTCATGTCTGATCATTTGCATGCGCCGGTTTGGGCTTTTATCACGTCTTGTACAAACCAGGATGCGTGCGTGCGTTACATATTATGAAACGTGTTGTATATCATCAAGAAGAGGATGCTTTTTAGCCCAACATCTTTCTGCTGTTAGACGTGGAGCTTACAGCCAACAAAAGCAGAGCAGGGCTCTTGTCATTCGGTGCATTCCAGCGGAGAGCCTCAAGGCAGGAGAGAACACATGGAAAGTATAAAAAAAAAAAAAAAAAATCAGCAGTTCTCTACATCTTTCCACCATGCTCAATTTTGCACAGTGACAGGAGGTAAGCGGTTTGTAGTCGCCAATTTGAATCCTAGGGACAGGCTGATACAATCTGAAGCGAGTTAGAATATTCACTGTTAACTGTTGAGTGTAACAGTCCGGATTGAACATAACTAAAATACTATGTATACTGTGTAAGCCTACAGATACTGGACAGATTAAAGGAAAACTAAATTTAAACGCAAGTTAACACAGACAGGAAGCATAGATTCTCATAGCTACAGTAGGCAGGAAAATAGGTTTTGTGGAGAGTGCAGTCTTAACTAAGTTGAAATCTGGTGTCTGCATATAACACAAAGTCTGTATGGTAGAATCTGCCTTCGTGACAGTATCTTTAAGTATCTCTGCTCAGTGCGTCAGATTTTAATTAAGTGTCACCTGTCTAAAATATAGAAAACACTACACTAGTGCTACTGGTTATTTGGCAAAACCAGATAGCAAACATTGAGCCAGTTTTGTAGTGCAGCACAGTCGCCTATAAGGCCTGATAACATCAGATAAGATGGCACATGAATGTATTTGCAACCAACATGGGGTCATATACTGGAAATGCATGCAGCTATAGATGTTAATGATTTAAATATTGATTTTCCTTTTTGTTTGCAAGTAAACTACCATACAATTTCTTTAGTAAATCACACATTTTAAGTCAAAAGAAAAGTTTGAAGAATTAATAGTGCTGATAAAAAAAAAACACCCTGAAGCAAAGTTTGAATAGATTAGCCGACACAAATATTTCACTATTTTTCAGAATCCCAAAATAGTCATAACTGGCCTTTACCCATGAAAAGGTTGGTTTTTAAATGAGGGAGTCAAGACCAACTAAAGCCGATAAAAAAATCCGTTCTGAATCGCTCTTGGCAGACAGCTTCCATTATGACGGAGGGCTGATGAGTTAAACTTCACAGAAAGTGCCGAGCACAGAGAAATCGACTGTGATCATGGGGTCGCCAAGGTGACAGCCAGGTGAGAACCACTGCAGGATCAGTGAAGCAGCTGGTTCAGCGTTTCTTTCAGAGGGTGAATCCCACCTCAGAAGAGAAGAATCCAAAAGAGACCCAGACAAAGAGTTTAGAAAAGTTTTTTTTATAGCAGTAGACCTTTTTTTGAAAGAAAGTGGATCAGTGGCAGTCTTTGGAGCGAATGTCTCTTTAGTTTATTCCTTTGTGAGAAGTGGAAAACTGCTTTTCAACTTAGAGGGGTATCAAGAATATTTGAATACACAATCGCAATTGGATACAATCTGTCAATAGAAGCCAGTATGAAAACTTAGACATTGCATATTACAACCAAATAATTATAAAATAAAACCTTCATTTGCTAATCTGTAACTAAGAACTGTGTCACCACAGAACACAATCTAATGTCTAGAGAGAGACATAGAAACTGGCTGATCCATAAATTTATGACCCTAGAGATATTGTGAGCAGCAGAGAAATGGGAGGATGGTTCATCCAGGTTGGAGCAGTCTGTCGGAACAAAGTCGGTTCAAATTGTCCCATTTTCTTTTATTGTGTTTTTAGTTTTGTCCAAACTTCTTTTTTTGTTTTACATCTTTTATGCTTTGAGGTTATTGCGAAATCAGGATTTAAGAAAGAGAGGATTGTAGTAAATTTTAGGCAGGGAAGGAGTTTAAAATACAAATGAAATGATTTATGCAGCATGGGAACACCTGATCTTGTGGCCAGAAGATAGTCACTACACAATACCCAGAATAAACTGCAGCTAGAGATTGCAGGTCATACTAAAGAGGATGTGGTAAATTCTAAATTTAATGTATTGGGGGGGAAACAAACTAGTAAACAAAGAATATAAGTCTAGACCACACTACATTAAAAATACACTTGCAAGATGGCTACCCTATCACTCAGTCTGTAGTAGAATGTCTCACAAAAGAAACTCAATGACCCATAAAAAATAATTTAAAGGCACACTAAAATCTAATGAGTTTGGGGGAAAACGGTGTCTGGCTCCTCTATTTATGCCTCTGCTTAAAAACTAAAATAGACAGATTAGTATGCAAAAGAAAACTTTGCGAGAAACACTTGACAAAATGGACACAAATGCATTTTGCAAGACTGAAACAAAGCCCCCTCTTCCAGGTGTTAATATATTAAATATATATTAAATATTAAATATATATTAAATATATATATATATATATTAACGAGTTAATATATTAAAAGGATTAAACCAGTTGCAAACATTTCAGTCCTGCTGCTCACCTTGGTTCTTGGCAGAGAAAATGCTAAAGCCAACAGTCCAGGTTTTAGTCCCTCACCCAACATCAAACAATAATTTAACAAACCTTTAATGCAATGGGCTTAAGGACATACTTCATGGTTCAACTGTTTCACAATTAAAACGTATGCTTTAACATTAAAAAAAAAAAGGACACCTACCAAATCAAAATTGGCCTCAGCTGCTCTTTCTCTCTCCCTCTCTCAGGTGTGTCAGTGCAGGGTCAAAGGCAGGTGAACCTTCCTCTCCTATTTATAGACTCTGCCCCTTACCCTGGGTCCTAGTGCTAGATGCCCTGTTTCCTTCTCTTCTACATTCTTACTATTTAAAATGAATCCTGAAACAGCCTATTTAAAGATTACATATTCACACGTCTTTCTTGTATAAATGCTGAAGTTTGGGTTTTTTTTGTGATAATTTCCTATATATTATAGACTTTAAACATTTGGCCAAAAGGCTGCAGAAGGAGTTCACGGACCGACACTTGCAGAGCCCCTGGGTGTCCAGTGACTTGATGACAGACTGACAGAGATGGACACGTTGGCTGCTGTTGCGATTAACCTTGTGGTTATGAGTCACAGAGGAGGCAGAGTCATTTAACCCAAAAAACAGTCATTTAACCCAACTTTTTGAAGAGGAAGGACAAATAGGAAAAAAGGGTACATATAGCATCACTAAAGACAGCACTTTGCTTGTGTGCCTTCTTTAGAATTAATATTGCCCATCTAACAGCGGGCATATTGTCCAGACAAGCGGGCAGTTGAGTGCAATTTAGTCTGTTTGGCCAACTCTGGGGGCACTTTAGCATGCCCTTTTGCCTCCTAATAGGACACTTTAGTGAGTTTTGGCTTGCTAAAAAGGGGACTTTAACAACCGCCCCCTGCGCACAGCACTGCATGTGAGAGAGCCGAGGAATTTGCTTGCGCATTTCATCTCAACCAACTCTTAGTCTCTCCCATGTCCTGACCTGGGGAGGTCAAGTGTATTAATTAAACTCATTATCCTCGGGGAGAGGGCAAGGAAAGGAGGAGGAAGGGAACAGGAGGGCAGAGGTGAGAGCATGAGGGCAGGTGGGAGAAGGGGAAATGGGAGGCCGAGACCAGAAATGAACGATGCAGGTGTGTGTCATCACCCCAATTTTAAACTCGGGTCGATCTGACAGCGCTTCTCAAAAAGTTCTGTATGATTATATTGTATTCTCCAGTGAAAACGGTCTGCCTTTCTTGCGGGCACAGATGGATTATGATAGCGAGTAATATTGCCAATAAAATCTAAACTCAAATGTGAATGGGAAGGTGAAAGTTTAGGATAAAGAAAAAAGAATTGTGTCTATGTATCAAATCCGGACAAGATAAGAGAAGGGGAAGAGACAATATAATGGTAGAACATATCATTTTAATAGGATACATGGGTGAGACACCTGTCTTGTTTCTTTTTAACTTATCTTGAACTTTTTAGCAGTTTTCATTATGCTTTTAAAGATAAACCCACAAGGTGTGCAAACAAAAGAAGGTTATTAACATTACAAGCAACCAAAAGAAAGACAGGTAAGATTCTGGTCATAGTCTCAAAGATATAATATACATGAAACACACACCCCGTTCACTCAGAAAGTTGAAACTCAGGCACATAATATTTTCTCAGGTTTACCTCCCCTTCCTCTTTTTCAACAAACATGTTTGTGTCAAGCACATCTGAAAAACAGCAGCAGATAAAAGCTGGAGCAGGAGAGTCGCTGTCCTTGATGCTTTGCCAAGCAGAGTTAATACTCACTGAACATAGGTATATATACACCTCTATTATAAACAGCGAGATAAGATTATTTCTCTATTGTAACAATGCTTCTTAGAAATAAATATTTGTTGGAAAGCCTGTTTATTTCCCTTTTAATGGTGTAAGGAACATGTATTTGTGGGATGATCAGCATACTTAACGATGGGGGGAAATGCCAAAAAGCTTATTCTTCTATTTTTTTATTTTTTATATTTTTAAGTGTCCCGTACCCCCAAGTTCTGAGAATCAGGAGCTGACCAATCAGAATAGAGCAGGCTTACTGGGAGAGCAGCCTGAACACAGGCACACAGGAGATTAAAGAGGCTTTTATGTATAAAGGCTGAACTGAGGGGCTGCATAAAGGGCCAGTATAAGATGAGGAGTTGTTTTAACTATAAATAATGTAAAGTTATTACAGTAGAGCCCCGGTATACATAGACCTAGAAATTTGCATGATACTTCCCCTTTAACTGGGAGAAAGTGGCTCCTGAAACTGACAGGAGCAAGAGATCTGCTAGAGATAAGACGTGCTACCCTGTTGGAGTTCCTGGAACTAGATCTGACATCTGTACTTTATTTATCACAGAGCTATGTATTTTGAAATTAGGGGATGCATTTTTAAAAACCCCATGGTATGCACTAATGCGTGAGTTTCTGCCTCGTTTTAATTCAGATTCAAGTCAAGGGTCCCAAGCTGTGAGAACTCTATGTAAGCCATCAGAAGTCACAGGAAGGTTAGAAACAGGCCATCTATCTATACTAACTTTGACACTGTTTTCCATCCTTTCTTCCCTTCACACATTCATTATGCATTCATGTCCTCCTTAACCCAGACAAAAAAAGAAAACTTGCTATACTGACATAAGTCAGTGGCATGATGGCAATATAATGAAGAGAAGACAAATGAGTAAGCAGGGCCAAATTGGGGCCCTAAAGCATCATTTTTTCAAGACTAGACATAGAAGCAGATTATTAAGATTTGTTTTGGTCTACATCGTAAATTACACAATGATATGAATGAATTTAGTAACCCAACAGAAATTTAAATGCAATGAATGCAAATACAATTACTACTAATAATAACATTTCTATATATGATTATTTTTATATTGTCTACTTTTTTTTTTTTTTTTACATTTTGCACCTAGGTTATATATTCAATATATTACTTTTTGCTGCTGCAATGTTTTACATTTCTACAATATCTTCAAATCAAGGATTATCTTCATTTATCTTAATTTATTTAATCATATCTTTGTATGAATTCAATTCACTAAGAAATGGCATTTTTCATGCATAAAATAGCCAAAAACCTCTATTGATGGTAGTGTATAAACCTGAGCCAACCACCAATTGGTCAATTAACTACTCTTGTCTCTTTTTTTGTTGTCTGAGAGTGTGAGGAAAAGAGGGTTTGGAGTTAATAAGATGTTGATTAAATGGTAATCAGAGCCGCTGGTAAATGTAATCTCCAGTCCACATCTAGAGAGAATTATCCTCTCTTCTGTCTCATAATTAGAAGGCGGCTGTTTATGCCACAAAATTTTTATTGTGCAGCACGAGCTTCCTCTTTTTTTTTACACAATCCCGACTCATATTGTCGCTTGGACGCCACCTTTTCATCCATATCCAACAACCTGTCGGTTGTTGAGGGGCGGCGCTCTAAGTAAGTCCTACTGGCTGTAGCACTGTCTGCTATATAAGCTCTGCTATCATTATCCAACTGGGTCACTGCCCTGGGGCCACAAAGCTCCAGGATGATTTGTACTTATTTCATTGAAAATATTTCCACCTGAAGCACAATATCAATCGCCATGATGAAGCCCTTTACATGGATCATGCTTCAGCACAGCACAGTATATTTCATATTCCTCAGTTACTGTATGCTGTACTGTACGCAAATTACTGGACAGTAAACCTGAGGCCAGTAGTCCAGCATTAAAAAAACAGTTTGTGTTGTACAAGGTGGTGATTATTACTCTATGTGTGATATTTGCAATTTCCTATCTACTTTATTTATTTTTGTTTCTAAATAAACACATTCTCCTCCAATGATACTACTATTAATGATAATAATAAAAAACATCTGTTCAAACAATAGACATAAATTCAGCACTTCATTATGACAGAACCAGACAAAAATAGACAAAATTAAAAAAAAAAATAGACAAGCTGCCTGCAGCATTTGATTAAACACTCTTCAGCAGTTGAACAGACTGGTCCCACACTGGAGTCTACTGGCCATTAGGCTCAGCAGTAACTGAAGGCTGTAAGTGAGCAGTACTGATGTACCCTTAATGGATATGTCATTGTCACTAGGATCATTGTTAGTGTCTGCTATAGCCTCACACAGCGGTGACAACTAACCAATTACAGTTTATGAGTCTAATTAATTTCAAAAGACCATCTGACCTTAGGTGTGCAGAAATGTTTAGACCGTGTGCAGGAATATGCTTTTAGAGAAAAAAAAAAAAAACTCCTGTTGGGAGAAAATCATGAACCATCTGTGTGATCTTAAAATAGATTGATATTTTTACACCATCAATGTGTTCTGGGGGTTACGTCCATATGTGTGTGTGCTCCATGGGGTCAACAACATCCTCGCATCGCATGAATTCCATACTGGGGAAGTCATGATTAATACAAAATTCACAGTCTCGTGAATATGTGCAAGCAGTTTTGCCTTGTACGAATGCTTTCATTTTCATTAGAATGTCCCAACTCGTTGTGAGAATTTTGAGCTCAAATTTTGTTGGATGCCCTGATTCTATTTACTTCATGTGCCCCTAGGATATGATAAAGGATGAGGAACAGTTGAATTCAGGAATTATATGTATGATACCACCTCATCTGACTACAAAAAATAAATAAATAAGCAGCTGGCTGGAGGGAAACAACCAGGGAGATGGAAGTTCCTGGTATTCTATGTAAAATGTGTGTTTTCTATTCAAAAAAGTACAAATGGAAGCCAGGCAGGAAGACAGCAAGTAGCTTGCACACACACACCTTACTCGAGTGGTTATGTCTCCATTTTGATCTTTAATGCTCTGCTGATAAGTCCCCGGTTTGTTTACCTGATGTTTGTTTGTCCAAGATGCATAATTAATGGGTTCAATGTTGACAGAGTGCATCAGACGTGACGTGAGGCAGTACAATAGATGGACACTCACACTGAGTTAAGAAACCGTGAGACATGTGAAAGAGATGGAAAAATAAGGATAAAAGGTAACCATTTTTAATCACAGTTCAGGATTACATGAGTTGCATTTACATCAATAACAAAAATTTAGCAAGTTCTTAGTCGTTCAAACTTGATTTGAGTCCACACAGATTAATGGGCAAGTGGCCAAGCTTCATGAGTCACATCTTTAGTTAAAGTTTGCCAAGCAGCCAGTAAACAGCCAAAAATGTGGCTCTCATGTTGTCATATCCAATACTGACACCCAGAGCTAAAGCTGTAATGCGATTAACTTGCTTCTGGTTCCTGATATATGCCATATCTCCAAAATTATATTAATTCTGGTTTGTTATTTCTCTTTAATTAGCAGAAATAGCAGAAATGTTTGAAGGAAAAGCACAGCTTCCGTTCAGAAATTAAGATTTAGCTTTTTTAAATGCATGTCAGAATTAATGACATGTATAACAGAAAGAGTGCAGACTTTAAAAAGCAATGTAAAAGGAAAGAGTAGATGTATGATATAATTTACTTCTGGGTTATTACTGTGCCAATAATGCCAATTTAACTTCAGTGATTTCTTTTTGAAACAATATGCATCCATTCCTAATTGAATAAAGCAAAGAAAACAACATCAAATAAAGCAGAAAACGACATCACATTTCTGCAAAAAGAACATGTTTTGAAACACAACTGAACACAATTTGTGGAACTATTACCCAAGTCACAAAGATTCAATGTAGTGAATACTCTTACAGCAGTTTACAAGTATACATATGTAATGATAACTCATTTTTGCATCATTGTCTTTGCTTCAAAACACCAGGCCCAAGCTGAAATTGGCTGTTGAACTAGATCAAGCAAGCCTGTGTCCAAAAGAGCTGATCTTTGTGCTATTAAAGAGTGATCTTTTCAGAAATCAGAGCTGGGTGATTAAACTCTAGTGCTGTTCAAACAATGATGGGATTATTGATTAATGCCAAAGGTGTGAGGACGCCTCAGAATGTAGCGGTAATGCTGAATCAGCAGGCGAATAAAGTGACTTTTTCTTGGCCCAATAACAGGAAGTTCACATTCTCAAAGCTATTTGGCAGCAAGCAGTCCATAGCAATAGTAACTTATCACCTGATGTTTGGCACTTGTTTACGTTATCAACATTTCATCCAACAGCATATTTTTGGACCTCTTTCAATTCAACCACAATTTTGAACAAAGTACTTGGTGGAGCAATGACAGGAAAGGCTTTCCAATCACTCTATGATAATCAATACCCTCCCAACCCACAAAACTGTCCTTGGGCAAGGCAGTAGATTCAGAAATGGGGTTTAGTTGCTGACTCCTGTGAAAGTTCTGTATTATGGTGCTCCTCCTCAAGTTGCTTCCCAGCGCTTCAGTTATTATTCAAAGCTCCACTGTCTCATTTCTTCCTGCACCAATCCCACATAATAGTAGAAAAGTATTGTAACATCTGTCAAAAACCACATGCTAAGGCTACTGTGGGCCGCAGCTGTTTTTTTTCCAAGATACGTTTACAGACCCTTGGAAAATCCCAGCACTATCACCTAACAGAACAGAATCTGGGCCTAAACTCATATATTTAGAAACACACATAACAGCAACATGCTGGGGTCATTACACTATACAGGAAAAAGTATAAAGTAAGAGATTTATAAGTTTGGTTTTACTTGGCTTATCAACACAATTTCAAAACTGATATCTAGATTGTCATCCAAGCTTTCAAGATAAATTGTAGTGTTTTGTTACAATAACTATATTTGCATGTCTCTCCTTATCTCAGTGTATGTCCATCCATTACCCAACATACACTTTTTCTATTAAGACTATGTAACAGTCCATTACACCCTCATTTGGCCAAACATAAAAAATCTACTTAAGCTTACACTTTTCTATAGGAATACATACTTTGTACAGGCGACATACTAGTGTGTATTCAAAGAACTCCTAATGTCCAATTGCTTCCATTATGCCTCAGGCCTAGGTGGATGGAAAACACAGTAATGACTCTGCAGATGATGGTAGTACACACACATACTCACTCCCTTAAAACAAAAGCCATAAGAACATGTAATCCAGACTCGAGATTATTCCTGTCAGGTGCCCTCTTCATGTTATCCAGTTGAACAGGATTAATTGCAGGTTTGGCAGGAGATGTCTTAAGTTGATGAAGGAAGCGCTGATTCAGCATGGACCCAGAACAGTAAGGTGACTCATTTACAGTCCCAATGAGTGTTTTATTAGTTTAGTTTCATAGTCCATAAAATTAATGGACACAGCAGGGTGCATATAGTATATGGATTTTTGAAGGTTTTTGCTCAGTAGCAACAGGCCAAAACCAGGGTATTTCTTCTCGGACTGCTCTGGTTGGTTGAACTTCAAATCATTGCACCAACTTTGCGCAGCCCAGGGGGACCTGTGTTTATAGGCTACAGTACTGTATATGACCCATATTACTACTGTGGAATTTATTACCTCACTTAATGGATGCAGTAGCAAACATCTTGCAGGAATAGTTTTGATTCACAGTACCATAGGTTCTTTTAAAAATGAAAACTAGCTTTATATATATATATATATATATATATATATATATATATAAGGCTTCAATGGGCCAATTCACATGTGTACTAAATTATGGGACTTTTCATAATCCTACATCCATTGTACAACCGGGCGACACGGTAGGGCAGGGGTTAGCGCTGTTGCCTCATAGCAAGAAGGTCGCAGGTTGAAGACCTCCTTGGTCCTGGGACCTTTCTGTGTGGAGTTTGCATGTTCTCCCCGTGTCTGTGTGGGTTTTCACCGGGTACTCCGGCTTCCTCCCACAGTCCAAAAACATGTTGAGGTTAATTGGCGACTCTAAATTGCCCGTAGGTGTGAGTGTGTGAGTGAATGGTTTGTGTGCCCCACGATTGGCTGGCGACCATCTGGGGTGTATCCCTGCCTCTTGCCATAACGCGCTGGGATAGGCTCCAGCAGACCCCTGCGACCCTAATGAGGAATAAGCAGGTATAGAAAATGACTGACTGACTGACATTGTTCAACCAGGACTGCATGGTTGTACGATTGGTCAACTTGAGATGTGAAGTTTATTGATCTATCCTGAGAAAGCTATTGAAAGCTGCCAGTGACACTATTTCCTACAGACAACATTTTTTAAGCCTTTTGTCTGCCCAGTTCTTCTTTCTGGTGAGTGTAAAATTGCAGTGAGTGTGCTGTAAGATAAGATAGAGAAGGCAGAGACTGAGAAACCATAATGTAAAGACAAGGCAAACCAGCGAGAAAAGAATAGGGTGGAATAAAAAGACCCTTGTAAAGTCAGTGAAGAGGAGGGGGAGCTGGGAGCTTGAGGCAGAATTGGCAATGATATAAAAATGAATGCAATATAGACATGGTTTTTAAAGATCATACATTACATTTGAATGAACAAGAGGATTCTACCATCACACCTCACCTCAAATGAACATATCTCAGGGAAAAATATGGAAACATCATTAGTTACCTCTATGGCACCACTGCAATGCCTAATTGAATTCAAACAGCCTCATAAATGATGCCACTTCAAATTAGCTCTTCGGAGAAACTTGCTACCTTCATTAAGGAGGTACTGTTTTTGTAGCATTTGTCTGGCTGTTTATATGATATATATAATGCCGAATTAGACAAGGATAAACCCATCAAAATTTGGGGCAAATCCCACTTAAAAAAATAATAATAATTGCACAATGATTATTTTTAGTGTTATGTGGCTACTGGTAGCCCCTGCTGGTGAATGGGATGTTAATACTTAGGTATGTGCTGTCCAAGTACCCATTTAGTTCTTTTGGGTTTTTTAAATTCATCAGCCAATTTTGAGACAAGCCCTGCTCCACGCTCAGTTAGTTTCTTACCCAAATTCATCCCATCAAAATTCTGTTATCGTCAGTTTTATTCCCTTCTCTTCACTTCTCACTCTTCATGTAGTTCCTCTGGTACACTTTCCTATATTAGTCTTCACACTCCTCTTTAATGTCCAGCCATACATCTCCTCTCTTTTTCATTTCCTATCCTCACTGCTCCTTTCCTCTCTCTTTTAAGTCTCACCATCTTTCTTCCCACACTTTTCATATTCAAACATCTTTCTGCTACTGTAGTATTTCATTTGCTGTGTTCATGTGATTTGTTTAAGACCGAATCATAAACAACTGACATAAATCTACTGGTAGCTATCCAAGTGTGGCATGAAAATGACTTTTAAGTATCTCCTGTGGCTGTATTTAATCAAATCAGTTAAAATCATCTCATGTCATCATGATTATTCCCTGTTTGTTCTCCCGCACTCCAGCACCCTCCCTGTTTCCATTGCCTGATTCTCTCCCAATCAATTAGTCAGCGTTATTAATCATATGTGATCACAGTGTGGTCACATGTCACAGTCTCCCAGTGCTGGCTTGGTGTATCCAGTACCTTCTTCCCGACCGCAGCAGAAAAGGCCACTACCTGGGTGTTTGGGATCCTTAATTATTCCCTTTGCCTTATTCCTGCAGTGCCTGATATATCAGTCTCATTCATTATCAGTCTTTTTGCATGATCCTCTGGGTCAGGTCTAATCTAAAGATGGTAGAAACTGGGGGGAAGATGGAGTAGACTCGTAAGGTACAGAGTGGGGAGGTTTTAATTGCATCCAGGTTGATTTCACTGATCAGTTGCTCCTCTGAGGTTGAAGCTGAGTCAGGTATGAGAGGCAATTGTTTGTATGAATTAGGCCCCAGCTACACTGGACTAGATTATTTTTTAGATGGATATTTTCTTCCGCCGGTTAAAAAAAAAAATCTTGTTAACACTCCGGATCAACAGACCGGATCAACAAATATTTCAGATGACACGCAGACCTCAACATGAATATGATCTACCTAAAAGCCCGCTATACCATGCCAGGACAGTAGTAGCCGATAAGCAAAAGTTCAAATAGCCTACCTGGTGAAAGGACATTTTGAAGATGCAGTGCCAGTACTGTTCACTCAATGTGATATTTTAGAATCTCTACACTTGTTTGACAAATCTCTGGATAAGTGCTGTGTTGCTGTGGTTCAGAGGCCGAATTGGCTAGAAAAGTGGATAAAAAAAAAATCTAGATTTGTGTAGCTGAGACTACAGAATCACGACCTTTGATGTGACTGGTAGTAACTTTGCTGTCTTTCCTCTGCACAAATCCCTATTGTTTTTCCTTGTTTCAGTCTTCTCCTTATATTTCTTTTGACACTGTCCATTCTTCACTCATCTTCCTGTCACTGCCTCCCCCCTCCAAAGCTGTGGAGCACCACCTGCTGTGGATTGCACAACAAAGTACCCACCCCCCAAAAAACTGCACCATGTATAGAGCTTGCAGTCATAGGAACCTAAATGGCTGTTTGCAGTTGCATCATATTTTACTATAACAGTACACTGGCTGAAGTCACTGTAGTTAAAATAATCCTGCATGACTCATGTATACTGCTTTACTCATTTACTACAAATACATTAACCTGATAAAAAAAAAAAAACTGTTCCAACATCAGACGGCATAAGCAAGGCTCTGCCAATTGCTGATGTGAGAGAGGTGACATTTTTTTGCACATTCAGCTCATCTACATTTTTGAAAAAAGAAAAAAAAATTCATGAGGCTTGTAAACACTATGACAGCTACCTGACCTCAACTTTCTATCCAAGCAACTTTCTGCATTTGCTTTGCAAACCCTTAAAAAATTGAAAGATGTAAAAGTGCACTGTTGCCTTTCCAGCAGAATATTTCTGCCTTAGGAAACAATGTCCTGACAGCCTTGCTACATGTACTGGTTTGCATTAAACCACACAGGAAATGGAAGGACGCAACGAAGCAGCGGCTCCTCTCAGAAGCCTACCCCTTAGAAAGCAATGAATACACAAAAGTGAATATGCACACAGGCACAAGCAATCAAAAAAGTATGTAAAAAAACAAAAAAAAAAACTCCAATTAGTTTGTAAATTTATTTTTTTCTTGTTACTTCAGAAGCCAAATCACAAAACATCTTTAGGGTAAACGTAGCTTCTAATTTGCTGATTTAGGAGCAACAATCAGTGATGATTGTGTTTGTGTCCCAGCTGTGAATTGTTATAATAGGCGGATCTTCAGTCAGTCAGTCATTTTCTATACCTGCTTATTCCTCATTAGGGTCGCAGGGGTCTGCTGGAGCCTATCCCAGCGCGTTACGGAGAGAGGCAGGGATACACCCCAGATGGTCGCCAGCCAATCGTGGGGCACACACACCATTCACTCACACACTCACACCTACGGGCAATTTAGAGTCGCCAAATAACCTGAGCATGTTTTTGGACTGTGGGAGGAAGCTGGAGTAATTAGGAAAAAAAAAACATTAAATAAATTGTAGGGTCAATGCTTTGACGTCTAATCAGCCTACATTTTATTTTAATTATTTATTTCTACAGGCAGCATACTGTCTATTGTATTTCTGTCAATGATTTCACAGACAAAGACCCAAAACAGCCAATCACAGTTTCACCAAACAGGATATCATTTATAGCAATGGGGCCAACCCTGCCCCTTCTCTTAAAAAAAGAAAGTTAAAGTTAAAAGTAAAGTTCTCACAATCTCTTTGACAAAGTTCTCAGTAGCTTTGTGAATATGTTTTAAGAGTAAAGTCTTAGCTTGGAACTCCTAGTGCTATTTAGAAGTCCTCTGAGTAGAAAGATAAGTGAAATGTTGTGAATGTGGCCCTAGAGCATTCGTTGGCTGGAAGTCAAGTAGCAACTACAGTGGTGGCTTTATGGATAGGGCAATGTAACGAGATGTCAGTTTATTGGGTACACCGAGCCGCAACATATACCGCAGATAAAGGTGTTTAATATTGTCCATGGACTTGTATCCCAATGCCATTTGTATGCAGGAACCAGCACTGTGGAGTAAAGGGTTTGGACACAGGGGAGATCATTAAGAGACAGACTACAGCTTGTTGCAGCCTCTAAAGGCTTTAAACAAATCTTAAGATGACAAATGGGACACAGAAATGTTAAAAAAGAGAATATCTCAGAATATCTGGTTTATTTGCAAGGTGGAGCGATTGGACTAGTCAGATGCAAGAACTATATCTAAGCACCATTAAACACTGGATTTAAAATGACTGACATGAAGTAGAGATGTACTAAATCGACAGATTTTTAGTGGTCAAGCTCCTAGGAAATGAGTCCAGCATTGGGTTGATGAAGCAGATCTGGAAACTCATGCAGAAAAACAGAGTGTTGCTCAGCTGGAGTTCGTTAAACCAGTGGGTCAGGAAAGGCTCCAACATTGCTTTCTCTTTTTTTAAATATTACATAAACTGTACTGATGCATGACTGCAAAATATAGCTGCAGAACAAAGACAAAACCAACGTCTTTCTGACAGGATAAAAAAAAAAACTAAATGGTAAGCTTAACAAATAAATAAAATACCTGTGTATAGGGAATGCTGCAATTACTTGCGCTGCACTTTTCAACTAATAATATAGCCAATCATAAAAAATTAAAATAATATTAATGAGGTATATCCACAGCACTTACATATAAATCTGCTGTATATTAGAGCCAACACTGGAACGCTGGCTCATGCCCCCCAGATGAACATCAATATCAAGATTCTTGAGTTGTTCAATGTTTTTTTCTCATTAAAGTTCAAGATTGGAGTTTTGGTAAGGGCAACATCTCTCTCAAACAAATGTTTTTTAGAAAACTGCTGTCCTGGATACTCTTTTCATAGATTCTCATTTGCAGGATTCAGCACCCCTGGTGAAAGCAGGCCAGGAAGGGTTGAGTTTGATGGGTTTTTTTTCCATTGGAAGCATGTTTGTTCAAACGCGCCGCAGGGTATAGCTCCCATTCCCACGACTGCTATTGCTGAGGTTGCAGTCTTGCACAAGCCATACATGCCTCCAAGACTTCCCAGGATCGGTCGGTCCTTCTGTGAGAACTTCAGGGTCCAAACTCTCCCACAGACGCGGTACCACCTCTTTAAGCTCCCCTTGACACAGGCTTACATGCACGGACGCACACTCCACCTACATGTATGCATGCGACTGACACAGGCAGGCAGTGAGCCGCAAAGGGGAAGCCTGTTGTGATTACTTACGATCCTCACCCCACCCTGATTAAAATGGGACTGCTTGCTTATTGCTCTACTCTTTTTTGCGTGCTGTCAGCCATTGATTTCCCTGGCCCGATCTAATCCTTGGTACACATAGCGGGGTGTTAATTAGAGAGCAAGAGAGATGAGCAGGAGACAGAACAAGAGAGAGCCCGTTGTACATGCACCAAAGGCTTAAAAACTGCAGGTTCAATGTTGGATCAAGGGCCAGTAGAGATAAAGATTCAAATATTCTATGAGTCAACTAGTTGCCTTTATTGCATTTGTGTTTTCCAGACCTCAGCTAGGATGTACATTGCATTCGGTGATCAAATATGTATTTTCTAGGTGCCGGAACCCTCTTTCCCACTTTCTTTTCTCAATTGCTATTTCTCTCTTGACTTCTGCACTCCTTGTCAGGGTCCAGGTCACTTGGTTCTGAAACTACAGAATCTGTCACTTTGGAATGAAGCTTTCACAAGGCCCCCCTCCCGCTATAAGGAGCACTAGGTCTTTTTCTGCCATGGAAACTTGATTGAGGAGAGCTGAAAGGACCTGTCGCCATGTTCAGGGGAAAGAAAGGCACAAGAGCTGCTGTGTGCCACTCACATATCCGAAAAAACTCCCACCCACTACTTCTTTTTGCTGTTTTGCTCTATGTAGCTTTGCTTCCATCCACTGGGCAGAAGGGGAACTGCATGGAGACGTGGGTGTGTGTTGGGAGGAATTTATGTGTCTTCCGTCACTGAATATTTATTTCAAATCAGTGAAAGGATCATTGTAATGAGTTACTAACTTACCACACTTATTGCTGAGTTCTGTAAACAAACAAGCCATCTGTTTTCTCACCATCTTTCGTTTACTTAAGTCCCCCTGTCTGGGATCTTTCCACACAAAACCAACACATCTCTTGTCATGCATGAGTAAATATTGCCTGAAATGATTTGTACTTTCTGTGGATGCGAAGGGTGTGAAAAAAAAGGTGTTGAATTGTTAAAAAAAATGTTGGATTGGTTAAAATCACTTGATATTATTTCTTTAGTGATTTGAGTTGGGAAATGATTCATGTTTTGTATCATCTGATTTTTATATCAGTTCACACATTACAGTTGGTGTAAGTCGTTTATATTAGTTTATCTTGTCTGCTGCAATGTTTTCCTTTATTATGTGCACACAGTGCAACCAGGGGCGATATGCAACAACACACTGCATTTATATTGTTATATAGCTGCTAGCTATAGCCATCAATGGTGGACCCATTTCAAAATGTACCATACTTTAACTTTTAAATTTGCTATTTTTTTATGATTTTACTGCAGTGCCCACTAATGCAATAAGGATTTACTGCCAGCAGTCATGCTAAATAACCTTGAACAAGGTCACTGACTGAAACCCCAATGACGCAGATGTGTGAATCATTCATTATAAAATGTGGTAAAATTACAAAATCATTCCCAAAGATTTGTACATAATGTAATTTTCTGCCACTCTTGGCTCTCAACTGGAGCAACAATGTGTCAATGACATCATAATATAGCATTGGATCATGGGAAATGTTACTATCATTCACTTATTAGTGATCAGACCCAGTGATTAAAAGGTAACAATAAAGATGTATCATTAATATGGCTTAAAACAGAGAAGAAAGAGGATATTGATAGGCAGCCATAGCCCATCTGGTGTTGCTTAAATTAAAAATTGAATTATGACTTTATAAAAGTTATAAAAGTTGAAAACATTTAGAATAATGAAAAGTACATAACACAATTAATACAGATTTAGTAAGTTGTAGATTTTTTAATCACAAAAATTTGATATTGTGGATTTAAGTTAAAAACATTTTTTTTTACTTCTGTCCAATAGATCTTTTTTCCATTCAATGTAACAATCTTTCCAGTGAGCCAACAAGCACAATAGCAGCAGCCTGACCAGAACAGAACATAATAAAAACTATATAAATATTAAAACTAACAATTTTAATGGAGACAGACAGATTGTGTAATGTTATGCTACAGTGGATCTTTGCTGAAATAAGCAAATATTTAATCAAAATTCCTGTTATACTGTTATCCTTATTACTGTCCTGTGTCTGTGCTTGCAGTTTTGAATGATGGGATGATGACATAGTTGCATAAGCAGTATAAGCTCTCCTCTTTGCTCAGGAACCAATTCTCTTAACTTGATGACAATCTTATAAATATTTGAGTTACAGCATAGAAAAAATATTCCTATGATAACCAACGGTTGTTAGCTCTGAGGTTGCTACATGACTTGTAAATAAAACGTTTTCATTTGCTGCACATTTGTGCTCATTACAATGTGGCTAAATTGTTAAGTGTGGCGTGGTTGCCTGTGGGCCAAAGCACAATGAGTGCTAACACATGGGTTTTCTGGTTGGCAGCAGCTGTCTTCTGTCAATTAGCTACATTGGGCTTCATGCAGCAAAATTCTTTTAAACAAACAAATGAGAGAAGTCAACTCCTGATGCACAAAACTTCATACAAAATCAGATTTTATCCTGGTGTACTGAATGATGAATCCTGCTTGATATTAAAGTGGAGGTGCACGGTCGATTGTTATTAGTGTAGGTGACAGCATAGGTAACGCCCCCTAAACGCTATATAAGGGAAGGTGTTGTGCTGTTTGCAGATATCCTGTATTATAGAAGGAGTATAAAGGAGAAATATTACCCAAAAAAAAGGCTGTAAAAAGAACTTACAGCCATGAGACTGAGGTACTGTTGAATAAACTTAAACAGAGTAGACTGTTTTTTTCCAGAGCTGGCTTCAGTACTGGTGTTACAGCAACATCAAGAACCCAACATTTGTTTGTGTGTTTCATCAGGCTGGAAATGCCATCAGAGGGACGCACAGTGGCTGAAATCAAAGTGGTTTGACCTGAAAATGGAAGCAAAAAAAAAAAACTGCATTGCCCATGCCAAGTGCTCCCTGATGGCAACTGGCGGAGGACAGGAGGAGGTGGCGGTCTCACAAGTAGACCGAAGACGGCCATGCCGCTCCAGGTGCAGGGTTTGAAGCCGCCAACATAGATAGTGATCCACTGCCAGACACATCAGGGACTCAAGCCGCCACCAGCGGTGCATTGACAGATGCACCGGTTGCTGAAGATAGCCTACATTGGACTGTGAAAACTAGGTTTTTTTCTTATCTTGCTAAGAGTACTCTGGACCATTTGTAAAATGTTTTACATAAGAGAAGATCAAAAGTCAGATAAACATAGGTGACTCCCAGAAATCAGTGGCTACCAACTAAATAAACAGAGATTATGGATAGGAACAAATATAAGAGTTGTTCATATATAACTTCCTGCACGAGGCCCATGGTGTGTGTGCATGTGTGTGTGTGTACCTTTGTCTCCATTTAAATACATATCAGTCCTCCTGACCCTGCGGGTAAATGCTGCCTGAGCTTTGGCAACCCTCCTGACAGTATTCATACACAACACACACTTTCCTCACACTTATATTAGATCCCCCAATCTCCCCGTAACCATGTCCCTGCCCCCACTAGGCCCTCTCTTTCATCAAATCGGATCTAATGCTTTCATGGAATGAGCTGTGGTGATGAAGAAAGGAGAAGTAGCAGAAGAAAGGAAGGCTACGAATGAAAAAATGGGAAAAAGTGGTAAAATTACTGTTATTTCGTGCCAATCCAACAGTTTACATGTAATGCAATGCAACAGCTATGATATGAATATCCCCTCAATATCGGAAATTATATCTGTTCCGAAAATAAGTGGATGAGACTGTATGAGATACAATTGATTTAGCTTTTTCTCATAAGGTGCTAGTTAAAGTTTGAACAATATGCTCTAGCACTCACCACTGAGTGGTAAACAGAAGTGAATTTGCTATTTGCAAGCTGTTTTCAGGACAATGCACTGTGTCAAATTATTATTATTTTAGTCCACCAAATTGCAAATATGAAACACAATTTATTTATTTTAGTAATGACAAGGGACAGTGCACATTATTGAATATGAGGCTTGCCAACTCTGAATGTGCTGGACTTAGCCAAACGGCTAGTTTTCATTTTCAATTACTGCGGTGGTAATAGGGGAGAGGCGAGTGATTCTCACTTCACTTTCCCCAAGCAGATTTATCCTGCCCATCAAGGAGATTGAACCGACGACCTTCTGGTCACAAGCTTGCTTCTCTTCTCCCACCACTGCCTGGAGACATTTGGCAGTTAAACTAACTGGTCTTGATGGAGGTCACTCTCTGGCCAAAGCAGAGCTGCTGCATCCTCAGAATGAGAATCCATAACAGTATAGTACATACAAAACTTTGTCTATTGTCCAAAGACAATCACAAGATCTGATACTGTAACATATAAGATACATTAGCAATATAACTATGAATCTGTGATCATCACTATGGTCTGATTTAAGTGACTGGGTCTGAACAAGCATCTAAATCACAGAGGACTATGGACCTTTGGCAAATAAATCAGCGTGAGGCCAAAGGGAACTACCTGTGCCATCAGCCCTCCACTGCAAATAATCATCACTAACAGCTCTCCAACCTGTTTATTAGAGAAAGGAGCCAAAAGAAGTGCTGTGTTTTATATGACAGAGCCTTCAAAACTGCAGCAATAGGCTCAAGTCCAAGCTTGATGCCCACAGGGTATGACCTATACATAATATTTGAAAACTGAAACTTCAGAAACTGACCCACCAAATGATGCCAATCCAATCGCTGGCTGTGTCCGTCCCCTTATGAAATGCCAAAATATAATAATAATATTATAATAAATATACAGACTGATTTAAATGATTCCAGAACAGGTCACTGGTATTTTGACACACATTGTGCATTCAACAAATATTGGACCAATTTTAAAATTACTTTAGGCCATGTTTCAATAAAATTTAAATGAATCATTCACCCCTAGTTAATGGGTCAACATTTAAGGCAACAGTCAGAAAAAAATCTCCTCCTTGGGAGTAATTAGCTTGAGAGGATGGAGTTGTAGCATTAGCCAAAATCTCCTGTACAGGGTCATCTAACTTTTGAGAGAAACACTCTCAAAAACCAGAGCCACAAGTGCAGGGCAGTTGAGTGTCGCAGAAGGACAGGATGGCAGCCGTCCTGGGTGACCCCCATATCAGCTGAACCAGGTCTGGAAACAATGGCTTTCCTGGCCAGTGTGGAGTAACCAGCAGAATCATGTAATGACCCTCCGTGATCCTTGAACTTGAGGAATCAAAGAGAGATAAAGGGGCTACTTCAATACAACAAGCCTGTTGGCCAATCGATAGAGCATCTAGGCCAGGGGTCAGAAATCCTGGTCCTGGAGGGCTGCAGGCTTTTGTTCCAACTAAGCAACACGCCTGATCCTACCAATACTTGTTCCACCCTGGCGATGGTACACCGCAGATGACAAATGGTATGGTGCTGTCTGCACTGAACCCCTGAGAGAAAGATGAAAGGCTCTTAGCTCATGGATAGTTATGTTTTGATGACCAAGGGGCTGCCACCTCCTGTAAGACAGATTCTCCAGTGGAATCCCTCTGGAAAGGAAGCCCCTGTTCCTCCCTGGAAGCCGAAAGTAAAACCTAAGCATAATGAGACGGTCCTCCCAATCAGTCATTTCAGCAAGTGCCACAATACAACAATAGGCTGTCTTTGCTATTGTTATACACCTAACCACATGGTTTTTACTAACCAACAATGAACATCCATAATGAAGTAGTAATTTTACCCAAAGCATTATGTAACTGTAGCATGATGTGTAATGGCTTTGGAAGGCACAGAGACATGGTATCATCCTGTAGAAAGAAGGGTTTTCTGAACTGATGCTCCTATCATTCTTTCATTCTGGAGTTCATGGACCACCAGCCTACTTAGTAGTACTGTACTTAGTTTTTAATCTCCAGAAAGAAATAATAAATGACTGGATAAAAGGTTGACCCGCTTTAAGAAGCCCTTCCGAGACTGCCCTTACTCCCGAAACAAGAACCCTGATTTGAACAAAAGTCACACAAGCAATCATGAGCACATTGGTAAGCGATAATAAGGGTTGTTTGCCAGTTTTGACAGCTGTGTTTGTGAGAAACCTCTGGGCAATGGCACCTTAACCAGGCTGCCTTCCCATCCCTGCTGCTGGCTTGGCTCAAGCCGACGCTACACACATACATAAATAAAACACACACAAACACAAACACCAAAAACAGGGACAAACAACGAAATAATTGGCAGATAAGGGATACATTTTTCATATGACTTCTGTTTACACCCACACACTGAAATTGCAACTAAATTAAATTATTAACTTTTCTCCTCCTTAAAATAGGATGACCAGGTGTTCCACTTGGCTCAAGCTGAGCTACACGCAAACATAAATCACAAAAAAATGTGTGAACACAAATAACAAAAACAGGATGACCAATGAAACAATTGGCAGATAAAGGATACGGTTTTCAGATGACTTCTATTTACACCCACACACTAAAAATGCAGGTAAATATAAAATTGTGAACTTTTCTAGTTAATAATAGAGTGCCCAGGCATCCACTTACTGAGATGATGTCCCACAAACCACTGCAGGACAGATGCTTTTCACCCCAGCACAGTGTTTGATATCAATCAAACGACGCACATGCGGGTCAAGGGTTAACCTGTCATCACCTTTATTGTCTATGCTGCGCTTTACTGGGAAAACTGCGAGTCACCACAATGTCACAAGCTATGCAGATTTTGGTGGAATATAATGGAAACAAGAACAAAGAAAAGGAAGGTGGCTACAATAAAGACTAGGAAATGAATTTATAACTTGATGAAGAATTCTCAGTGATTATTGTTAAGAAATTTAGGCTTTTTAAGCAAAAGAAGCTGTAAGAGAATCAACAAGTGTCTGTGCATGTCATACATCCTTTTGAGGCTTTTGACATGGTGATCTACTATGATGAGGTGAGCCCAGAGGGCAAACTCTCTGGATGGATAAAGCCATTTTAATCTCAGAGTGGCAGGCCTGTGACCTTGTTAGGATGTGTCCTATAAGTCTGGGTAAAGGATAAGAAGAGCCATGTATGAGCACATCCAGGTAAATTATTCAGATGCAAGACAACAATGGAAAACATGTCTTGTGACAGTGAAGAGTCCCCACAGGTACAGCACATATCAGGGAGTGTGGCTCACCTCGGATGCAGTGAGAGTATTGGGAAAAGAAAGATGAGACAGAAAGTGTGCAGAGCTCACTTCTTAGGCTCAGATACAAAGGAAATATGAAACGTCTACAAAGGGGACGCAGAATAAATTTTACTGTAGTGCATCAGAAATCAAATATGCTGGTAAATCAGCCTGGCAGAAAAAAAAAGAAAATTAAGTGACACTAGGATCAAAATGTGGTTATTAGTATGCTACTGACATTTTACAGGCCACCTATAGCAGCAGCAGGTGCTGTTCAAAGCCGAAAGACAGAAATGGGAAATAGGACTTTAGAATGTAAGTCATTAACAGCTAAACACGCTAGTGACAAGCAGAAGTTACATCGCTGTTTAGAACACAATTAGTATACAAAGGAAGTGAGTGTTTGATACAGATATAGTTTTTCCAGACAGAAAAGATTAGTAATAAAAGTGAATTTTAGCTTATCTGCGTTTACATAATACATATATTTGCGGATAAAAAAGTGTCGACATCCATGGTATTAGTGAGTTGCACACAAAAATGTGTTAGAGTATATATATTTGGGTATGTTGTATTCGATTTCAGAGGCTGCAACAGTCACAAATTCATGCAGTGCCTACCCATCGTCTGTCTGGTAACCTGGCAACAAATATTCTCAGCATGCAAAGCATGAAGACAAGGACTGATTTTAAATCCAATCAATTTATGAACATACACACACAGGCCACATGGGGGTGGGGGGCCAATCTGCTCTATATCCACTTATTTGTCATGATCAGTAAGTCAACAGACTACATATGCAGACAAGCAGGGGTAAGGGTATCGCTCCCACTACCCATTCCACACACACACATACACACAACCTCTCCCCACTGCTTAGTACCCTAAAAAGAGCCTTTAAGAACTCCTGTGAAAAAAAAGTTACAAGCCAAAACCATTATTTCTAAGTAATGATGCGATTGCCTCTTAGCAGACATGACAGCATTAGGGCCTATGAAAGACTTTTTAAGAAACTAATTAATTTACCATACCTCAGTAATTACTGCTGATTACTAAAAACAATCAATGTATGTTATTTTCAATGTCAAGGTTTATTTTAACACGTGCTTACATTAGTGACGTACGACAACCAACAAAGGAAAATCTATTTCACACAGCTATCAATAATTCTGTCATTCCAGTGATTTAATGTGATGTCTATACTGTTGTCATAATTATATGCTGTGCCATCCTACGCAATTGTGAGACATGCAATTCATCTTTGCATTGAGAGATAATTACGAGAACGGTGAACAAATGGTAATTAGGTCAGAGAAATCAGTGACAACTGCTGCTGAATGTTAATCTGATCCAGGTGCTTAATTTCACCCACACGCTCAATGATGCCTAATCCATGTGTTTGCAGAGAAAAGAACAAAAGCAGGCAGTTATACAGCTTGTGTCTGCTCTTTGCAAGTGACTAAGCTTTCACAGAGCCAGACTCAGACAAACACACACACATACACACCTTTGCAAGTGAGGTAACCATGGGGGAGAATGCAGAAGCCAGGTTGAGAGTCAAAACTGCAATAAAACTGTCCTTCCTACTGTGAAAGCCCAAACAACATGTTGTCAGCGACTTAGTTCTGGTGAAATTTACAGGTCATTCAAGTCCAAAATACATACTCACCAAAGCATATGTTCGCACGCATACAGGATGAGATCCCGCAGCACCTAATAACCACCGGAGCTCAAAACCAGACCAATTACATATTAGTAAAATTTGAAATCAGTTAAAAATGCCTGATAATGCAATAACTACTTTAACTGATGAGAATATTCATACTAGAGAATATTTTATGATGATGACGACATGGCGAAAGATTAATTATGAAGATAGTTAAAGATACATTTTCTGCTGATCCAATAAACAATGAATCAACTAGCCTAATACAGCTTAATAATAACTTGTTTAACATTCTTAGTATTATTGCTATGCAACTAACATTTCCAGTTTAAAACATGTTCTAATGCAACTGAACATGTTGGGTAATAACTTCTTTCTTTTTACAGCCAACTTCAATCATTCTCATTCTCAAATGGAGCACCAAAGCAAAACAATCTACTAAGGACACATGAATGATTTTGGTGTCTAAGTTGGTCATTTTTTATTTTTTTATTTTACTAGGAGCTGATCGATGGGAACCACCTTGCAACCACACATTGACAGTAATTTCATCAAAGCTTAAGAGACAACATCATGCATTTCCCGGCTTTCCTCAGGCCAGCACAACTCTGCTGTCCTTGTCTGAGTCAGTCCTCCGGTTCATACTCCCCTTTATCGCCTGATCCACAAACTTCTCTCTTCTCCCCTCTGTGCTTTGTCCTTTTCTTCAGGGATCCCAAGGGCATTTGATGAAGCCTATAGATTACGAAGATGAGCCCCGCCCTCTGTCTCCTTTCCTCGAGTGCCCCAATCCGTATGATCGTCCAACTTTCATCACACCTGGGCTTTCCAGTTTAAATTAATCAGTAATCCACTGAATCATTCAAGGACGATCATGCACAAAAAAATTTAACTGTTTCATTTTGAAATAAAAACAACAAAACCCATTGTGGTGGTGCATTCACCTGTACGAATCTCGCTGATTAATAACCTCAGCATGTGACTCATACATAAACGCTGGCTAAGTAGCGAGCCTCCATGTCTATCCGTACACCACGTATTGCACGTCACTAATGAGCAACAGCAGGAACTCCCTACTCTGCGTGCATCGTTCAGTACTCCGCTTCCAAATTCCATTCGTTCTGCTCAAGGTTAATTGTTTTCTAAGGAAAACAGGAACGGCTTGTCAGTAGCATGTTCATGCAGCTGTCTTGGTGCATTGTTCACATGCGTCTGTGTGCATGTTCACGTTCATCTCCCGCTGTCAAACCGAATCGGCGTCACAATTAATGTCAAACCGTAAATAAACTAGGCATGCATATGTTAACCAACCTCTTGTGAATATATACACAGTGACAAACGGGCACAAATGTAAGTAAACGCTCTGTTGTGTTTTCACATGAATAAGCAATCAGTCCATGTCAATCAGTCAAATGGAGCCACACAATTGCTCACAAACAAGAAAAAAAACACACAGAGATGCAGGCTAGTGCTGTCAAAATGAATGTGTCAACATTTGCAATTAATTTAAAGTTAATGCATTTCATTAATGAACGGGCTGAGTTTCAGACAGCCTAAACTAGACGACCTGAAGCATCTATCAGGACCATGCATGTATCGGAACCTTTTTTTTTCTCCACATTTACAGGTCTATTGCAACCTTTTTGAAATTCAACCTGCACTTGAACAAGAAACACATATACTGTTGTTAATCACCTCTGCCAAAAAGGTTACAAATCATTTGACTGTCTGTTTCTTAGCAAAATATCTCAAATAATTTGGGCCAGATTTTCATCAAATTTTTAGCTAATGTTGGAAATGGTATCATGAACAGATGATTACATTTTGGCAATGATCCGGAAGAAATCCTGGTTTTTGGATCACTTTGAATTTTTTGTTGTTTGGTAACACTGCAATAAACGGACCTTCAAACAGGCGCCAATCGTTTGGGGCCACGGTGATGATGTCTCGCACCTGCATAGCTTGTCTTCTTTGCTCACTATGCAGTCATGAAGTTGCAGATGAGTCCTTGTCAGAATAGCAACTTTATTTTCCAAGTACTCTATAACCACGTTTTACTGACAACGGTAATGAGAATTGATAGTTTTCATTCCACAATAACGTGTATTCAATAAGAGTAGGACAACAATGTTGGGTGGGAGACACAATATGCTTGGCAGAGGTCTGCGCTCTCAGAGTGCTTTTCTAGTTATCATTCAAAGTGCTGCATATAAAAGTGATTGCCTTCTAAGCTTTTATCAAATTCAGCTGCAATTTAAAAGCCTGAGATGTGTTATTATTTCTGTTTCATATGCACATATGAAATCTTCCTTTCAAACTTGCTACTAAATAGAATTTAAATATACTTCCTTTGTGTTGATACTACATTTATTTTATGGTTTTACATTTAAATATCCATTATTAAAAGTTTAAATGTTAAGAAAGATTCAAATTGATTAACAACCCTAATATGGGCATATAATGGTCTACAGTGATTGGGCTACTGTGAAACCAGAAGTTAGGAACAGGTTTTGAGGTGGTATGTCATCCACTGACATAAACTCCAACGTAACCCTCATAACTCTGCCATGGTAAAGTGACAGCTGTCCACCTGGCCCACTGATGATTATAGTCTAGTGTCACACTCAAAACTTTCTAAAATCATAAGATTACATTAAGAGCTACAGTAAAACATCTACAATCCAAAAAACAGGGACTCAAACACTGGTTAGCCAGAGGACACAGTCCAATTAAAGACTTTCAACAGGTAGTATATAAATGACTTTCCAATGAATTGTTTTTCAAGGGGCCCCATCAGTCTATTATTACATAACCCACAGAAAACATGAGAGAGTATAGTTGTTGATCGATAATTTATTAATGACAAGTTACTAGAAGGTTCTCTAGAAAACTCTGCATGGAAGAATATATACGATAGGACCAGTATAATAGTTTCTAATCAGTTTTTATCTGTATATATGTACATATTTATGTTCTAACAAGGATTGCTGATAGTGATTTCACTCCAAGGATGTTTGCCATTGTAATACAGTAACAGTAGCATGGTTCTGAATAGGGAGGCAGAAAAAGTTGTTGACCTGTAAGCATAATATTCATTATTTGCTCTGTGCGCCTGATGTGTGTATTCAAAATTTGCTCTTTAAAGATACTGTTTTTACAAAGAGTGTGTTTTTTGTGAATGTTTGGAAGTGTTTTTCATTAATTGACACAAAACACTGAACTATTCGACATTCACAAGTCCTTGCATTGACAAAAACACTGTGTTACAGAAATGATGCTTTTAATTTAAGTGATAATTAATGCAAACCATTAGGTGATGATTATTTGCTTTGCCGTTATGAAAATCTCACCTTTGTGTCACTGAATCGTCCTGACGCATGTTAACAAACACTAATACACAGAAATGAAATGCTTGTATATTACAGCAATGAATGAGATATCAGGTTCTACAGACTCTGGGGCAACTGTACAGTGTGTGTGAGGAAAATTGTGTTTAATAATGAAAATTACTTAAAGCTGAATGCCTTGAAAAAAAATATTTCAGCTATAAATTATATAAAACATTTGATTTCCCTGGCTGTGTTTCAGGCTTTTGGCATTATGTTATCTTGAGGAAATGAAAAAGCTTATGGCACTACCAGATTACAGCGTTATACATACTGTATGCAGTGGTATTTATTTCATCTGGGAGCCCGTTTCTCCCTAGAAGAACGAGACGGAAAGTAATGAAAAGCCAGAATGTGCTGAACAGAGTGGAAGGAAGGAGAGTGAAGTGTAAAATCAGCTCTGCGCTCCATGTTCAATATTCCACTTCCAAACCACATTTGCTCTGCTGAAGGTTAATTGCAATCCGGGGCAGATGAAACCTTTTTTTTTTCTTTTTTTCCCCATAACGCCGCTTTCTTGCTTCGTATAGTGTGTGTACATCGGCCTGTCACACTAAATCAGCATCACAATTAACGTCCAATTGTAAATTAAACTGACATTTGAGTGTATGCCTGTCTCTTATTAATACACCAAAACAGACAGACATACACACACACACTACTGGTTTTCCTCCAGCGATTATTGGGGTTATTATGGCACAGTGCAGCTCCTGTTTGGAGACTTTATTGACAGGTGAACTCTATTATTGTGACTGCTGGGTATAGAGTCAAAAAAAATAAATAAGCACACGGGCACATAGGAAAGCGCACACACACACGCACACACACGGGCCCAGAATGCCTTTCCTGACCTCACAGCCGCTTACCCTCAGGCTCCCCACCAGGTCAGACTCGTTAACTGTATTCCACGGCCATTTAAAGCCACTTAGTGCAGCAAGCAGCTATCTGAGTCTCTCTCCATCTCCCCTGCACCACACTGTCACTGACTCGTTCAACCTCACACTCTCTCTGCTGCTCCTGTTTATTTTATGACAGGTTTACCCCCCCAGCACCACCACCTCCTCTTTATCCTTCCCCATTGACTTGCGTTCTGGCCATTTAGCAAAGCTTATTAGGGCCTATTGTCTTTCGAGAGCGATGGACAGCCGAACCGGTACAGCCTAATCAGAGAGCAGGGAATTCATCACAATCTTGAGGGAAGAGAGCTGTTGCCCACCGTCTGTTTTTCTTTCAAACTGTTCAAGAGGCAAAAAAAAAAACACACAGCTCAACTAAACAGCTCTGTGGAGAGATGGATATAACAATAACGTGTCAACTTTCAGGCCTTTAAAGTCTCACAATCATAAATATATAACTGTCCCTTTTGCAATCAATAACATTCAAGCTGTTTAAGTATCATACGCGATTGCTCCTGAATTGCTCTGGCTGCGGTATGCTATGAATAGCTATGAAAACTAAGCTGTATAATTTATACTAGCGGCCACATCTGGTACACAGATGACTAAATTGATTTGATCATATCAATCTGTCACTCACTCAAATGGAGAAATTGAAAGAGACAAGGAGAAGAAGTCAGGTAGAACTTCGGCAACGCCGATCAAACAGCCAGTCATTTCTTAAATCAGCAATCCAGAAAACCATTTAATCAACCGAATGCGCCAGTAATCATAATACTCTGAGCTATTCTCTCCGCATCGTCTAAATGGCCATTGAAATTTGACAAATGGAGGAATTAAAACATAAATATAGCCAAACAGCCAAAAAAAAAAAAAGTGGGGAGGACAAACCCGTTTGTCTTGGGTTTAATTACAGGATGCTCTATTACTTTTCATTACCGATGTAATTTGTTCTCTAATTCGGTTAAATGGGCTCTAAACTTGGAAATGAACAAAATTTTTCTCTTTTTTTTTTTTTTAATCATCTAGAAAACAAACATTACGTGAAAAACTTAGAACAGCTGAACACATATCAGAGTGCTCGTTTGTCTTGTATTGGCTTTTATGTCAAGAGGGTTTGTTCAAATCGATATAACCACCTATAGGGTAAATAGGTGATACGTGAGTTTGTCACAACAGAGTCAGGCAATTCGCTGGGATTGAATGTGTTACTATGTGAAGACATAATATGTGAAGATTTGATATATGACATCCAGTCTCTCACTGCGCCAATTAATAGGTGCAATCAACTATATGTGCACTGAAGACCGACCACGGTGCAACCGCTCCCAATCAAAGCAACATCCAATCATGTCGGAGCAATCTAGTGAAATGACATGGATACATTTAAAGTGATCCTATCCATCTGATATGCAGCAGCATGATAAAACATCCTTTACGCCGCAGATAATAATCAACTTAGCATATATAATAACAAACATGATGCATGACTTGGAGTATTATTTAAACATTTCCAGAAAGAGATGATGGGCGGGTGCAGGACTGCAGGCAGGGCCTTAGCCACCATTGAGGACACTGAGGTCATGACCTCTGTATTTCCTTTCCTTTATAATTTTTCCCCTTGTGCTACATTTCGGCACGTAAAAATGTTAACCTAAAACTGAAAAACCAAATACCTGTACATAAAGCCCATCTAATAATCATGACGTTAACGTGGTCTCACATGACAGAGATGCTCATATATTTGACTCGTTAAAAGCAAAAGCAAACACCGTCACCATGATTGCAGTAACATTTGTTTAAGATTGATGCATTGAATGAATCAGAGGATGCAACGTAAGAGGCTGCATCAATCAAAATTAGCATTTCTTCCAGCATGAAAAAAGTGGTAGCCATATCCCCACCATCCATACGTAAACCTACAGCCTTGCTTTAAATAACTGTCTTTACCTGCCATTTCTTCTTTCCATAGCAAGGTCAGGTTGTTGGCTCAGTAAGACGATGGATACAGGCTGAGATTCATTCCCAAAAGTTCATCAGCGCTGTGTGTGTGTGTGTGTGTATCATACCGTTGTTTAAATGGGTGTGTTTGTGACATTTCTGCTTTGTGTGCAGAGTAATTAGCATATATATATATATATATATATATATATATATATATATATATATATATATATATATATATATATATATACATATACATATACAGAGAGAGAGAGAGAGAGAGAGAGAGAGAGAGAGAGAGAGAGATGTACACTAACTGTGATCTTCAGGCAATTACATCAAATGCCACCTTTATTTCACATATGGGACTATGTTGCATTTGTTTGTCTTCATTTTAGATGGCACAAAGCTCCAAGGGGATCTGCGAACCATGATGGAAAAATGATTCAGATCCTTTACTAAATAAAAAGTACCAAAAAAAAGGCAATGTAAAAATATTCCATTGCCAGCAAACGGGTAAAGGAAAGATCACGGTTTGGGTTAAAACTAAATTTCATCTGGGATAATTAAGGGTTTCTTTTCTAAATGATCAATCATCTCACGAATTGTCAGGTTTACATTTTATGGTCTGGTCTCCCACACAATCAACTTCACAATGCAATATAGAATATATAAAAATATTAGACCAAACTCATCCGTCCGGAGACGTCCATCATCTATTCAAATGCGCTCACCTGTTCTGGCTTTAATATTATGAAGTGGCAAACCTTCATTTCTTCTTATATATACTTCATTGGTAGTAGTAGGTAATGCTTTCATCAAAACTATGAATGCTTGCTTTCTTCCCAATGAGCATTGGTCACAGCAGGTCATATTTTCCCTCTTTTTCAATCAGTCTATCAAGTAATTAGAAAAAATTGCATAGATGTCAAACACTCATGAAAATAATAAGTGCTACTTCAACATCCGACAAACTGAAATACGAAACACAAATACTGATTGAAAGTGTATAAAAGATATTAAATTCCAGTTTGTACAATGCAGCAATTATATTACAACCTCTACACTCAAAATAAGATGAATGTGTTTCTTTATGTAACTCTGCCATGATGTAAGAAATCAGCTGTAAACCCATCTGACAGGCATGTGGTATTTATGTTATACCTTCTGTATTATGTCTGTTTTAGCTTATTTTATTTGACTGTGTAGCACTTTGTGACTGGTATCTGTGAAAGCTGCTGTAGAGATATATTTACACCTTTAAGCCTTCATGAAATGGCAGCAAAAAAAAATCCTTAAACATAAAATACTGACTGGTTTCTTCTCATGGGCCATGGAGACAGAAGGGAGCAGTTTAAATCATGTACGATTTAAAATACAAGCTGATAGGAAGCTGGCTGGGGCTCGTTTGCTGAGCAGATTGTTTTTCCCAGACAGAAGGAGAATAAAAATGAAAGAGAAAGAATAGTGATGTTGAGGATGATTATGCCAATCCGAAAAAAAAAAAATGCCATATGTATATTTTTATCGTTTTAAAGTCCCACATCCCAAGTCGTCTTATTACTGCAACTTGTATCTTGTGAAACATCAAAAAGAAAAGACAAAAAAAGTCATCATAGATGAGGAACTAAAAGGAAAAAAACTTTAATTTTCTGTACATCAAGAAATACGTTTGAACACAAGAAGCCTTCACAAGAAACAGCTGGGGCTAAAGTCATAAGGTCATTAAATATTTAGATGTTGCTAATGAAATGGGTTTTAACCTTCATCTTAAGGCCACTGACTCCACTGGCTGCTCGAGAAGCAACAGCAAATGCCTGTTGACACGTGTGAGGGAATTCTATTTTTTTCATACATATGTGCTCTTTTCTCATATGATCATGCTTTTGCAAAACTGGTGTACGGATTTTAGTGTGTATGTGTGGATGGAGGATGTTTGAGACGCTGTGATGCACAAACGGATAGAATGAAAATGTGTTTTAAGCCAAGAAATGGCATGACCAAGTAAAAAAAAGGTTGAAAAACAGAGTGAAATCATGTGCATCCTATAGTAAATGTCATCTCAAAGTACTATAAGAACTGAGGCGAGACTGCCTCTCCTCAGTCTTGTCTGAGTAATGCTGAGGACGCCTCTTGCTCGCAAGAAATAAAGTTCACCCAAGGATCTGGATATTGTGTTACTTGGTATTTAAGTCCCCACTAATTCTCACCTGCACTCGACAGGGACAGATTTTTCAGTTTCTAAGACAGATGAAACCCACGCATCCCACCTCTTTTTTTCCTTAAAGGCTTGATCCCTCGCATGGGCGGCTGCAGATGTGTCCAACTAACAAGCCGGCACTGAGTGAATAAATAATCAAACAAGTGTACACAGGGCAGATGAGGTTCCATTGTCATGAAATGTAGTTTGGGACCGTTAAATAATGTATTCTCCCTCATGGAGTTGAAATTCTGGTCAAAGTTTGAGGTTGTTTTTTTTTTTCCTTTTTCGGAGATACACTACACTGGGCTCCTACAGTGTCTAATTCCTTGCCTTTAATGTCACTGAGAGTATGACCTTTGACCTTGCATGTGTTGCCCTACAGCATAATACATACAGGTTAAATCCTGCAATTCTATAACCACCATAACACAACATAATTTTAACCTAGTCACCCCAAGTAATTACTGGAAAACAATCTGTGCACATACACACACACACACACAGACACACACACACACAGAAAAATAAATCCCCTTGGGGAAAAAGTGCAGCAAAAGTTCAAACCCTTCTGAGCTCCCCAGTAATATTAATATGACATTGTAGGAATTTATTCTTGACCCCTAAGAATGCAAATCCTTGGATTTATTCTTTATTTGACATAGCACACTCCAACAAGCATAAATTATTTTAAGGGCCCTAAAGACAGGGCCCTTTTTCACAGTTCAGCCTAAAAGAAAACAAACAGGAGGTTTTTCTATGATAGATAGGGAGCCTCTGTAGAATGCAACCTGGGATTATTATTTTCCCTGTTCACCTCTCGTGGGGGTTAACGTGAGGACAAATCCAACAGGAAGTTACTGCGAGTTCATTCTCATATCCGTAGCTTGTGTAGGCCTGAGACTTTGAAGCAAAGGATGAATTAAACTTTTACCAAAAGGGATTTGCTGGTTTAAATCAGATAAAACACTGGGAAACAAGCGTACTGTTTCATAATTAATGTCTTAATTTGTGATGCATCATGATGAACTTTCAACACTTGCAAATTTCCCCTTTATTTATACTTTTCTTTATATAACCTCATTCTTGTGCCAAGTAAGACCGATTGAAATGAAAAATGGAAATTAATGGAAGTTTAGATTACATAATACAGAAAGTTTCAAACAAAAACAAAAAACGTTCAGACATTTTGACGCCCTGTTACTGAAAACTTACTCATTGTGCATGGCCTCTTGAGGCTGGCTCCAAAAGTGAATCAATCCGCATTAGCCTGCAGGAAGTCAAATCTACACATGCGACACCAAATGTAGATGCAATAGCCCAAAGTGGTCGGGAAATAATACATATCGTCATCCTATTAAAATAATGGCCCAATTTATTTTTTGGAGTTTTTGAGAAAACCCCCCAAAAATGCAGTGAACTAATGTTCACTGCATTTTTTTATTATTTATAATTATTTATTAATTTCAATCAAAAGGGCCTTGACAATTGATGACATAGAATGTTGTGTGTAAATTATATAACATTAAAGAATAAAGTGATTAGTGATTCTTGAACATTTCAGCGTGACTTTAGGTAACTTTATACGTTTAAACATGAAACTGTCCTTTCATTCCATAGTGCAAACTCAAAACTTACATTACTTGGAATTAAATTAAACAAATGTCAGATAAATCAAATTGGTCAGGAGGCAGTTCCCGTTTTCATCACTTTTTCAGGTCTTCTTTGCCGTTTTTTCATTGAACGTAAGTCATTTTTAACATCCAGTTTTGATGACTTTTTGAAACCTGAAATGTGGCAAAGTGATGACATTCAACGGGCATCATTGTCTTTAATGGACTGAAGATCCTGGTTCTTCCTTTCTTTCTTTATATTTGGCTGCATATTTATTGATAAACACACCACTTGATATGAATTATGAGTATAACGTGAAATTTCAATTAAATTAGTATAAAACACTATAGCCTATAACATTTATCATTCCCCAGTAGAAACTGAATCAAAATCATGTTCAGAGATTCTTCTGCTCCATAGATTCTTTCTTTTTGAAGCAGTCACCATTATGAAAGCTTGTTAAATTGTCAGAGTCAGGCTTTTTTTTTATCCCGATGAGAGCAAAAAACTTTGACTTAGGCAAAAAATAAAATGGCCTAAGTAAAATAAATGGCAATTGTCCTATAGGGCATAAAGAATAAGATCCTTTCAACTCAGGATTAAGGTGATTTTACCAGACGTGGGAGCATCATCAAGAGATTTAGGCCAAAAACTCACTTTCATCAAAAAATGCCCTATTAAAATGATTTTGATAGGGATATATATATATATATATATGCTTAGCCAGCATTTAAAGCCCTGCCAAAGGGTCAGCTACAGAAAAGGCTGCTTTTTACAGCTTGTTACAGAGATGTTTTTGAAAAGGTTGTATTGAGTCAATACAGAGATATGAAATTCTGCATTATGGTATTTTGGATGTAATAAAAGCAGCCTGTAGATTAGCAGGTAAAACACATCAATTAAATGTGTTCTGTAATGTTATGAAGGGTGCAGGTAGCCAGCTTGGATAACAGAATTCAGAAAAAAAAACTAAAGCTTTTAAAACCAAGCTTTCTGGGGTTTTGAGATAACCAGACTTTAATTCCTTTTAGGCAGCTGTATAGCTGGCCCAGCTGTAGCCTGACTCATTGTTAGATCAATAAAAGTAACACAATGGTTCACTGTAGCTAATATTGCAAAAATGAGAAAAGATCAAGTCTACTTTTCAAAAAAAAAAAAACTGTTCTCTCTGAGGTTCCTGTTGCTGGAATCTACTCTACACAACAGAGTCCCTACAAATTACCAAATCAATAGGACAGCACTTGCCTGCAGCAAGCCTTTACATGCTAAGGTGTGTTTTCCTAATGTAGAGCATTCTGACTATCAGAGTTAAAGGGAAACATTATAAAAGAATCCGTTAAAACTGCCCGACTCATATGATCTGAGGTTGTTCACACAGCATGGTGCACTGTAACACAACCAACATGCCTCAGTTATATGAATTCACACAGTTGGTTATATATGTGTGTTCTCGGGGGAATCTAACCCCTTCAGTACTACACTTTGAACCGCCGCTAAGCATCCTTCTGTTCAGACCCTTGCTCCCTGTTAATTTTCCCAGCTTCCAAGCCTTTGAACAGAGTGTTGGTTCATTCATCAATATTTATTTCCCTTTACATCACTTTGATGGTGGAGCCTTTTAAATGTTTAATTTGGTTCAAAGCCATTAAACAGTAATGCCGGGGTCCTTTAATTCTAATGTATATATTATGGCACAGCTTGAACATAGGCTGTGTGGGGATGACCTGTATACATCATGGTGGCCTTATTTACTATTTTCTAGATATTGTTGTCTCAAAACAAAGGCCTACTTCAACAATAGTAACAGTCGTGTACTATTTCATCCGTTTATCTATGTCTACATATCCTGCTTTTTAATAACTACATTCATGATTGTAATTTCATTAATTTATCAAAAGTTAACATTAGGATAGCCAGCAAGTTCAGGCTGTTTGAATAGTACATTTAAACAAGGCAAATCAAGGAATTTTACATTAAAAAAAAGGCATCAAGGCAAAATGTGAAAGAAATAAAGCAATACAAAAATATTTATTTATTTACTTTAATTATTTTAAAGAGTTGAATGGAAAAATGAGCTTGAGAATGAGAAAATGAGAATAAAACCGAAGTGTAAAAGTCATAGTGTCATGTAAGATATGGTAAGATAAGGTATAAAAGAGAAGCAAATCCAAATAACTTTTCATTGTCGAAGTCTCCAGATGGCACAGCCAAAATTTGAAGTCGCTGTGGGCAATTTCCTAGGACTAGTTCGTCAAAGTACAATGCCTGCAAACAGTGATTTCTGCAACTTTTGGTGATGTTCGATTCAAGATAGTGGACTTCCTGTTGGAGTTAAGCTATGGGTACCATGGATCATTTTTGTCCGTCTTGACCCGATACATGTGTGTGCCGAATTTCGTTCCTCTATGTGAAACTATATGGTGAGGGTGTTCTTTTGAAAAATGTTAGGTGGCGCTATAGAGCCATTTTGCCACGCCCATATTCAAATCCTATAAAATACGTAAATTTTCACCAGGCCCGATGCAGCTGCCAAATTTGGTGAGTTTTCGTGTATGTTCAGGCCCCCAAAAAGGCAGTTGATTACGCGGAAGAAAATCTGAAGTGTCAAACGAAAAGCAATAGGTCCTCGCGTACCGCGACTGCCTTGCAGTCGCCACTCGGGCCCTAACTAGAAAAGCACTGTGAGAGTGTAGATCTCTGCCAAGCATGAAAAGGTCCATTTACCACAATATTAACAAACAACACAAAATTCAAAATGAAACCAGGATTTCTTCCGGATCATTATCAAAATCAAATCATCTGTTCATGGTACCATTCCCCAACATTTGCTTAAAAATGGCGAAAATCCAGCCCAAATTCTTTTGAGTTATCTTGCTAACAAAGAGAAATACGCTGGCAAAGACAGATCCTCCTTGGCGGAGATGACAAACAACAAAGCCACAGCCCCCGACTGCTTTACTGACCTCAGAGGACAGAGAGGGGACCAAACAACAGGCAGAGACAAAGAAAGATGGCCATGCCACAGGTGCTTTAATAAGCTAATTAGAGGGTTGAGTCTGGGAGGAGTTGACATAATTCCATGGTGGTGTGTTCAGAAGCCAACAGATTGTGATGCATTAAGTGTTTTCCGACTATACATACTAGACAAAAGGCAAAAGCAACATAAGGCAATACAAAAACATAAACACACATTTCATATTATTCACTTGTTTGCAAGTATATAAGTTAATTTGTACAGAAATTTCTGGTGTAAAAATGGTTGAAGTAGAGACTGTGCTGCCTAGTGGTCGTGACGCACATGGGTGTTCTTTTTATGCGAAGGAACCATGATATCGGATTGGAAAATAGACATTGTTCATTTCAGTGGAAGTTGCTTGCCTGACGCATACGCAGAAAAAGTTCTTGAGTCATTTAGTTCACTTTGCCAATCAGATTTAGCACCAAAAGCTCCATTAAATCAAAAGGTAAGCATCCTTGCTCCCAAGAGAAAGCATGACCATGCTTTGTGAGTGCATGCACACAGCAGGAACAGATAAAAAGACCATGACTTAAAAATATAGAAAGAAAAAAAGATTAGTAGTTAACAGGGGTGAAGAGTTTTTATAGGCTTCCCTTTTACTATTGCAGTCTATAGGAAAAATGCTTTTTTGGGTTGCATGTTTGTTGCGGTACTGCAAGTGGCCACTGGGAATAATCGGCACGCTGCTGAGAAGCGGCACCATATCCATGTCTTATAATACATCCATGAAGAGACCGTACAGTTTTCCAGCATTGGACGCTTGCTTCAACACATCAAACACTTCCTGGTTGCACCTCATCGACTGAACACTTTAACACTTTGATCTTGTACCACTTTAAAGTGGTTCTGACAACATCTCCAAGGAATGCAGTTACTAAGGGAATTATTTTAGTTGGACAACTGCTAATTTCACAATTCAAAGGCCTTGATGGCAGATGTAGCAGATGCCCCTTATCTGTATAAAGAGAGAAGACTTCAACCTAATGTAAATGAGGAACACCCATTCCTCTTAAAAGGCCCATCCTACATAGACAATGAATGGGAAGTGTAAAAACCATAGAGGCAGGACCTCCTTTGTAACACAATAATCCCTCTGCTCTTTTCAGATCTCACTATCACGTAGATAAAATTCCACTAGTTATAGTCTGAGCTGTTTTCGATCGGAGTGTCTTCGTGTATGTGTGTGTGTGTGTATGTCTAAGTCCTTCAGGTAATGCGATCTGTCAACTGCCTTCCCTGTTTCCCAATTACCACACGTAATTCCCCAAACTGTGCGAGCACATTAAAGACATGTCCCATTACCTTGTGGTTAGCCCCACTTACACATTAGTCCCATGTCTCCCTCTGATAGCAGCTTTTTTTCTTTTTATGCATCCATGTCTCACTATACACCCCTTTGTAAACCGTGTGAAGATGGAAGAGGCTGGTGACAATATTCAGGTGCAAAAGGCACACTCAACCTATCTGTCACATTATTACCTATGACACAATAGTATAATGTCTCACGTAGCTTTGGAGGTGCTTGGAAAAATCTAGAAAATATTGTTATTTGAGTCGGTGAGTGGCTTGATCTTGGACTTAATGAGCCGGTAAGTTTATAGTAAAAGAGGCTGTCAAGTGGCATTATGGGAAGTTCATAACCCAATTTTATGGAGATACACCCATATTACAGCCAAACAGTCCAGACTACTGTATCAATTTTGAACATTTATTTTTTTAATCTGACACATGCAAATTACAAACATTTTTACTGTAAAATGAAAAAAAAACTAGATCACTCTTAAACTTTCATGAACACATGAAATATAAATATATATGGCACAGTTGACATTTTGTAAAAGTTATAACTGTTCAAACAGAAGGCATCAATGTTTATGGAATGGATGATTTAGAGTTAGATCATGCATAAGACTGTATGTACAGTACCATAGGACCATGTATGTTTTATGAGTCAGTTCAAAGGCATCAGCTGGCCTTTGAGCTGGAAATCTGTTCTGTAATTGGATTCTGCAGCTGAACTGATGGGACTTTAAAAAGATGATATAAATCCAGCAAAATCAGTGTGCTCCAATTTTAATAAAATAACATGCCTATCTGAAAAGCTTATTAATGAAATACTAGAAGCTGGTGTAATAAGTTTAAACCGTTTGGGTTCGTGAAATAAACTCACGCATCATTTGATTGATCTTTATTCCCACTGTCATGAAAAGCTGTTCATGCACGGATTTCTGGGACGTTGCCATGTCAAATGCTTTCATTTCAGGAGACAGTATGCAAACTGTTTCATGTCCTATTTTCATAACTGATCCACGTCATGGGAGGAAAATACTAAATAAGATTTCATTTTCACTTGCAAACAGCGTCGGCATCTCGCACCATAATGTGATGCATCAAATTTAGCAAAAGCAAACTCCAAGGCGAACAAGACAATCTGTTATGTGCCCGGTGGCAGGCGATACAGCTGTGAAACATGTCACAGGTAAGTGACATGTTTAAGTAAGTGTCAGATACTGTGTCATGCGGCCGATTCTTCTGTTCTCACATGCTGTATCGACGTTTGTGTAAGTGGGACGAGCAAAGGAATAATGAGCATAAATGCATCAAATAAAGCAAATAAGAACACAAACACATTTACCCTGAAGCAGAAACAGTAATTCCTTCAAAACATAGTGAAGAGGGGCAAAAGTAAAATATCATCTCATTACATCTCAATATTCAGTAGATCAGCAGCAGATAAATACTGTGACAATATACACTACCGTTCAAAGGTTTAGGGTCACTTAGAAATGTCCTTGTTTTTGAAAGAAAAACACTGTTTTTTTAATAACTTTAAACTAATCAGATATATGCTATATACTTTATAACGTCTCAGCGTCTCCTTTGGTTGCTGTTTTTGGTTGGTTTTCTGATCCGACGGGATCTGTTCCCCCTCTTCATTTACAGAGGGTCATTGCCTTTTTCTCCTTATTAGCTAGACGCTTAATTTTATTCAAGTGGAAGGCCGCTATTCCTCCATCTCATCACCACTGGATTAGGGAGGTTATGCAGAATCTTAAGCTGGAAATGATCAGAAGTACCTTCAACGGTTCCAGCAGCAGATTCCACGAAACCTGGGACCCACTAATAACCTATGTGAATAATTTACCTGGTTTGGAACTGGAACTCTAAGTGACTACACCTGCCCTTGAACAATCCTGTAACAATAAGTATTAGGTGCACTTGTTGTGGTTGTTTAGTCTTGTGTTTTTTTTTTTGTTTTTTTGTTCTCTCATGTTTTGACGAATTTTGTCACATTGATTTTGGATTTGTTCAGTCTTTGTCTGTTTGGATTGTTGTAAAACAGAATATGATTGTTTTGTCAAATAATTGAACAATCTACTAATAAAGTTTAAATATATATATATATATATATATATATATATATATATATATATATATATATATATATATATATATATATATATATATATACTCTATACATTGCTAATTTGGTAAAGGACTAGCTGCAAATGTCTGGTTTTTGGTGCGCATCCAGCAACTATCACTCCAGTGTTCTAATGGTACAATGTGTTTGCTTTCTTGTTCTATTTATTGTAAATTGTATTTTCCGTTTATTGCTGGTGTTTTGTATATCAGCAACACCAAGAGACGGCAGTATTTATTACTCCGAAATTGTGGGAAATGCCGAAATAAAATTCATTTTATGAGCAGCGTTTTCTCTCACCCTGTTCGCTGACCATATTTTGGCGTTGAATGTTGAATGAAACAAAAATGGATGATAGCGTTCTTGAATCTGACTTCAACATAATTAAGATGCCAAGTTTTCCTGTGCGTTACCTCGCGTGCATGTGCGCTGTTACGCTCAGACTGCCGGGGCAGGCGTTATCTCACGGCTGTTAAAAACATGTCCTAATTTTGAAAATGGGAAAAACAATTATTTGAGCTGATGGAGTAAATAAAGTAGAAGGGGCTCTTGAATGTAGATGTGAGTAGTGTGTGTGCGTGTGTGTGTGTGTGTGGGTGCGCGTGTGTGTCCATCACTTCATTAATGAGCACCTTCCAGGCAGGTTGCGGTGATGAGGACTGGTGCTCTCCTTTCCACAGAGATGAGAAATGATGGCGGCGGTCTAAAGTCTAATTATAAAGTGGGCCTAACAAACCAGCCATTCATACATCTCTCACAGCTTAAAGCCTCTGAGGAGAAAAGACAGGATTTTCTTTGTCTTTCATGTGTTCTGCTTCTTCAGAAAGGTGACGCTTGGTTTGTCTTATGCCTCCACTTTTCTCCTCCGCCACCTACACACCGGCCGCTCTCTTCGATGCGTCTCCCACGACGACTTTTTTTTTTTTTACTCCGAGAAGTAATGACGGGTTGTCATGGTTATTACACCACTCTGAGATGCTGTTCGTTCTATTCTTTAAATGCACGTGGGAGGATGTTTGTTCATTGTGGACTGAATATTCCTTCAGACACCCACCCAGAGAAAAGATCTTTTTGAGGATGACGTATCCTGTCCTCTTCGGTGGGAGCCTTTCACAAATGAAATAAGTGGATTTTGTTTTAAAAAAAAACAAAAAAACAGTGTTTCCCAACCTGAGATTTGGAATTCATCAAAAAATGCATTTGGGGGATGGTGCAGTGCTACCCATTGAGCTACTGTGTCGCTCTCATTTGATGGGTAACAACATAATTAAAAAGAGTAATTAAAGAAAATACTATCATTTTTTCAAATGTTTTGGTTTTTACTTGTAAATACACACACTTTCACATCGTTAGAACTCTAAATCCTTAAAAAAAAAAAATAACAGGCTAAGGAGAAAATAATCACTTTGGTTTGAATTACTCTCCTTTTCATATGTTCTGGACCCACTGCTCTATTTATACTGAAGTAAGACACAACCAGCACTTTCACATGCATAGGGATCCTATTTTGCCATTTTCACAGTTTAATCTTTCAATTTGTGTTTTTTTTAGACAGATTTAGCATGCTTTTATGGTCCAAACACAACCATTTAGACCTAGAGAAGCGATGCATGCCTTGCTCATACTGAAAAACGCTCTGATTGATTCAGCGCCGTTGGAAATGTCACGGCCCTCAGAGAGCTGGGGTCAGCCAGTGAGACAGAGGTCAACTCTGGAAGGAGAAGGGGGAGGCCGCATGGTTCCTAATGTGGTCTCTATTAACTTTCACTCCTGTTGTGACATCACAACAGGAGTTGTAAATAGCTTGTGTTCAGCAAGGTTTCAGCAACTCTACTTAGGAGGCCAGAGCACACAAGAACGAGTGGGTGGTCTCATTTCACAGTTTGCGTGTTAGCAGGAGGCAGAGACCTAAATATTTACACACAAGCGCTGAAAAAGTGTTCTTCACATAATAGGGCGAGTCTAAAAATGTGTGTATATATATATATATATGCAATCTCACTTCCAAAAACAGCTCCGGAAACCCTGGAGCTAATCAAGAAGCCGTGTCGCACATTTCCAGGGCTTATATAACACAGCACAGCAGCCGATGAGAGACAGTTGCAGATGGTTGTGGTTCAACATGAAAAATCAGCAGCTGCAACTTCTCCACCTTGGTGAAATTAGATTAGGAGGCACTCTGATATATCTCAACATGGATGGGCTGCTCTTTTTATGTGCACTGTACAGGTATCGGGTTTAAGGGCTAAGATTTATGAACAGATGATTTGATCCACAAGAGTTAATTGTTCAGTACAGATTATAAAACTGCTAATGATTCCCATTATGAGCAGAATTTCTCCGCAAATCACAAATGAACCCAGGATAACAGTAAAGGATGCCCTCGCAGGTATTTCTGCTATAATGATATGTACAATGGTGGACAAGTAGCTGTGTAATAATGATTATTATACAGTGGGTGGTTTCAGCAAAGCAGTCTGCCATACATTTTAATTTGTTTAATGCCCGAAGTAAACCCACACTCAATACTGATTAAGCCTAAATTTAATTCTCCACCCAAGGTGCTATACAACAGAGAAGTGATTTAAATGGAAATTTTCTCATTGCATTTTAAGCACTTGCATAAGTCTGGTGATTAGAACTTAATTTCAAATTTAACAGGTAGTTTTTACAAAGACACCAAGTGAAATAGAAGAAATATTTAGAAATATAACTGAAAGCTAATATTTGTTAATTTTACACTGGAATTGCTATTTTTTAATATATTTATTTAATGGGGATAATGAAAAGTAACATTTCAGTCTGTTACAGACAAGTTGAAGAAAGTGTTTTGCATAAAGAGATTCAAACTAGATCTAGTTTCCATCTCCTGTCCCTAGTTAGGCTTTTAGTGAAAGAGAAAATAAAAATGGGTGATATCATGGTCGCATTAATAACACACAGCTACATTAAAATGTGTCAAAAGGAATCCAAAAAGGAAAGAAATTAAGGTTCAAGGTACTACAAAATATGAGTATTAATATTTATGATTAGATGGCAATCATGACTGAAATAAATAACTTTCACAGGATAACTTACTGACTCTTTTCTCTTAAAGTTGGGAGAAATCAGTTTGATGCTACTTGCTCCAATCACAGCGAGCACAAACTGAACCCAATATCCATACCGAAATGAAAAGTTATTTCCCAGCATCAAGATAGCCTTAATGCATGCTTGAAAGGCAAAAAACGCAATACAAGAATCAGAGATAGAAACTCAATGAAAGATATTGAGTTTCCAGAAATTCTCGGTGACTGCTGCTCTGCTTCTGAGATGAATTCATTATATAATATTTTCCTCTCTTTGTACTTGGAGAGGTTTTGTGCAGGGGGTATGGGATGCAGCACAGCTTCCGTGAAACCACACTGCCCCCTGTTGAGACAAAAAAACCCAAGCCCGGCATCATCCCTGATGCTCCTACAGAGGACGGTTCTGTAGCAGGAATGTGTGTATTTCATAAAATTCTTTTTTTTTTATCCAACATTTTTATGTTCTAGAAAAAAAAAACAAAAACAAAAAAACATCACACTTAACAGAGTCATACGAAGCATCTGTTCCATTACTGGGTTTGCATATGTGGCTGTGAAGACTCGGATTAATGATCACTTAAGAAAGCAAGAAATCCTCTCTGATGTTTTGCCTGCTTTGTGCTTAGTTCGAAATGCATTTGAAGTCCCTCTTGGAGGATTTAATAAGACGTGGATTGGTGATGTAACCCTCCGATGTTTTATCTCTATCCATTACGCCACATCAGATGCACAAAACTGTGCAAAGTAATAGGACAACCTGCCACTTTTCCATTAAACAAACCGTGAAATTGATCAATCTTCAGTGTACAAACTCCAGTAATGGCATAAAGGCAGAGAAGAAGGAACACTGTTTTGTTTTTTTAATATATATATATATATATACACACACACGATATGGACTCACTTTTCTGATAATGGTCAAGCTACATCTCCAGACAAGTCTCCCTGCTCCCTCCTCTTTTCTTCTACAACCCTAACAACGTGAAATCTCCCCCTCAGGAACTTCTCCACTGGAGATTTTCCGAAGAAGTCTGGGGTGAAATCTGACATCTGAGAGACAACCGCAGACAGGTGCTTCAGAGGAGGAACAAAGTCAGAAATCATTTCATTTTTTTTTTCCCTGTCACAGAAAACAAAGTGGAACAAAACATAACCGGGGGTTGCTGTTTAGAACCTGTCTCCGCATCTATGCCCTGGCCTTTGTCTCCCTCCAGTGGCAGGTGGGAGACCCACCTTCACCATTTGTTTATTAATTATCACGTCAGCTGGCAGAAAGCCTGTCTGCCTCTAATGGTTCCCGCAGCCAATTTCCAGACGATCTTCCTGTATCTACACTATGAGGGGTTTGTGGGATAAGTGCAAAAAAAATACACTGTCCAGCCTGTTGGCCAGGAACCATCTGCTAATCTGCTTAAATGGTTTTACTGTATTTGTGCAGCAGATGCTTCGAGCTGACCAGAAAGGCTAAATATTTAAAATACGACTCTGCAACATGCCCAGCAGACTACACATACAAACATACAGCAAGATGACATTGTGGTTCATTTCAACTAGCCCTACTTAATGGGTATTTTTATGAGCAATCCATAATATAACTACTTGTAAACATGCAGTGTATGGTTCGTGATTAAGTTCAGAATATGTAAAAAGTGCTACTTTTAGAGTTAAATCACTCGGTCGACAGAAAAAGAACCTACATTTTTTTTTATAACCAAGTAATCATTAAAGTTAGGCATCACACATTTTAGGATGTGCTGTTTTTCCAACTCTCATAATAGTTTAAATTGAATATCTTTGTATTTTAAACTGTTGGTTGAACAAAATGAGCAACTTGACATGCCCCTGAACACATAGTTCACATTATGTCTGACATATTATGGACTAAATGAGTATTTCATTAATAAAAGGTCAAGTAATTCATAGAATTCAGTGATGCTGAAAATAGTAACTGGTTACAGCCCTATTTGATTGAGTTTGATGTCATATTCATTTTGAGAAAGCAAATGAAAAAGGAAGCAAATGAGCCTGTAGAAATTGTTACTATAATTTCTGCTTTTTTATTATTTTATTACTGTAATATGAAGATACAGAGGGGATGACACCCATGCCCTGTCCTTACTTGTAGATCTGAAATAATGAATGTTAGAAAATTAAGTTTCAGACATAAGATCTGCATGTGGTTATATTTACTGCAGATGAGATGGCAGTGTGTCCATTTTCAAGATTTTACAATATGGTAGCAGCAGAGAGGATGGCAATTGTTAATGATAATATAATAAGCCACCTATCTCTGCACCTGCCAGTACTAAATAGAGATCTGTCTTCATAGATCTGGCAGTATAAAGTACAGTGTGTTCTGATCTATGAACATGGGATGAAAGTCTTATTCTTATCGAATAGGGATCCATACATGAGCAGTGCAGACAGTACATTTTGTTCAAACCGTGAATCCGGTGGACTGGAGGCACACATGTACAAGTTTAGCTAAGCCTGTACTGAGGCGACAATGCTGGAGAGGGGCCTCAAAAGATAAAAAGAAAAGGAAAAACATCTCAGGCAGTGATCAAAGTCGGAGATCAGATGTGACTTTAGGGACATAATGTGCTCAGCGGAGTGCACAAACCTCTCCTGACAGGACAAAGTTGGTTCAGGGTTGACATTGATTTACGGTGGGGTGCCGAGCATTCTTTGGCTACGGGGTAGAGAGGAGACACGGGTGGGGGGTCTGCAGACACATTGTAAATTCTTATTAAACTGATCAGAGCAGACGTCACTGAGACATCAAGCTGAATGTGTAGTCTCCCCTTCTGTTTCATAATAGGATCCAAGAAGTTGAAGCCAGTGCACCCCCGAGGCTCTGTAAGTGTTTCCATCTCTTTAAGTCTGACTCTGTGTGAGTTAATACAACGCTGAGTATGATTATATACTGTATGTGTAATGTTCATGTAGATTCTAACAGTATATCTCATTAGCATTTCATACAATAAGATAATTTGTGCTAAAGGACGTATCTGTTATCTCTGGAATGCCTTTTTTTTCCCATGTTAGATCACCACACATACTGTGCATACCACCACATTTATGGCTGCAGCTGACAGTTTGTCATAGCTGATACAAATTGAATCACTTTCATATATTTGATTAGATTAGTTGATTTGATTAGTTGCACATAACATATTAAAAGCCACATTTTGCATCACACGTTATCTTAATGATATCATATTATCGGTTATATTTATTAAACCAATGATTGGCATTATTTTTGATTTAATTTATTTATGCATCGATAGAACAGGCCATTACAAAGGATCATATGTTAAAGTGAGAACATTCTAACAAGTCCAGTTTATGGGACACAGCAAGTCTGTGGATATTCTAGATTTGCCTGATTGAATGCATCCTAACAACTGTAGCAAACTGTCTGTAGCAAAAGATATCTTATATTATTTAATATTCAATTATATTTATGTGTCGTTGAACCACATTGCTGCACTAGGTGACATGTTCTTTCATTGAGAGAACATGGGCGCTTTAGTTTGTTTTGAGCTAATCCCTTATGCCAATATCCTGTTCCCATAAAATTCTCACAAGAACACCCAATCTGTGGCTAAAAAACAGCCTCCACAAATGTACTATTTACTACAGTCTTCAGCATTTTTAGGAGATTATTAAGGGAATGGGTTTAGGGCAGAGTGAGACACAGACAGTCAATTTGTACAATAAAATAAACTATATATTAATATTGCCAGCCTTTTCTTTAAATTGAGAGCTATTTGTCAGCGACTGAATGAATTTATTCAGGTGAGGGAAAACAATTTAAAAGTCTAAACCTGAAATAAAACATTTATTGATGTTTACTTTTTCTGTCTTGGTTTTTATCGCTTTTAGTGGTGGAAAGTAACCAAGTATATTTATGCATGTACCAGGCTTAAGTATAATTTTGAGGTACTTGTACTTTACTTGAATATTTCCATATGATGCTACTCCATAATTCCACTTCTGGTTTAATTAATAGATTTTTAATGCGTCATTGAATTATACTTGTGCTTTTTTTATTTATTCTAAATGTACTGCCCTTCCTAAAATCAAGCTAATTTAACTCAATTAAAAGTAATTAGAAAAACAATGTGTACAGTCTAATTTCACATGTGCATATGTGCAAGTATTTGGTTTAGATCATTGTCTGAATGTCAAATTTATCGAAGGTTAAGATATAGAAAAATACCTAAAACATTTAATTAGATTGGATTTAACTTAAATATTTATGAGTTAAACTATTATTACATTGACTGAATCTACATACTTCATGTTAGCATAGCAAAATTAATTAGGAAGTAATTCCATTCAAATGGATTAAAGTTTTTGCAAGTGCTGAAAAATAGAAGTACTATCTACTTCTTTCCAGTCAAATTCCCACCAGTGATTGGAGAGTGATGGAATGTAAACACACACACTGCTGTGCAAACACGTAAAACGTCCTATCAGCAGAAGCTGTAAGCAAAGCATGACATTCTGCATGAGATACAGGATGGAGACAAGTGAGATGGGAGCGAGGGACCCACGGAGAGGCAGGGCGATAAAGAGAAGGACATAGATACGTGTGGGAACGTGCAGGAAGAACATTTTGATATTAAAACGGTGCAAACCCGAGATTATCATCTCAAGAACTCGGAGACCACGGACAGTCACACACAATCTGACCTAATAGAGTACACGGCCGCTGCGTTCCGATTGGCTGTTACGACCTGTTATCTTGCAGATATGCTGCTCTCTCTCCGACCGTCTTTCCTTATCAACATTCCACTCATGGAATCATGACCTCGGCTCCACCACTCTTGGTCAGCTTTGTTTTCTATCAGTCAGCTGTGTGAGGGGAGAGAACGGAGAGCAAACACCTGTGCTCGCGGATGATATTTGTCGACTTACGTTAGGTAAAAGTCTGTCGACCTGCAGTATATAGACAGAGAAGGTCGAGCGCTGCCAAAAAGCAGTTTGAGTTTTCCTGACAGGAATAGCAGAGCAACAACCAGGAAACGGTGAAGCCCCGATGCGTTTTTTCTCCTCCCGTGGCTTTAATCGAATCGAGCCAGAAATGAATTCACAGTCTGCAATCTGCACAACAAGCTGTCCGATCCCTAAAGGGAAGTCACTTCCAAGCAGAGTGAAGCCATCTATTACTTACTGCTGAGCTCCATCGGGGAGCGAGAAACTAGAACAACACTGAAGCAGATTAATCATCTGTAATCAACAATAGCAACGAGTGAATTAGCCATTTAGAGCGAAAATCCCAACATTATGATTGCTAGACAGGTTATTATAACAGAGTGATGGATTTCTCATTCTTCTCTCTCATGCCCAAACACGCCCATATATTGTCACCCTATTAAAAAGTGACAAAAGTGGGTTTTTGGCCTAAATCAGCTTTTGATGGTGCTGGCCATGTTTGTTATAAACCACCTTAATCCTTAGCTGAATTGATCATACTCTTTATGTCCTGTAGGACAACGGCTTATGTGAAGATGGTGACTTAGACCATTTTATTTTTTTCTTAACAAATTTTTCTTACTCAAAGTTTTTTGCCCAAGTCGGGATGAAATGTCTCGATTTATCAAGCTTTCACGATAACGCGGCTGCTTCGAGAAGCAAGAATCTAGTATATGTATTTGGAATATTTTTATAATAAAGCATATGGATGACTCCTAGACCCATGCAACAAACTGTATCCGTATCTAAAAGATTAATCACAACATTGAGCTGCCAGGCTAATGAAAGCATTACATGTTTAAGGTTCCAGTTCGATACTTTGCCTCAAATGTATCTGGATCTTTTTTTTTACTTTTTGAAAATGAAGACTGACAAGACTCTCAACCAAAAAGTTTTCTCCATCAAAGTTGAGCACAGATGTTTCCCCTGTTGCTTCTTCAGTCACACCGATGAAGGCATAGCCGAAACAGCCTTCTTTTTAGATAATTCAGTCTTGATTCCTCTTCTTTTTCCCTGTGCTTAGGTTTAGAAAACTAAATGAAATGAACAATACTGATTTACTCTTCTAGATTTGCTAACAAACAGTCGACTGTCACTACATTTCTCACTCGATGTGGCAGCACACACACGAGTCAGTGAATACATTCACATCATTTGTGAGGTTTCATTTAAAGAGCTAATGGGTCAAAAACACGTCGTTATTGTCCTTGCAGCCCGCTTCGTGTACTGTATTCTGCTCACTTTATGCAAACTCACTTTTTCTGTTGGAAATATCAGCCTTGAAGTCCTCTCCAGTATTTGATCAGAGGTCCGCTGCACAAAAACATTCAATAGGACGTGATTACCCTTTCTGTTTGAAGGACAAGCCTCATAAAAGAGGAGAGAAAATATATCGCTTCTAAAAACAGGCACATTTCATTTTCAGAGACCTTACAGCAAGATCAGACTGAATAGGAGCACGGAGCTGCCACAAAAAAACAATTATCTAATCATCCATCCCTGATGTGAGTACCATATGAAACACTTATTGGTAGCAATTAATCAAATCCTATTTCCAGCAGTGACATATTGATGAATGCTCTCACATTGTCAGCGGCTGAAAAGAAAGTAAAAAAAAAGGAAAGCTTTGTGTGAACTCTCACAGCAGTTTTTAAGGATGTGTTTTATCGTCTGTTGTGAAACAATAAGTAAGAATTGCAACATCCTCCAGTGTTCAAATCTCATCCATTGTATATGTGTTTCCCTGAGGATGGTGGAAGTTTCAGCTTTCGTTCCATTTCAGTTTTATTTCATCTTGCCTTTGTCTGGCTTCGCACCTGCGTTCAGAATAAATGTAATGAGACAGGTTATGAAAAATCCCACAATGAAATGTTGAATTTAGAGACAAAATTTGTCTTGGTGTTGTTATGGTGTATAAAACTCAAAAATACACACAGACCTAATAATAAATCATATTAAAAAAGAAGAAAAATGACAATAAGTGAGAAGAGCTGCTTGCCTCTAAATAATAATAGAGATAAAACATACAAAATATTGACCGGGTAATAATAATAATAATAAATAATAATATATAATAATAATAATTTATTGAATATTCCATTAACATATTTATTTCCTATTATTTGTGTATTATTTTCACTTTGCACATGAATTAGTTTCAAATATTATTTTCCAAATAAATAAATACATTTAAAAAATAATAAATAACATCAAATAAATACAGCATTTATGTGCAAAGGGAAAACATACACATACACAAAAATTAAATATAATTAATTAGGGAAAAATAAATAAATATATGCATATATACAATCATTATTTTTTTCAGGCAGTTTCATTCCTCCATATTCCATATATCCTCCATATATTCTGTTATAAAACATCTAAAGCTCTGTCTCCTGAGGTTATGTAACATGCAACAGAGGAAGATAAACAGCATATATTTCTTCATATATACTTTCTCCCACACGTATAAACTTCAGAAAAAAAGGCCAAAAAACAAAAAAAAATGCAGAGTTGTGTTCTGCAGCAGTCGAAATAAAATATATTTAATAAAATATGTATATACGTTTTTTTTTAGGACAACACAGTAGCAAAACCTTCCATTTCCAGCGTCAGCTCGACCATTTTGTGCGCAGGGTCCCGTATGTCTGACCCACTAACACATTTCCACCCTGCCGTGACGTCACGGAGGGGCGGAGTCAGGGGCGTTCAAAACACAGCCTTCCCTCGATCCTCTCAGATTTTCTGCTTCCTGCCTTTTGTTTTGCGCTTATTTCTGCCTCTGCGCCAGTTATTCGAGCCACTTGGCGCCGCTTCACTCTTTGTTTTATTTTTTATTCACGCTTTTTAAAAACGTTTTATATAATGTGGCTGCTTTACGTACATTCTTTGCGAAACAGGAGGGTTTTTGTCCGAGACCGTTTCCGCTAACAGCATCCCCGCTGCTGTTTGTTTTGTTTGTTGCTTTCGGTGGATATGGACTAATTAGAAAACCGTATAAATGCACCTGCCGTCGAAGAGATTTTCAGCTTTTGAATTCCAAGAGGTAAGTTTGGTTTCAGCAAAGGAAACGAAGGACAAATGTCTTTTTTTCCGCGTCTTGTGCTGCAGCTGCAGCAGCAGCAACAACAACTGTGCAGCAGCTGCAGCTCGTTATTATCCCGCCTGGATTCTTTCTGTGTTTATGTCACACAACAGCAGCAGCAAAGAGGAAAAACAACACTAAACAAACGCACTCACCGTCTTCATTGACGTCTGTAGTTGCTTAATCTTTCTGTGCCCCGCCTGTAAAAGTCTGAATTGTGGTGTTCGTTGTTAATCCAGTGAACGCAGCTTCAGTGTTTCCTGCATATTTCAGAGCTGCTGCTGCTGTTTACTGAGTCGGACTAACTGACCCTGAACGGACCCTTTGTGGACTGTGGGCCTCGAATTTAAAGAAGCTGCTGTGCAACACACGATATATATATATATATATATTCTTCTGAAAATCATTTGAATTGTCTCTTCCATAAAAGGGGGAAATCAGGAACCCGTGCATCTTTATCAAAACTAAAAAACACGAAAGTGAGAGTGAAATGTGCATTATTCTGGTGGTTTTATATGTTTCCGAGGGTTAAATACATCTTAAGATCCAGGAGACGGACCTGTCACTATTGCTAAGTGAAGTGTAAAGTTCCCTTTTTTTTTACTTCCGATATGAAAAGTTTGTCTGTTTATTTATGGAATAAATCAAAACTGTCATTAGGTGTAACACAAAAAAAACTATATAAGATAGTTTATCACTCTAAAAAAATGTCTTAAAACATTTGAAACACATGCTGTCAACAAGTTTTATATTCTAGGTGGATTAAATATTTAAAATATATCATTTTCAGTTACACCATTTAACGTTTTGTGTCAAAAACCTGCACAAAATCGAGATTTAAAAAAAAGACTTTTAAATGACATCAACATGAAGGCAAAATGTTGATAAATGCTTCTGAAAACTGTATTTTATAAAGTTTTTGACTTGTATTATCTCGCCATGATTTGTCACTGACCTTTTATATATTTTATATCAGTCATAGTAATAATAATATGATATAACACGAGAAACTGGTGAATGTTATTACTCTCCCTCCTCCCTGTATTTTGTGAATATAATGTGTTTTATAAGACTTTATTTAGATGTTTTACAGCTGCATGTGAAGTTAAGTGTAAATAAAGGACTTTAAAGGTTGATCTCAGAGTGAACAAAGACAATCTGTTCCATTCGTAACCTCCTCTCCTCCTCCTCCTCCTCCTCTCCACCAGGTGTGTGTGCCCTGGGTGCAGGCTGGCCTGTGCTGTGGTGGCGATGAAGAACCCCGGGGCTGCAGAAAGCCGGCGGCTGGCCGGCCTGCTGGAGGACGCTCTGGTCAGGGAGGCTCGCCTCTGGAAGGTGCCCGTCTTCAAGAACGGATGTATCCAGGTGAGGAAAAAGGGGCGGGGCGTGTTTAAGTAACAGGATCATAAAGCGCTCATGTTTAGAGGTTGGAATAATAGCTAAACAGGGTTATCTGAGATATTGTAAAGTGAGGCCCCTCTGAGACCCGCATGTTCTTTAACCCATTAAAGCCTAGATTCTTTTTTTTCAAAGATTTCATGGATGTAATTCTATTAGTTGAGTCATTAACAACCATGTTTATCTGTTTTTTTCCATTTTGTACTCTTTTCTTTTCGGAAAAAATAGCATTGTAACAGCCATTATAGTTGCTGCTTACACAAATACGCCCATAAAAACAAAAACCAATTTATCTTGGGTAAAAAATTCTTTTTGGGGGGATTATCCTAGAGACTTGGATTATTAAATAGATGTATGCATGTCAGGGCTGAAAATCATAATGATCTAAATAAATTGACTCTTTCTAGGAGGGTTTGTCTTGGTAGAAGGGTGGAAGAAGCACTTGAAAACTTTATTTTTGCTTAAAACCTTTTGTCTAAGTTGTCTACTATCATGTCATTTGTATCATTTTTCATTTTTTAATTTAAGTATAAAATGACAGCTGTCGACTTAAAGGCTCATGGGTTAAAATTCAGGGTACTAAAAGACTTCTATTTCTTCATGCTGGTGTCATTCATTCACTAATGGCTGTCTCCTTCGACCCCCCCCCCCCACAGGGCACTGATGTCTCTTCATCCCAACACCGGGAAATGATTCTTTGGCTCGGTGAGATGAACAGGCTGTTCCACTTCTGTCCAGAGACCTTTGCACTGGGAGTGTGTGTCCTCAACAGGCTGGTGTCCACTGTCAAGGTAGACAACTACAAAATAACACGACGCTTCGCAGCATCCACTATCTCACTTGTATACATTCAGAATAAAAGTAAGTAATGGGGATTTTCCCCCAGTCCTAGGAGCCTGTACACATAACTGCACAGTACAGCAATGAAAGCACAATTACTGTTTTCTCCACTAGAAGAATGAACGTCTTGTTCTTTTTCTTCTTTGGAACATTACACCCCCTGAGCTAATGGTCTGAGACTGTAGTCAATGAAAACGATACATTACTGTATATGACATCCGATTGTACCGAGTATGGCTGCACAGTGAATCATGAATAATCATGTCTTTACTTTGGTTCATTTACTCGTAAATTTGACAGTATAAATTGTATTTAAATGTTTCCTCAGAACAGCTACTGTGCTGTGAAAATTCATCTCTCTGCTTTTCATAATGTAACTTTTGACCTTTTACGGCCTACATTTCTTAACCCAGCTGGTAAAATCTGGCTCCCAGAACGTTCCGGGAATGTCCGTTTTCATTCTGGGAACATGGATTTGAACATTCCTGCATAACGTTCCCTGGATGGTAAAAAACATTCTGAGTAGGTTAGTTGTATGTTCCAGGAAGGTTACTCGGACATTTCCTGTTAATGTTCCATAGATAACAAAACCATTCTTAGAACATTGTGGGAGGGTTTATCCAACTCACCAAAAATGTTGATTAATTCTGTTACTAGAACACTTTCGCAACGTTACCAAATGCAAATGAATGTAATGGGTTTTTGATATTTAGAGCGGTTAAAAAAATGCCTCTCTGATCATTTCTTCAGTTTCAAACTAAATAAGTCTCTTCTTTTTTTAGGCTCAAACAAAATACCTGAAATGCATCGCTTTTACCTCATTGGTCCTGGCAGCCAAAATCAATGAGGAAGATGAGGTAAGATCTTTCTTTTTCCCCCCCCCCCAACAACAATCATGACAAACAAAAAAAAAAAACGCCCACTTCTGTGCTATTTCAAAACAATACGTTTATTTGCTTCCCTTTTGTCGGCGTGTTTGAACAGGTAATAGGCTCTGTCAGAGACCTGGTTGCGCGGAGCGGATGCACCTTTTCGACAGCGGAGATTCTTCGCATGGAGAGGATCATTCTAGACAAGCTGCACTGGGACTTGTACACGGCAACACCAGTCGACTTCATTCACATAGTAAGTTAAAAGTCAGCAGATAAGACGGGGACAAGCAAACGTGACTGCGGGCCATCGTCATAGCATCTCACAGCGAGAGCTCGGACTGTGAAATACTGGTTCCTGGTTATGCGTAAAAACACAGCAGTACAAAAAGCACATGTTAAACCTCCACACACACACACACACCCTGCCCCCCCCTCCCAGCAGTAAATATTGGTCCAAGGAGAAATTGTGCATTTAATTAATTTTTTGATTCATTGTGCCCTGTATTATTATTATTATTATTATTATTATAAACTGCATTCAGTCCTGGTTGGAGGGCGTCCGACACATTTAATATAATTTACCGTAGCCTGTACCGGAAAATTGTCTGATTTCCGATATTTACTCGAGCCAGTTAAATTTGTCCGCCAATAATATGATTTAATACACCAGCTGACCTCAGCTATGCTAAAACCTGAAGACATTTTCTTTATTCTGTGTTTTTCTACTTTTGAAATGAAGGTCTAATCCAATAGATGGAATAAATCTCCTCATTTTAAATAACGGCCTTTTCTCAAGACTTTCGTTAGTGTCACATCCAGACCTTTTTTTTTTGTTTGTTTAAAGATCCACATTGTCGGCTGTATGCGGCTTCAGTGCAAAAGCGATGCTGTTTGGCCTTGAAAGCCACATGTTGGACAAACCAAAGCTCCAACCAGTGTATTCGCGCATAACGCGGACGAAAAGCAACGGACACGTTACGATTGCGTTTGCAAGCTGCCGGCAAAGTGACAGGCGCGTTGCATATCAGGCCCAAGGCACTTCTGACTAACTCTTACTCGCGATCGCAGCCCTACAGCGGAAACCCAGACCCTGCTGCCGTCAGAGGGGGCGAAACGGACTTAACTTAAGACAAACACCGGGTTCGATAGCGAGTCAGTAACATGCTGGATTGTTAAAGACGGTTTGTAACAAAGCGGCCACTGTTCAAAGGTCCCATGCTGTGTCGCTTTATGGCGCAATACTGTCTCACAGCACAGACCTGTACACAGTCGTGTGACTGGTAAACACTTACAAACACTTACAAATCATTGCCCCAGGCAGTAACCAAATCCTCAACTGTAAACACACACACACATCATTTAGACTATCATGCTGCTGGGCCCACGGCTCTATTCATAACACTGTATTTAGAGATCAGTATCTAAACTGCCTGGTATTGAGGGATTTTACTAAGCAGAGAAATATGGCTGAAAGGACATGTTAAACATCTGGTATGGAAAATGAAATCATTAAATCAGATGAAGTTCACTGCAATAAACTAAACTCTTGCTCTGGCTCAATTCTGGATAAGCATTATTTTTTTGGGGAAAAAAAAACAATATGGCACAAAATATCATGATCAATTTTCTCTAAAAGTCAGTGAATAATACTATTAAATTATTGCCCAGAGCTTTATATTCTGAGGATTCAATAATTAGGCATTTTTTTTATTGTTTTTTCCAATTAGTTTCATAGATGGGGGAAGAAACATTTGCTTGTCATTAATACCAAAATACCCTCTGACTTCAGGTTTTCAAATGGCCATATTACTGTCATATATGACAGTAATTTAGATTATCTAAAGGATTCAACCGTTTGTCAGACAAAGCAAGCAAATCAAAAACATAATAATGGGCTCTAAGGAATTGTAACATTTCACATGTTTTCCCACATTTTATAGCAGTAATCAGTCGATTAATCACTAAAGAAGGTTAGTAAGTAGCGGATCCCCCTCCTGCACCTTGTTTAGCCAAATCTTTAAAGCACAAAAAAGGTAACCTGGATAAAAACTACATCTAACTGTGAGTAGGTCAGCAGTTAGATGCTTTATGAACAGCCTGTCGTTTTTCTTGACAGAAATAAAGTTTGTACAGTGGATTTATCCACACTATTCAAACGTTCTCCTTTTTTTAGGAATACCATAAACTCCTGCACGTCCTGTGTAAACTACATCTGACAGTGATTGATTGATTGAATGTCCCCAGTTGATTTGTGAAATCTTTGTTGTGCATTCTGTGAGTCGTTAATGTCCCGGAACAAAGGGACATTGTAACGTACATTCCCTCAACACGTAATGTCAATAGTTTAGCGTGACAGCGAGATTTTTACGTTTTCTTAAAGCCACAAACCACAGAGCAGCTCGCCACTGACACGGCAACATTTGCTGAGTATGGCGTCGGGCTGATTTAGCGCCTTCTGCAAAACCAAAAAAAGAAAAAGTCACAACTATTGCAGTTATTGGATCTGACTAATGTCAGGTTAACAGTGTGTAGAGTTATTGTCGTGAATCTATTATTGTCCTAGCACTTCACTTTTAGGTAGTACAAAATCCAAGACTTTAAAATAAAGGGACATAATGTATTAATAAAAACAATAATAAAATAAAGACATTTTCTCTTTGCTTTTATACTATTCAAATAAATATTTTTAAATAAATACTTTTTTTTTGGATTATACTGTTAATTATCTCACAATAACATCCCCCCTGAAGAAACGACTCTGTATCACCTTTTTTTTAAATAAAGTTATTCTTTGTCTATAAAACAGCAATCAATAAAATCTATCGATAATTTGTCAAATACTCTTCACCATGACACTTTGATATGAATAAATAAGAGGATTTACAGAGATGCCTTGTCATTATTTGTCATTTGATATGCAACATCCAAGTAAAACTCTCCTGAAAGGCAGAATCGGCTCCGTGACGCAAAATCCATCTGGGAGGGAGAGGTCAAATATGGATTTAGTTTTGTTTTGCCGCATCTCCCTGGTGTTCAAAATTGGATCAAAGACAAAGCATTTTAGTAGGAGGGAGGGGAGCTGACGCAGGTTTTTGGGAAGCTACGGGCGGCGGTTTCAGGGATTACCTTCCACTTTGACACCACATCGCCGAATCCGCCTTCCAGGAAATTCCACTTTGTTCCTCACTAACCATGGCTTATTTTTGCTACAGAGTAAGAGGCAAACGAAAGCAAATGAGCTACGTGAATGAAAGAAATGCGAAAGACATTTAACCATAACACACAAACCTCAGAAGAATGCCGTGATATTTTGAAAATCTAGTATCTAGTGACTTTTACACAGCTGCCCATTAGCGTTCTTCATTTAAACCAAAACGCAAACCGACACTGCAAAAAATGAGATCTTAAGTGGAAATATCTTTTTTTTTATTTTTTTTAACAGATTAAAGCCTATGAACCTTTAAATCTATGACTGTCATGTTCTACTTAAAAAATATAATTGTTATTCATACAACTTTTTTTAATGACATGATAGGAGACAACTTAGACAAAAGGTTTTAAGCAAATAATTTAAGTTTGCTTCCTTTCATATGACGTTCTCAACTTCCTGCTCCTTCCTCCTGACAACATGGTGAAGACAAACCCTCCCAGAAAGAGGTCTTTTTTTGAGATTATTATAATTTTCAACATTTTATAAAGTCTCAAGAATAATCAACCAAAAAGGAATTTTGTACATGGTATAAATAAGTTTTGGGTTTATGGGTCTATCTGTGCAAGCAGCAGCTATAATAGCCATTAAAATGCTATTTTCTGCAAAGAACATAGTAGAAAATGGGGAAAAAATAGATGCATAGTAAGATTGTTAGTGAATGAACTAACATAATTATGAAATCTTTAAAAAACAATCTGGGCTTAACAGTCATGCTTACCGGTTCTTATACTTCAATGGGTTAAGTTAGCTTTGCTTATTTAAATTTGTTTTTCTTCTTGATTCTGGTCATCTTAACATCGTTTAAGAAAATGTTCATCTTTTATTTCTTAAAACAAGATTAAATCGACCAAAATCAGGGAAATGCCTCACATAAACAAAGTGATCTGCTGATGGAATAGGATAGTTCTACGCACGATATTTTCACTTAAGATTTCATTTTTGCAGGACCATCTTGGTTTCTATGAAGCTGACAAGCTGTTTGCATTATGTTCATGAAGAAACTCTGTAATAAAAACGCAATGTGTGTTTGCAACAATGAGCCGCCACTCACTTCCTGCCTATAGATGGGAACACAGAAACACACTGCACATAGGATACAATACAAACAAGTTTACTATGATTCCTCAGGCAAAGGCGGAGGGGTCTTTATCAGTAAAACCTGATACTGAGATTCTCTCGTCTGTTACTCAAAGCGTCCTCCTGCACGTTTAGAAAGCAGCTGGGGACACTGGAGAAGAGCAGAGAATCCCAGACTGCAGAGTGACGTCCTGGCTGAATGAATGTATGGCTGTTATGTAGGATGCACAGTTATATGCGAGTTATGAAGTCGTACGGGTAAATGGACGACGATGACATCATATCGCTAACGTTTTGGTCTCGTTCCTCTTTCCGTTGCTCCGCTCGTCTCCATCCCAGTTCCACGCCCTGCTCGTCTCCGGCCACCCCCACCTCATTCCGTCCATCGGCGACGGCTGGGACGCCGCGACGGACCCGGCCTCGCCTCCCGCCCGGCCGGGCCATCAGAAGAGGCCGCCGGGCTTCCAGGCGGCGTTGTGGACCAGGCAGGTGCAGCACTGTATGGCCTGCCACCAGCTTTGGCAGTTCAAGGGCTCCACGTTGGCCTTGGCCATCATCACTTTGGAGCTGGAGGCGCTCACGCCCGACTGGTTCTCCGTCTTAACCGACCTGCTGAAGAAAGCACAAGTAAGAGAAGCGCACGGGTCCGCCTGGCAGCCTGAGTCTGCACGATGGCTGAGGTCTGAACGGTCCCGTTCACCTGTACTAGAACCCATCCAGTACTCTGGCATGTGCTGATGTCATAGTTAGTTTTTAACGAGATAACTCAAAAGTTTTGGGTCAGATTTTCGTCAGACTTTTAGCAAATGTTGGGAATGGTACTATGAACACATGATTAAATTATGGAAATGATCTGAAAGAAATCCTGGTTTCTAGATCACTTAGAATTTTCTATCGTTTGGTAACATTGCAGTAAATGGACCTTCAAACAGAACAGGCTCCATTATTTGGGGCCCCCTGGCACCTACGTAGCTTGGCCGTATGCTTGGCGGAGGTTTGCACCTTCAGAGTGCTTTCTGGTTATTTGTAAATCTAATCTATAATGCATCACCATCTCCAATCACTAGATTGGATTGGATATGCAGAAGCTGAACTGGAGACTTTAATTATTTTAATTTGATTTAAAAAAAAAAGAAAGATCTTCGCGGAATGAGACAAGTGGTGCATTGCAAAAAAAAAAGAAAAAAAGTCTTGAACAGATTTGTTTTACTTGATTGCTTTAGTTTGTTTAGAGAAAAACAGAAGAAAAAAATTAGTTTTAGAATTAGTTTGGAAACAAAAGCTATTTTATTCTTAGGCCAAATCATCCCAATTTCAAAATGCTTGATTATTTCTCTTTAACCTCATATGAACTTGCACCCTTTTACTCAATGCAATATTTTAGCTTTTTTATTCTTTAAAATAGAGGGCGCTTTCAATGAAGGAACATCAATAAAGGCAAAAGTGCTCAACACATTTATCTGCTTTTATAGGTCCAATATTGTTAGAATAATGATCTCATTGAGGAAACTAGTAAAAGGGAAGAATAGTTTTTGTAAACTTTCATCATAAATTGGTACACTTGAAGTGCACAAGCCTGTGCTCGTCAGATAAATGGCAACTTTGATTTGAAATTGTTCAACTATTATTCACTAGAGTCATTTTTCTGAAAAGTAAACTGTTATAACATGTTTTTTCCTGCTTTGTTGCCCTCGCTCAGGTCGATAGTGGCGAGTTCATCCACTGCAAAGAGATGGTGGACGAGTACCTCCACAGCCTGGAGTTCTACCTGCCGGCCAACGCCGTCTACATCTTCGACAGCGCCCAGATCCAGGATCGGGTCTGGAGCCCCACGCTACGCCTCAGGCAGACCAGGAGGCAGCGGGGCGGCGAGCCTGGGGACTCTGAAGAGTATTACGACGGTTTGAGGCGTTTGTATAACGAGGAGGCCGCCCCGGAGGTGGGCAGAGGCGACGCAGAGGGTTTGTTCGATCCCCAGAAGAAGAACGTCTCCCCCTGCCCACCGCTGCACCCCGCTGTCAATTAGCAGGACATTTACTCACACCGTCCACTTCTTTTTACAAGTGCACAGTGCTCCCAAGTCCTAAACATTATGTTGCTAATTTTAAGGCCACGGCCGTTGTGCATAATTTATAATCATGATTAATAAAAGTTGATTTAATGAAGATTGAGAAGAGGGAAGAAAGCTTCTGAGGTCAAATTTAGTTACCGTTTTAGTCCCTCCTGTGCACTTGTTTATAGCTAAATGTGAATCTGGACGTGTGTGTGTGTGTGCGCGTGTGTGTTTAAGTCTACAAGTTATTTTTGACGTTTTCTATGTTGACAGCTGGGCGGTTTTGTAGGAAATAGTTGAGACTGAATGAATTGAGATTTGAATGTCTCTGTAAACAGAGCTTTTGGTCCATTTTAGGTTCTCACCCTAATAATATTTTTTTTTTTTACTTTTTTAACCTACACAACTCTTATCCACCACACGCTTGTTTAAAGTGACGGATAATATTTAGGCAGTCGTGTGTTTTTTTTGGTTTGAAAGTCGAAACCTGATTTTGTTTGAGTTATCTTGGTGCTGAGGGTTCCCCCAGAGCCACATAGCACTTTAAGGTAAAGACACACTTTTTAAAAATGCAAATAATTATATTTTTTCAGAAACCTTAGTTATTATTTTAATCTTTTACCTGTACTAAACATTTTTTGCTACCTTAAGTGTTTTTTTTTAAATTTACCAGTTATTTCTTGACCAAAAAAAGCTTTAATTTCATAACTAAATGTTGCAAATGTTTTTTTTATATATATATTTCATTAATACTTTAGCCTGTGTTGAATTTTCTTTATGCAGTAATGTGAAGTATCATCACATTATTAATGCTTAAGTATTCAATTGCATCTCGTTACTGTTGGTAACAAAACGTTTCCATTAACTATTTTTAATCATGGCTGAATATGCAGTGTGGCCAGTGGGTCCTAACCTCCACTACGGAACAAGTCAAAGTCTACAGAAGTCGTTTTTTAGACTTCAGGCTGCTGAAATTATGTTACGGTGTTCCAAAGGATGTCAAGCTCAGCAATACGATTTCTTTTTGGTTTGTTTTTGTTTTTTGAAATGTGAACTGGTTTCTGTCCTCAGCTGTAAAGTCTACTTTGATTCATCCGGTTGAGCTGGATGCTACATGGATGCTAATGTAAAGTTTTGTTTTTTTTTTTCCTCCATATTCCTTCAGATACTGAGGCAGCTATTATCTTATTGTTTTCTCAACCACAGAAATAAAGCTATGACTTCAAAAGTTTCAAATGGAGTGTGATGATCTGTTATTTCCGTTTCAAAAGGAAGCAGCACGTGGGAGAATCCTTCCTGCGTCTGGAAGGTCGTCAAGTTTCGTTCTCAGCCAGACAGGAAGTCTTAACAGGTTCACAACATTTCTCCCTCTTGTCATCTAAACTGCCATTCAGCAAGTTGGTGAATTCTTATATTTTACTTTGCGTTTTATACTGATGTGATTTTTTTTTTCTTTTTTTAAAACGTAAGAATCATTAGGGTACTTATTCACTTTTTTTTTTTTTTTTTTTTTGCAAGAGGTCCATACTGCTCTTAGCATGAAGACGAAGCAGCTTGGCTGACTAATCCGCCTGCCAGCACCACTAAACTAAAGCTCACTAATTAAGGTTGTTACCTTGTTCAATCCCTACAAAAAAAATTGTTTTTCTATGGCTGACAGCAGTAACACCACTCGTCTAGCAACCTCAGCGATGACAATAAGCAAAATATAACTTGAGAATTTTGATTTCCTAATTTTTTGGGGGGAAAAAGAACATTCTCAGATTTTCCTTTCAACGTTTTTCTCCTTAATGCAAAAAAGAATAAATGTTTGACTACAGCATCATGCCTGTAAGATGAGTTCAATCATGTCCTGTATGTAGAACAGACCCTCATTATAACCATTACTCAGCTGTTCCAGTGTGTTGGTGTGCTGAGGGGTGAGAGAACAGAGCTCTGAACAGATTGCACTGCTGGGTGACATCCAGGGAGCCCTGCAGGTGGTGGACAGAATAATAATAGTGTTGGCTGAGCCCTCACAGTAAACAGAGAACCTTTACTAACAAGAGTTCAATCCTGTACCATGACTTCCTCTCTCTGTTTTCAATGATAAACTGTATTAAATCATGAAAATAAATCATTTGCAGTATCTAAACTTTATCCTGGATTTATACAAAAAATGTGTTTCTCATTTGTAGCGTAACCTAATTAAACTTCCTAATCTAATTTCATGATACTAAACATAATTTATATTCACCATAAATAAGCAAGAATTCTAAAATGAGCTAATCCTTGGTTGTAAAGCCTTCATACTAGAATAAGGGGAGATAAAGTGAGGGAAAGGTTTTGAGTGTTGAGATGCAGCCAGGTGCAGTTTGTGCTGTTCACACTCATACTGTACACACACACACACAGTTAGCTAACATGACCTCCCTGTCACACACACTTCCTCTTCAGATGTACTGTACACACAGTCAAAACATTTCACACAACCTTCTTCCTGTCTGCGACAGTAACTGTCAGGTGAAGCAGTGTCGTGTGTATTTTATGACGCCATCTTTCCTGTCCACCTTTGACAAACACACACACACACACCCCGAACATGAGGTCTCTCACACACACCCAGCTGAGGTCAGCACCACTGTGGTGAAAGCTGGACCGGGGGGGAGGGGGGATTATGTGCAGACTGAGCAAACATCACCCAGCTCTTCATTCAGTACTAAACAGGAAGTGGTGCGTCTCAGCTGACAGCTGTTTGGGTTACAGTTGAAGCCGGCAGCGTCTGCGTGTTGCTTTTGTTTGTGTGTGTGTGAGAAAATCAGGCAGGTGTCTTCACCTGCCTGTTTTTCCACTTTCATCTCCCTTGAATATTGTCATACACAATCATAGCAGAGAGACACATCAAAGTCAGGAGAGGTGGGGGCTGGGTTGCATTTATTTCCAAGGACAGACAGTAAATACAGCTGCTCTCTTTTCCATCTCCGAGTGTAAACTCTTCTACAGCGAGCTGAGGCTTTTTATGTTTTCCTGAATCCTCTGTGTGTGTGTGTGTGTGTGTGTGTGTTTGTGTGTGTGTATATATACTGGCTTCATGTTGTCCACTGTCACAACACTCACATCACTTCTTACAATAATATCATATTCAAAAACTAGTATATTTTTGCATATTAAGCTGAGTAAGCTCTAAAAATATTCACATACATTTATTGCGTTAATATGAAACAGCACCAGAATATTGCATAACTTTTTATTAGGACTTAAGACTAGGTTTTAGGTTGTCAGTACCTATGTATATGCAGTAATATATACAGTATACAGGTACTCAGTTTTATTGCTATTTAAAAGTGTTATTTGGGCTTCTCTTGGGTATAAAAAGGTTAACAGACAAACAACACCTGGACAACAGTAAACATTTCAAACTGTTCATATGGAAAAACTTGGAGCAATGGCTTAATTTCACTAATACCGGAAATCAAATGCACCCTCTTTTTTCTTTTTTTACAGTTTCAAACAGTTTTGTGTTGCCTACGATGCGTAACACTTGTAGTACCAAAGGTGAATGTTCATCCGTGGGACTTCTCGTTTGTGTGAATAGTTGATGGAGAAAAAAAAAACACAACAGAAAATCTTTAAGTCACAACGAAGAAAAAATATAATGCATAATATAAAGTGTCCAAAGAAAATAAAAACATAGAATGAAAGATCCTGAATAAATGAGATGGCCACTGTTGGCAAAGTGAACTTCATTCCTTCTTATCTCTCACCATCTTTCACTTTCTTTCTCCCCCCTGTGGCTTCATCATCATCATCATCCTCAGTGTCTCTTTGGTCCATGTGCACAATGTCAAGATGGAATGTCAGAACGAAGAAAAAAAAAAAAAACTGAAATAAACAGGTGTTGCCGTTGCTATGGTGATGGAGGACAAATCCATGGTCGTGTGTGGGAGGGGTGTACAGCGCCCATAAATTAACTGAAAAACAATGACAAACAATAAACAAAATAAATTGAATGAACTGACAACTACTTGAAAATAATAAATTATAAACATCTTAATTCTACAGCCAGCTAGAAGGTGTTAGTGAGTAGAAAACGATAGAGTGAGCCGTTGCATCGACATTCAACATGATGCAGTGATGTAGTCAGCGGAGGAGCTCTGATCTGGATTAAAGACCCTTTTACAACACTTTTCCACAAATGTGACCAAAAGGGGCAGACTTGGTTTCGCTTTCATTAAAAATAATAAATCACAAAATGGAAGATCTGAATCCTACATCGGCACCGACAGGCTGAAGGGTGTGTGAGCAGCCACAAGATGGAGCCACATGTCCTCACATCTCAGGCCTCGCCAGGAGAGAGAGAGAGGATGACTGGGAATACATTAACTACAAGTCATATACAGTTCACGTTGTCCAAAGCGAGCTGAGCATACGTTTTCAGATCATTTCCAACCTCCCAGGCAGCCGTCAGCTTCAGTTACTGTCAGTACGGCTTGAAGATTAACTCGCAGGGACTTAAAGCTGGCTTTGACATATGACATATAATTAATCAAAAACTCTCCCCCTTTTGATAACAGAAGCTTCCCGGAAAAGTATTGAAACGTCTCCACCAAATAGGGGGAAACTATTTCTTTATGGATTTCGTTTCTGGCCCGGACCACTTAAAAAGACAAAGAAAAACGGATGAAATAAACACACTGCAGATGTAAGGAGGTGAAAGTGTCGTCCGCTTTAGCCTGTTTGTTGCTCAGCAGCTGATTTTTGCCTCTGAAACACAGTAAAGGGGGGGGTGGATTCTTTCGAGAACCCCCTGCTATCCACTATATCACCGTGAAATTAAAACAGAAGTCTGGCAAGAAAGGAGACATGGATACTGAATGATGGGTCTGCTACCTGCCTCTACAAGTTAATAGTCTGCACTGAGAAACAGAAACCAGTGACTGCCTGTCTGGACGGAAGTGAATACACACAAAAAAAAAAAAAACTTGCAAAATGATCCACAGTAAAATGGAATAGGATGCGTGATTTATAGTTAATGAGCCGTCACATTAAATGCCTGTATTCTACTTACACCTGGCGTGATTATACATTATGCGCCATCAGCGTACTGCTTATTTAAAATGGTCTGCTCTATTCGAGCTGTATTCCGCGTCCCCTATTTAAAAGCAAAGCTTTCGATTGCTTCAGCCAGCGAGTCCTCCTCCCCGAGTATCCTGAATAATTAGAGCGAGGCAAAGGGAAAGAGTGAAAGGACAGGAAATGTTAAGCTCGGGCAGGACAAAGAGGGGAGGAAGTTTCCTTCACACATGCCAGGTTTTTAGAATAGCTGAAATGCGCGTGTGTTGGAGAGATAGGTCCGTGCAGCACGATTCAATTCTGTAACTCAGAGACGGGACACAGGGAAGCAGGGGGAGGAAAAAAAAAAGTGATTTCAGGATTCAAGGCACTGTATGAAAGACAGAAGGGTTATTTAAGGAAAGAAGCCGGGTTGGAAAACGGAAAGAAGGACGAGGCAGAGGGAGTGATGGATAGATGGGAAGGACTGGCTTACTTTTTCTTGTCCTTGTCTTTCTTGAGGGGCTGAGATAAGGAGAGCGTCTCGGCTGCCACCTTCTTCCTGTTGTGGGCGTTCATCTCCTCCTCCAGGTCTCTCCGCTTCTCCTCCACTTTCCTCTTCTCCTCCTGGTGCATCCGCTTCAGCTGCTCAAACTTATCGTGCAACTGAGACGGCAAAGGACAAAAAAAAATACAATTTTAGAACTGAACCATTTTTTTTGTGTAATGGGTGAAGGTTTGCTCATATTAGTCAAACAGAATTATTTAACTGCAGTTTCCTTCAGCTCTATGGGGCCTGTTTTGAATTCTCCTGTTTGGTCAAAGTGAAGTATTTATAAGTTAAAGAGATATTTCCCTCAGGCGTGGTTGAGATATAAAAGAGTACATATTTAATGTTTTAAGACATACAAATATTCTGCATTGAATAATAATTTCTGTCTGTGTGTTTTCCCCCCACGCGCTAAAATTACTCATTAAAATAAATACATATCTACTCATTCTCCCAGAATCTATGAATATGCAAATAATATTTGTTCTACAAGTGTAACTGCTGGATACACAATCAGAAAAGGCTTTGGTTTCCTGTGCAAACCTTATTCTGCAGAGTGAATGTTAAACATCATAGTGAGGTAACAATAAGCAAAACACATGTTGGACTGAAAGGGGAACTTTAAGCGCAGTTAAAACAACCTGTTGTAAAACACAGTCACATAGTAAAAACATTGCTCAAGGTATAATAAACCTAAGGCATCCTTTCAAAGACGCGCTGAACTCTCACCGGTAAAAACTACTTAACAAAAGATGATCATTTCAACACAGTTCTTTGGCCTTTGCCTCATATCTTGTTTCTTACTTGTACTGATACTACACATGAAGTCTCTTTGTAGGGATACTGAACAGCAATGATAGGATCAGTGTTATTGCATTCCACGTGTGTCGCTACATCTGATCTGCAGGCGGAGACAGCGCAAACGTGTTTTTTGCCCAGTGTCATCATATGTGGACATACGCTACCGTTTAAAAGCTTGGGGTCACCCAGACAATTTAGTGTCCTCCATGAAAAGTCATACGTTTATTTACCACAATAAGTTGTAAAATGAATAGAACATTTGATTACATTAGCCCTTTGACTCAACACGTTGTACCATTAGAACACTGGAGTGATAGTTACTGGAAATGGGCCTCTATATACCTATGTAGATATTGCACCAAAAACCAGACATTGCAGCTAGAATAGTCGTTTACCACATTAGCAAAATATAGAGGGTATTTCTAATTAGTTTATAGTTATCTTCATTGAAAAAACAGTGCTTTTCTTTCAAAAAAAAGGAAATTTCTAAGTGACCCCAAACTTTTGAATGAGTGTATTTGACTGTAGCTCCACATGCCAACACTGACCTCTCTCTCTTTTTCTTTCAGCTCTGCTTCCGTCTCTTTTACTTTGTTCACAAACATTTGTCGCATTTCTTCCTCTTTGCGCTGCAGGTCTCCCAAGAACTCTTTCCTCTTGGCCTCGTAGGTCTCTTGAAGACTAGAGAGGGTGAGAGGGGGACAAAAATAGATGCACAAGTATTGTCTCTGAACAGTCCGGACTTTGCCTGCTGTTGACGCTTGAGTATCTCTGTGATGTGGGATTTCGTGTATGAAACTCCCTGTGCACACAGTGTATGTGTTTGAAGTGCAGGTCCACCCCCTCCCTTTCTACCTGAAGGGCTGGCTGTCAGGATCTGTATCTTTGAAGCCCATCTCCTCCAGCTTACAGCGCCGGTACAGCTCGTAGTGGCGGGCGTGGGTCTGCTCCCTCAGATCCTCCATGTTCACCCTGATCAGCATCTCTCGCAGCTTGACGAAGTCGCAGTGGCTCTCGTTCTCCACTAAAGGGGGTGAAAAAAAAAAAAAAACGTACCACAGGGTTAGGACGGCAGCGGCTCATCGAGTTATTTATAACGCTGGCTGACATTTTTCCCGCTTTGGTGTTGGAAAAAGAATGAATCAGCACGTCCCAGCTATAAATGGGCAGTTATGACTTGATTGACGCTCTCAGTCTCTGCTTCTAGCTTTTGCTCTGCATCTTCTTCACTGCCTTGAATATATTTCAGCATCCATCTGTCACCCCATTAACCCTCCGTCCCTCCCTCACTCTCGTTCTCTCTCAAAAAAGCAGGAAATCATCCCAGATCTCTAAAGGAATGCGGAGCAGACTGCACGCTGGATAAATCACATTTGGCATTCACTGCAATTAAATTAAACTAAATCTATCACACTTTGCCAACACACAGGATGTGATGATTAATATTCTGTGCTTTTAGGAGGTTGTGTGTGTTTTTTTTTCCCCTGGAGCGACTCAAACAACGTGAGTGATTCTTACAGTTAAACGCGTACATGGAGAGGAAAGGGCAGGAAGTGTTTCCTGCCTGACAGACTGACAGCAGAGGGAGGGACGGGGGGATTATGCTTTGAGCGTCATTTCCATTCTGTTGGGGCCTTTACTCATAGGTCACCTCATTTACTCCGCTGCGACAATAATGTCAGCTCTGTTTTCTTTTCCCTGCTTTCTCTGAGAGCAGAACTGAGGTCAAAGTGACCCGAGTTAATCAATCTCTGGTCTTTGAGAAAAATCGGAATAAAAGTTGATAGTAATATCGCTGTGATGGTTAATAATCAGACAGAATACTGTGTTCTACTGTTTTTCTTCCTCCAGAATCACTCCTTTTCAAAATAATTCCTTCTAAAAGGACGTTATTTTTTCCCCTCATTTACAGATTTGATAATACAGTCATGTGGAAACTTGGAAAACTACTAATTATTTGATATGCTCAATCGCCTCCAATTTTAAAAAGGGACAGACAAGAGTTCCAGATATTTTTTTTTTCAGTCAAAACTGGAGCAGCTGTGGTTCTGTGTTTAACCTGATACACCGGCCGACTGATCTTGGCAAAACTAGAAAAGAGTGAGTCAGGCGACAGGCGACTTTCCTCTTTTCAGGAAACTGATACGATCAACCTTTTACTCGGTAGTAAGAGCTTCCCTGTGGTTTCAAAACTGGTTTGTTTGGTGGCTGAGGGCATGTGCAGAGTGAGGGCACATGATCTTTCAGGGGGTTGGACCACATGCCATGAACCCCTGGGTAGCAGCGGCGGTGGTAAAGGGATGGATTTTGTGATTAAATACCACCACAAGCTGTGAGCTCTCTGGATGTGAAGATACCAGGAATTTCAATGAAAAAGCCTAATTAGCACGTCATTTAGCTTCTCCTCATAATAGCAGGCAGTCTGCAGTGTAAGAGTGAGATGAGGCATCAAAAAAAAATGCATCAAAACAACTGAAATACACCAACGAAAAGTTTCCTTAGTTTTGACAAGTAAATAACTAAGGAGTCACCTTGTCTACGTTAAGGCTTTTTGACAACAGCTTTTGTAAAAGATGTGAAATTGTAGTGGTGTTGCAGCCGTATGAATCATCTACTCTTCCTTTCACTGAAATTTGCTGGTGAACCACATCATTAGTGGGAAAACTGAGCTACAAATCGACAGGAGTTATTCTTTGAGGCCGAAGCCAGGCTGCTGAAACTCGCTGTTCATTTGGCATTTATTGGTCTTTCTGTACTGGACCCCTGCTGAGGGCTGAATGGGGTCCAACCCTCCGACTGACTACAGCGCTGAGCCCCGAGGTATCACAGCACAAGGCTCAGCAGACACACACTAATACACACACGCACACACACTAAATCACAGCAGCATGAGAACAGACTTATAACAATAGAGGGAAACAGACGTGGCTTCAAATAAATCTACGGTTACCAAAAAGGAATGAAAATAGACAAATGTTCTAAATTAAATTATATAAAAACACTATTATGCAGACTGGCTGCCCCTAAACATAAACATGATCCACATGTCCCAGGCACATCTTATGCCTCTATGGTTTTCGCTGTATTTTGAGTGGTAGGCAAATAAGAAATGGAAATAATGTTTAATAACATATAGCAAAGTTTGGCAGTATTGTATACAGAACATAGTCTTTAAATTCAAAATATCGCTTTGAACAGACAGATTATGGAAAGAACATTCAACAGTTTGCGTCACAGATTAACTCATCTGTCTGTCTTTAGTATCATTGTGCAACCAGCAAAGCTGCTAAAAAACTTGATTAACGGTAAATGTTAGCATAAAGCTAACACTTACCGAATCCTGATTATCAGTTAATGTAGCCTTTAATACAATTTATTCTTTTAATAGTATCAGAACATGTTATTGTTTAGCAAACTTTTGTCCAAATTAATAATTTCAAAGAAATTTCAATTAAAGAAAAACATAGAAGTTTTTGATTTGTTATGATTAGAAAACAGTTAATCACTCTGCATGCCAATTATTGTGATGAGATTTTGCCCTAAATACAATTCATACTCACATACAAACACTTAAACAGTCTGTTTGCACAAGTGCACAAACGCCCGGTAGCATGAGGAGAAAAAACAAGGTTCTGCTGTATGCTACAAATATCTGGAGTTCAGAGATAACAGAGCATCAAGATCTTGAGGGAAGACAAACAAAGACACACACACACAAAGACACACACACACACACCCACAACCCGTTTCAATTGCTCCTTTTGTAAGCAGACAGGCCTTCCTCTGTCTTCCTTCAAGTCGATGGAAATTTCCCCCGGCTCTTTGAGGTTACCATAACCCATCTATGTGACATCTGTCATCTACAAATTGTTTCCATTAACACAGACCCTCCTTTCAGTTTCCCCGAGTGTCGTAAGACACGGAGACGTCTGTCCTCTTCTGCCTCTGTCCTCGGATACTGTGACAAAGAGTGTTGCGTTGAATGGTGAGCCATCGGTTTGCAAGTAGGCCTGATGTACAAGCCAAATGTTTTTTTTTACTCGCATTGCATCCCTTCAATCCAGACTTGTATCTAAAGATGCTCATGGAAACACAGCTGCAGCTGCATCATCCAATAGGATAGTGTTACTTAGCCTCATTGATGGAATATGACAATAGTTTCCTTCTAACTAAACAAGAGTTGACTTTGATTTTGGGCATTGGGGCTACTCTTGTGCCGTGATGAATCTCCTGTCTGTTACTGGACTGGACTGCAGCTTCATATTGTGTGATGGAGTGCAAAGGAATCCATCCCCCTGGAGACACGGGCTTTATAAATAACCACAGAGCATCCTCTGAGGGTTGAGGAATGGGAGTGGTCAGTGGATAATGGGGAGAGGGAATGGGGAGGGAGAGGAAAGGAGGAAAGGAGGAGAGGGTGAGGAGGACACAAGGAGTACGTCGAGGGACGGGAGGAAGGAAGAGAGATGGAGGGAGGAAGTAAGAGAGAGAGCTTCCCTGATCGCAGCACTCCCGGCTGAGCAGCGATATTCTCACAGCGCATCTCTTTGTGACGTTATTAAATTAAACTGTTTACCCTCATTGACAAGCAGAGAGGAATGAGTTGTGGGAATCCAGCATCCCAGGCACACTATGGGCAAAACATGCACGCACATAATAATGGCAGAGAAACACGTGTTATGTCGACACAGACGACAGACAGAGCACCATACATGTCACAGCCACACTGGCAAGTTCCAAAACAATCTCTACCCACTCACCCTTCATTTTGCTGTGTCATGCATGAAGTCATGCTCACAGCTGTGGGGGGAACTCCGCTTTAAGAGGGTGGATATAAGCACAATGGCAAAGCGTGGGACTAATTTAACACACTGCCATCTTGCAGCATGGAGACAGAAGCAGGCTCAGCTGTCCATTATTATTTACTTTTATTAAGTGCAAAACATCCTCAATACAAGTCAGGATTTTGTTTACCTACAAGGCATTATTTTATATCACCACCATTGGGTGGTGGCTGGGTGGTATAACGTTTCATACCAAATCCCAGTGTTTTTTGTTAATGATAAGAATTTTTCATATAGCCTAATACCAGTGCGTGTGTAGCGTACAAAACGTTGAGAACACAGAGCAGTGGACTGTTGGGACAGTTGAGAGGGGGTTTGTTTTGCAGTTGTACCAAACAAGCTGCATGCGGCTGCATGTGAGATGACAGCCTGTGTGTGTTGAGCAGTGAACAAAATGTACAGAGAAAATGTCGCAGACACGGAGGAACTTCCAAAAAGAGGAGCCGTGTCGGGTGTGTGGAAGTACTTTGGCTTTAAACAAAATCTGACACTGATCAAACATAATCTGTAAATGTTGTCAGGCTAAATTTGCAGCTGCAGGAGGCAACAAGAGTCACCAAAAACATGTCCTAGGATATGAAGAAAGCATGAAACTAAGATCTGCATCCTCTTCCACATCTGCAGGTAACATTAACATTGGTGCTGCAACACAAAACGTGAATCAGACATCACTCAAAGACGCTTTTTCTAAGGGGATCGATGCAACGTCTTTGCAAACAGCAGCGTTTTGTAGGCCGATTCAAACCTGTGTTAATACTAGTCTGGTAGTCTGGCAGTAAGCCTACTTACTGCAGTAACTATTGTCTAAATTATTAGAGAATGGGGTTAACGCCTAGTCCTGCATGAAAAAAATAGTCAAATACCATGACACTGATAGCATTTTGAAAAAAAACATGATATAAAGCTCTAATCACCATAAATATATAGTGTAATGAATTTGTAACAAGGAAGCAGAGAGGAAAGGTGGATGGAGTTTTACACTTCACTGTGTTGCGTGTGCACATCCATGTCAGGTTAACCAGTGTTTGGTAAATGTTTAACAGTTCAGTGCTATGAGAGGGTTTTCACTTCCACTCTCCACTAACTAGATGGGTATGACCACAATATGGTGGAATCACCACATTTATGCATGAATTGAATTGGTGTAGACCAGACTTCCTCAAACATGATCACTGCCAGAAACACCCATGATCCAAAGTATTTCTATCACTTTAGGTTTAAATTATGATTTTATTTTATTATTAACTGAGGAGCTGTCACTCTTGTTTCTGTAGCCTAGAAACGTAACGGTAGCCAACACCTTCTATATAAAAACTAACCAGTGATTTCGCCTAAAGGCAAGAGAGAACATGACTGTAACAACCAGTGAAATCTTTACCAGCTAGTAGCCACTAGGAGGAAGTGATTGAGTAATGATTTAACTGACACTTGCTCATTCTGCTTGTCTTTCTGCTTCTCTTTGTGTGATCTAAAACACAGGCTTTTGTTTATAGTTGTCCAATGAATTTACATTATAGGTTAGTAATACACTTGAGCCTTCAGACATTTGCCTAACATCACAGCTCGTTAATGTCAGCGTCACAGTTTCGCACTCCCTCTTTCTCATTTCTGTAAATATTATTCCTGTAGCTGTCTGGAAAAAAAGGAGTCCAACATTGACTGACTCCTTTATGTAACCAACTCTTACCCATTACACCCCAAACACACACACTCAAAGAAACACACCCTGGTTAACGTGGTTGAAAATGGTTCTCACCTTGCACGACACCCCAGGGGTACTGCCTGGCCCTCACCGTTTTGTTCCCCACTTTGACTTCTTCAACGCTTCCGACCACAGCAAAAGGCAGATGGGCCTGCACGGGGACAGAGATCAGAGGATCGGAAAGGTCAAAGGGTCACAGGTGCAGGGCCATTACCGGGAAGCTGGCATTTCTTAAAGGAATTTTCCCTTATATTATTTACAGCAGAGGAACTGTTTTTACAAGTTACCCTTCACTAGCTATACACATGTTTTAGTGTAGTAATAACTAACCAACGAAAATATTAAACGTTAAGTGTTTAATTTCAAATAAAAACTTTAGTCACTGTGGCTGTCATGTCACTTATCTTTCGCAACCATGAGTTGCAACAGAGCTCTGTTTTAAGTTCAGCATGTGGCACAGTTGAGGCTGAGAGGCCTATTTTGTTGAAGTGATTAAACACACACACACAATTTCTTATTGCTTTCAGCTACTATGCCTCCTTAGAATGCACGGCGAGGCATCATTGGGAAAACATGCCCGACATGCAACCTCAAAAATTAGGTGGTGAGTTGAAGCCAGCTGGCTGCTTGTGGCGCAGAGCAACGAGCTGGTGAGTGTGGGCGCTGACGTAACCAACTAGGAATAGATGGGGGATGCTGTACAAGGAGGACTGTGCCTAGGGAACCAAACGCAGTCCAATTTATCCATGTGAGGATTCACTGTTTGCGCATTTGTGGGTGTGTGTTGAAGCACAGCACAATCGTATGTCATCTGCCTTATGAAATCTGACCAAAGAAAAGCTTAATATTCTGATAAAAACCCCTTTGTGCTTGCTGCCTGTGTACAATTTACCAGTTTATGTTGCTACATGGAGTTTTTTTTCCCCAGTATCTCTTAATAAGCACATTAATTTTAACAATGGAAAACCAATGGAAAATAAAAAATGTGCAAACGAACATATAATATCAGGCCAGTTGGAGGGAAACGTGTTGCCAGGAGGTTCATAAATTCTTTTTTATTACGGAAAGAATTGAGAAGCGGAGAATTGGTGGAATCAAACCGAGTCACACAATTTCTTTTGTTATGCTATGTATAATGTTATAAAGTATCCAGGGTGAGCTAGTATAAGCAAACATGCTGAGTGTTTACCCCTGTGTACAGTTAGTGGGAAGTGTCTAGATAAGAGAAACATTACTTTTCAGTGCATGTGTGAAAAGCAAATAAAACGGTGTCAACATATGCTGCGGTTACCAGATGTGTAACACATGTGCTGCTTAAACGCAGTGCTGCCATGTCTGTGGGCATGAAGATATCTTTTTGAAACTGAGCATTTTCAGTGTTGCAAGTCAAAAAAAGCGATTATATGGAAAAAATAAATAAATAATAGCGTGTGTAATAGAACATCTGGCACAGTTTTCACGACATGTCTTAACCGCAACAGGCACAAGCATGAGCTACAAGTTTGAACATATATTACGGTCTACGTTAGACACATACAGTGGTAAAAAGGTAAAACAACAGACATTCTCACAGTTCAACTCATATTATTCTGTGCGCGAGTAGTTTTTTTTTTTGAGTCACCACAAAGTAACTTACGTTCATGGAGGCGTTGATCTCACTGACCGCTTCGTCATCTGTTGGGAACTGATATATCTGGACACCGTTGCTCACCAGCTCGCTCATAATCTTTATTTTGAACTTATGGAGCTCACTCTTGGAGATTGTGTCCGCTTTGGCAATGATGGGAATGATATTAACCTGAAGGAAGGATGACAGAAAGAGAAGGATAGTTTTAAATGTCAAGTACATTGTACATACTACATGGCAAACATAGTAAACGCAATCTTGTAATTAATTAAAGATGCATAGATGGAATTTTATCAATATGATAAGAGAAGATGTACAAGGCATCAAATAAATGTTTTCTACAAATCATTAACTTCCTTTCATCACCGGGTCATAAACAAACACCTGTGAAAAGACTAAATAATATTGAAGACCTGATGGATAAATAAATGAAGAAAGTCCAATGCTAAATATGGCTGAGGCAGCATATGAGACCATATGCTACCAACATTGTGTGGTGAATACGTGCAGTCAGAACCCCAAAAGATACATAAAACAAACAACGATTATGAAAACAAACCAGGCTCCATCCCCAATCAGCAGCAGATGCGTAAAAATAAACACACGGTTTTGCATTCCTCTGTGCGGCTGCATTACCCAAATCACTATCCGCGAGGATGATGACGATTCCCACGGATTTACTCATCAAATCCATAGCGTGCCTCGCAGCAAGAGCCTAAGCTCGTTAGGAGTCAAATTACAGACTCGTCATACTTTGTTTGGATAATTAATTTGCAGCGGGGAAGCCAGCATTAACTCCCGAGGTCATTAATTGGTATCCAGTGCTGACAAACACCTTGTATAAGGCAGACAGGAGTTAGAGTGACTTGATGTTGTCACTAAAGAGGGAGGGAACAGGGACTAGTTTGCTTCCCACACCCGGGTTTTCCCAGCTGACCAAAGAGTATTCTTAAATGGTTGTTTGTTCTGGACAAACAGGAGCACCAGATGGGTAGCTTAAACCACATCAGAGCAATTCACATATAAGACTATCTCTAAATTAAGAAAAATAAAACAAATAATTCTATGTTTAAGCCTGAATCTTCTGTCATTTTTTGGTTGATTGGTATGTAGGGACAGATCAATCCTCTACATCCTAATCGTAGATAATTAACTTGTAATAATTTCCTCCCATTCAAAAAAAAAAAACACATTTTCAAACAAAGGACACCTCCATTAGACTCTTATCTCTATTCCTGTCTCTATCCAGCATGCTCTGCCAGGGCCTTCAACCATCCTCTGGAGGGAGGGGGGGCTGATACCCCATTTACAAGAAAAACACCATTGTCTGGCCTTGACAGCAAAACCTACACACTGAGGGAAAAGCTGTTTCTGGTCTGTTTCCCTGGTTTTTTCCTGTGACAGGCAGACAAGGCACCTCTGTTCATTTATCTCTGGGTTCCAGATAAAAGTTCATACTTGCGCACAGAAATCCCCCGCCACCCCCTTCCACTGAATATAACTCAGCAAAAAAAAACCAACTAAATGTGACTATAGCCCCTAATCCTGTGCTGATAAAGCTAGAACCCCCATTGAAATAGGAAAGACACTTCTTCATGGTAACCAGAAGACTTAGAGAATTATCACCATTAATCATTAGCATTATCGTGATAAATCAATTATTTGGCTGTCAGAAATAAATGTTAATCAAATATCTCATTGATTTATTTATCCAGCAACAATGTCAAGCAACCACTAGTTCCAGCATATGGAATGTGACGATTTGTTGAATTTTATCATTATAAATACTTACATTTTTTAACAAAACACACATTTTAATAAATTAAATGAATAATTTAATTCAGAAACAGCGTTATTTATTTGTTGGGGTATTGTCTAAGCTTAAAGGAGTAATGCAGGCACTTCCTCTAAGTCGGCCTCTAAAAATCTAGAAACCTGAGATAAAACTAACAAATGTGTGGCGAGCCACTCCAGGAAATATCGCTTGCGAGACAAGACGTTCTCTATGAAAAACAACCGCAACATAAACAGGTCCAGCGAGGATGTGATACTGTGTTGTAAAACAAAAAGGTGTCACATCCGCACTGTGGTCACACAACTCTGGTTTACTTTTAGATAAAAGGGTGGTCGTGTTTCACATGGTGGGATGATTTCTTGGACGGAGCCACTAAGGTCAGAGTTCTGGTCACCGTGACTACCCGCTCACTACTGTATTATAAATCATTTTGGACAAAAGCGCTCCCAACGTCGTTACATTATAACGTTGATATTTTCTGCCACAGTGATGATGAAAGCAGCCTGTGAGGAACTAAAATACCCCCATCACTCACAAAAAAAAAGACTTTTGGTTCATATGAATAGAGGGGGGAGGTTTAACTGCGGTGCGCTGCTTTTCTTTCACTTATATTATGTAGCAGGTAACAAACATTTAGCTCAAGGTAACTGCTGTGGTTCAGATACTGCGATAAAGATGCTCAGGTGAGGTCTTGGTTCAAAGCAGCGGGTACAGAGAGTTGGCTTTGTGTGCTGAGGTGGTTTGGATGTTATCGGGGAGGCAGTTGGCAAACGCAGGTTGCCAGGTTCTGACCGCTCTGTTGGCTGGTAAAGATAGCACAGTGGCTCAGTGGTCAGTGCTGTCGCCTCACAGCAAGAAATGTCCTCAATTTGGATCTCAGCCCCTCGGTTCTGAAGATTTCTCTATTGTATTGTTTAAAACAGCATAACTTGTATATATTGTATATAAAGATGGGTTAAAAACCTACTAAAAAGGGAAATTAATATTCCTTTTAATGCAAGTATTGATTTATTTTAAACAGGGACCTGACCCTATTATTAACTTGATGAAGAACGCCTGTGCAATTCGAATGACAAATATTTTTATGAGGCCCTTAAGAGGTTGAGGAATCCATTGTTTTAGTGGCACAAGACATTTGGCAAAGATGCGCAGCAACGCGTTGATAGTTGGCTGCGATAAGCCAGCAGGTCTCATCACAAGCTGACCATCTGCTTTGTTCTGGATTTATTCTCATCAAAAGGCACACGTGCGCGCACACACGACTAGATCTGCCACGTCGTCATTTCTACTGCAGTGTTATCAGTGGTTATATCTATACAATTAAATACTTGGAAGTCTGTAAAGAAAACATTCAGGGTCATAGAGCTGTAAATCAATTTGACTGATGTAACAAAAATACTGCAGGTCAGTGAACCTTATGGTATCTCTGTTTTAGGATAGAGAAAAAAAAACAGTTGCTTTAGCTGCATTTCTCACACTGAGCAGTTTTCAAACATTATTTATCAAAATATCCACAGGATTAATTTAGTTCAAACATCTTTGGGACCACTGAACAACCACCAGAAAAAAAAAATCAATGAAAACTTAAGCAACAACTACTACACAGCAGATAAAATACAAACAATAAAACCTTAAGAAACAAAACAGGGCTTCGGGGTTCTTCCTCACTAACGGTCACACTCACTCCACCCCTCCCTTCCTTTCACGCTTCAAGTGCTATTGTGATGACATTTTTTTCCACCGGTTGTCTAATTGCAGCCAGTGGTTTCTGTCTCCAGTGAGCTGCACTTACAAATCAATGTGGTTCTGAATGTGACTATTAACTGGTTTGTGTTGCCTGTAAAGTTTAAAATGAAAGTATGTCAAACTGAGAACTAATAATTACCAAGATGAGCATGATGCCTTCATAAAACATGTTGGCTTGTAAGTGTGACACTGCTCATATATGGCGGGTCCTCCCCAAAAGCTGAGCTACAGAAAGTCTAAATCCTCTTTCCACAGAAAGGGCCAAATAAGTTCATTCAATGCCATGTGAACTTTTTTTCTGAAAACCTATATGTTGAAATGGAAGCTTTCACCTCCGTTTATACTTTTTCATAAAGCTTATAGTCCCCACCCTGGCAAAAAGATCAGGGATCTCCATGTTTCAGTGAAATGTACACCAGTCACAGTGAAAGGGAGGCAGTGTTTCAGCAAAACCGATAGTTCAGAGACAATGGGAAAGTGTGTGTGTGTGTGTGTGTGTCCTGTTTGCCAAAAGGAAAAATCACTGCCTAAATAATGGATTTGAGTGCCATTTGTGTGGGTACCTTGCTGTCCAGTTTTTTCATTGTGACAAGGTCCAGAGACTTGAGTGAGTGTCCTGTCGGGGCGATGAAATAAAGGCAGATATGGATCCTGGTGTCGTGGTAGTCAAACAGCGAGCGTTTGATCTTCAGCTCTTCCTGTAGGTAGTTTTCGAACTGGGTGTCGATGTAGTCGACGATGGGCTTGTAACTATGGAGAAAGCCAGAGAGGAACCAAGGATTTATGTGTATGAATATGAAAGGAAATACAGACTTGTCACTCGGGGAAACGAACGTTGTGTTTCCAATAACTGATCTGATTCCATGCCAAGATCTCAGCTTAGAGCTGTACGAGCCTAGTGCTGTGTGAAATGTGTGTTCAGTTTATGGGAGTCTGGTTGAAAGCGAGGCTGCAAAAATGTCCTCTCCTCCCTCAGAGAACTGTGATGGCCTTTGAAGCTGTACAGTATCACCAGTAAATCAGTGAAAATTAGGAATGTGCAAGTCGAAAACATCTAAGTTTTGCAGTATTAACTCGTGAGTCACCTGTGCAGAAACCAGATAAAAACGGTATGTCAAATATACTACAATTCTGGATGATAGGAATTCATCAAAGGCAAGGTCCATGTTTTTTTGGCTAGCCACAATGTGCATTGATAATATAATATATAATTTACCAATACTCAAAGACAAAAATGGAATATCTTTTAAGAAACCACCTTTTACTGGAGCAAATGGCCAATATAGATTTCTTTCCTGTTCCTGTTTCTTTTCCTGCAACATACATGTACTCCCTCTGAGTCAACACATCACAAAAAGCTATTCTTAGTAATTTTGAACCCCCCAAACAATCATGAGCCTGATTAGGGTGGGTCATGAGAAAGTTCTAAGATCTTTAAGGCCATGTTTACGTCAAGATTGTTTGGGTCAGTTGGCTGCGGCATTAACTTACTTAGCCACATGCTTAATAAACGGCATCCTAGCTGCCTCGAATACCCTTTTTCGAGTGGAATGCTTGTTGCTTACTCTCCACCATTGATACAAGCTTCACAATCGTAGCGTAGCTCATATTTCCGCCGAGCTCGCCTCCAAATTATGCCACAAAAAATGTTTTGAATGGACACGGCTGTAGTTCCCAAACAAACATGCCCGCTGCTTATGTTACGTTGCTGTATTTGGAAACTCTGCAAACCTCGTGAGCCTCACTGGTACCAGATGGTGTCACCTCCGCTCTCACATTTCCCCCAGTTCTTACTCACAGGCGAAACCCACAAGCAAATAAAAATCACATCGGTCACAGGGACCCCACGGTGTTTTGAAGTGACTGAAGTGCGACTCACTGGTTTGGATCTACAAAAAGTGCCTGCTCCTATTAATCTCATCATATTTGACGTCTATTAGCTAAATTAACAGCCAAGAAAACAAAGTCCTCAACAGTCTTCACATATTCTATCTCTCAACTCGAGAGTGAGATGTGAATCTATTTATTCTGCATCCTCCGCTAACACTGTGTTTACAGTCATCTGTCCTCTCCCTTCACATGTATCTTCAATCTTCTCTGTGGAATGCACTGGCTATGACCTTTTGGAGCTCTCTCAGTGTGCATTTGCAGTCTGCTGCAGGGTCTGTCCTTCAGCATGTTGGTTTATGCAGCCTAGAGAGAAACCTCCTATCAAAGGGCGTGAGAGTGTGGCTCGCTGGCTGCGTCACAGCATGATCACCCCATACCACGGCTGAGCGCTTCCTCTTTATTACTGTCCCACCTCATCCTATTTCCATCCTACCGAGAAAAGAAAAATGTGCAGAAATCAAAGAAATCTGGTTCTCTCGTTTGTATCCCTAGGCAACATGGACCTAATTTGGGCCAAGCCGTGGCTGTGTCCCCTCGCTAATAGAAAGTGGAGTTTGTATAAGGATTGACAGGGAAAAAAAATTGTCTTGAGTCAAATGGAAAACATGCCCAGCATGTGTTTTTTTAAACACATGATAAATGGAATTTGCCTCATAGGACAACGCATCGGGCTTCTGACAGATGTGTTTGTACGTATGATTGGTTTAAGAGAACTTGTCACGGTCATCAGTTTTCCTCGTACTACAAACAAAACGTACGTGTGGTCCAGGCCTCCATAGAAATCAATGACTTAAAAATCATAATACCTTAATGTGAATAATGTTGGAGGTTGAACGTGTTACTGAAATCAAATAAAAAATAAAATGCTTGACAATTTAGGTTCAGGCAACTTTTCCCCTTTTCCATTAGGTTGAATATTTTTGCATTCTCACACTAAAACTGCTCCTTCCTGATCTTTATGTTAGTGACTGATAAGGTGGACATCTCCATTATAATAAATGGAGTGTGCTCTTGCCCATATATGGAACAGAACAGGGAACCCTGTAATCTCAGAAATGCACACCTACTCATGGATGGGTAGCAAACAGACAAACTGCTACTGTAAATAAGAAATAGTTCTTAATTACTTTCCTGGGTAAATAAAGGTTAAATGAATTTTAAAAAGCATTCATCAAGCTGAAACAAGCAATTTAAAACAAGTTTATGTGAGATGACGTTACAAGTAAGCCACATGAACAGGAGGAAGTGAGGCTTAGCATAACACGAAAATGAGCACTGATCAGAAAACATCAAATCACCCTTTCCCCCCATCCTCACCTGTCCTCTTTGTTAATCTGATCCCCAAAGCCAACGGTGTCAACGATGGTCAGCTTGAGGTGGACGTTGCTTTCCTGCAGGTCGTATGTTCTAGGCCGCAGGTACACGCCGTTCTGGTAGTGGCTCGCCTCTTCGTTCTCGAACATCGTGTTAAAGAGCGTGTTCATTAACGTGGACTTGCCGATGCCGGTCTCCCCTGTGGAGAGTCGGGAGTAGGAAGAGACGATGTTGAAGGAAGAGAGTGTTAAACTGCTTTTTATTGCCGTGACACGAATAAAAGCCTGCATATTTCTTTGATGTGAAAATAGAAATGCACGCATTCTATTTAACACATTCTGACACATTCGGTACTCACCTACGCAGAGGATGTTAAAACAAAATCCCTGTGTGACCGATTTACTGACCAGTTGGTCAGGCAGGCTGTCAAAACCAACATGGCCGCCCAAACTCAGGTTACGCTTCTCTTCATTCTGAGGGACACACACAAAAAAAAAAACAAAATATGTGAGAAAAACATACAGGGAGGACAATACTCAGAGGCAGAAAGAGCCGGGTGGTCTTCACATTCCTATGCAAATGGACATAAAAGACCCTCCGCACATTCTGCTGATTTAAAAGAAAAAAAACATCGCCTAACATTGTGAGTAGGGCCATCAGGGCCTGTGGTGAGGATGAGCTTCAAGGATAATCCTTCACAGGCACGAGGAACTACTGCGCTTAAAAAGACGCAGATAGAGAAAGGAATTCATTTGGAGATTTAATGCGAAGAGCGGAAAATAAGAGCATCTTGAAAATAAAAAAAATAAAAAAAGAAAAGTTCTAATTCTTAAACAAGCATGAAATGCAATAAACTGTTTTAATCACGGCTTAATCACATAAACATTTCAAAGCTACTCATTTACTGCAGCACTGATTAGCCACCGCAGCCACAACAGTAAAAAAAAAAAACAACAATGTTAATAAACGCTATAAACTATTTATCTTAATTAATCTACATGTTTACCCAATACGAGCAGATTACTAACCAAACCAGTAAACAAAACCAAAAGGGAACTCCGATCACAGCAGAACAGTAAGCTATTGCAGAAACTGCACAACTGCTCTGTAATCAATCTGCCTTTCGAAGAGAGTAGAGTATCCTGGAACTAGAGGCAGAAATAATACTAATATACAGCACGCTGAAGACAGACAGACTAAATGAACGTTTTGTAAGCGTTTTAACCTTCGATCTTCCTTATCTAACCCATCCCGGCTGATTGATAGACGGAGAGTGCGTGTTAGAGCTGTTAAAGGGGAACAGACAGCACCTTGAGATAAACGGGGCCACCCGAGCTCGTCTGGCTCTGCCACGGAGGACTGCATACTTGAAGGCTGATGTCACTGAACACAGGCAGCCTGAGAGCTCAGCTGAATGCAACCAGACCGTACTGAACGGAGAGGTGGAGGCAGGCTCTGCATGTGGAGAAGTTATAAACCTGACTTAACTGCACAATAAGGGATGAGCACTGTGCATGCGTGTGTGTGTGTTTCCACGAAGGAGGGGGAAAAAGGGAAATAGGACTCATCGTCAGGCGGCTCTGGAGTAATCTGACATAAGCTGAGCGAAGCAATATTGAGCCGAGCTGTAGGACACTGTGAGTTTATTGCATTAACACCTGTGTTCAGTGAAAAGGTGGGGGGGGGGGAATCAATACGAGCTATAAATGTGGTTTAAATGTAGTTTATTTAAACATCCAGAAAAGCTGAAGTAATGTATTTCATGGCAAGTCAGGTGCCAGCATAGCCAGTCAAAACTGGCTGTGGTTTCCTCATGGAACAATTTGTTCATAGATATGACGGAGAGGTTATGTGTGTATAACAACAACAAAAAGAGAAGTGCTACAATAAGGGCTAAAACACGTCTCGCTCTTGCTCCTTTTGTGTTCCACTGCACATATTGTAAGTGACTTTAGAGAAAAGCGACCTGCCAAAAAAGAAAAGAATGTAGTGTCGGCGGTACTCAGAAGCAGGATACTGGGATGAGGAAGAGGAAGAGGCAGAGGACATTTTTTCTGAGTTAATCACTGCCAACTCGAGAGCTTGTTAAACGACATTAATGTTTCCCTGTGGTATTCCGCTCGCTGAATGAAGGATAGATTGCTGGAGGGGGGGCAGGCAGGGAGGGAGGGAGGGAGGGTGTGGCTTCTGGTATCAAGCCTGGAAGGAAACCGGCGCAATGACTCTCTGGATTCCTCTGTGGTGTTTAAATAAGGAAAACTCCACAATTTATATTAGCCTTTATTTATCCAGGGAAGGATAAATACAGGACCGACATGCTCATTTTCCATCAACACCCCATTTTGTATCCAGTTACATGTGGCGGCTGCATATAGTTGATGCATGAGCTCCTTGCTCAAGGGCACCTTAACAACGATATTTGTGCAAGTGGGGAAATTTTTTATTTTTTTTTGTCTGGGAATTTACACTTCAGCGCAGAGGCTGACTTCTGGAAGCTCCCTGTGCCCCTTCAACCCATATACATGGACCTTTAGAGGAGCATGGCCAATGTCAACGCGCAGCCTTGTGTCATGAAGGGAGTTGTTTGACCTTGTAAACCTCGTTTCTGTGAAAAATGGCCCAGACTTACCAAATCACAATGGCGAAACAGTCAGCTTCATAAAAACAACAAGAGATCCAGACTCATAAATAATTCTTGGTTGACCTCCTGCACTGAATCAAACCACATGAAGATGTGTGAGAGTGCATGTGTGTGTGTGTGTGTGGGAACATGAGAGGCAGATGGGCCTGTGACTGAGGGCTCGGGTATGCAGGACCTGACCCGCAGCGATTCTTGTGCTGATGTATTCACATAGATTTGCGAGAGATAAACTGTCACGTTTAAAAAAAAAAAAGAACTTTCCATTTTTGGTGATTTTCTTGTTTTGACTTTGGCTGAAGATGTTCCATCGTCTGAAGAGCTTCTGAAAGCAGACCACTTTAAAAAAAAAAATGCATCACCGAGCTAAAAATAAAGCTGACTCCCCACAACATTTACATTTACTGACAAGAACATAACAACGTCCGCCAGGTGATACATGGTGTATATGTTATTAGGGGAAACCGTGAGGTGTCTGTGTGTCCGGTTTAGAGAGGAGGAGAAGAGCGGCGGCATGAAGTATGACAGGAATGAAAAGCCTCTGGTTAACTGTCCCGGGGTGAGGAAACAACACGGTTCCCAGGCCACCGTATCGCCAGGCCGACAGGAAATGGCTTCGCGGAGGGGCCCCAGGTGGCTAAAAGTGAAATGAGGCGGAAACCATATAGGCTAGTTCACAGCGCCGCGTCTGATGTGAACCGCCTTTTCCTGTCAGAGACGGACATTTTTCACAGAAGATATTTCGACACGTTGCACAGAGAAAAACGCAGGTGTAACGTAATAGCTGGAGGTACGTTTCTGATTAAATTATAGATTGTTTAGTCTGTCAAAAGGCAAAAAAGGATTTCCTAGACGAACTTCTCAAATTCTAATGCTGATGATCTCACTGATTAGATTGACGGCACCTATAATTTCAGCACAAGTCCAGTCTTGTGACTGCGAATCATTACGACAAACGGGATAAGTGAATATTGTAGCAGTGCACAGTAATCTCACAAAGCTGCCACGAAAAACTCTTTCCGACAAAAGGTTAAATTAACATGTGACGCAGACCAAACCTATTGTGGATATTGGGATATTCTTATTTACATATGTGTGACACACCGTACACAGTGAGACCATTATGTGGAAAACACAAGATGAGGTATGTCTGTCACCCCAATACGATCGCCTCCTTATCCCTAAAATCTCTGAAGTGAAACAAACACCATATGTTTGAAATCCGCTGAATCTCTCACAATATCCCTAATTTATTGTGAGCAGTGTAGACTCAGAGCAAAACCAACATCTGTTATAAGCATCCATCACTCCACTGAAAACACATTTTTGTTAAACAGAGCCTTCATATGGCCATTTTCACATTATCAGTCACTTTCTCCCCACACACACATTGTCTGTCTGTCTAGCCCGTCCTCAGCAGCTTCCTTCTTGCCTCCATCCCCACCTGAACGGCGTGTGACGTGTGTTTGCAGCTTCAGCGAGCCTTCAGCTCAGACACCTGCAGCAACCTGACCGACCGAGACGCAGGCGGCTGCGGCTGAACACGCCGAGGGAATGGCTTTTAAAAGGCTTCAAATATTTACAATAACCTGAAGTGCAGAGCCCATTCGCTTTTAATGTTGTCTTTTCAAGTTAAATATTTAAAAAAAAAAAAAAAGATGGCAGATCAGCTGCTAGGTAGTGTTCCATATCTTCACAAAGTGATTCCCCCCCACCATCACAGAGCATTTCTGACATGACAGTATGATTATTAACTTACTGTAGAAGCCGACGTTCAAAGCATGAACATGTGCCTTAAGCGAACATCAAATGAAACTACTGGCGTTTGCATTTTGTTTTTCCATATTGACTCATCCCGCTCGCCTGGGTTCGGGGTCTTCTGGAGACGCAACGGGCTTAATTCAATTTAGCATCTGTGAGGGGAGGAGGCCACATGATAACCTCAATGACAAAACCACATGTACACAAATTGCTGTTTCCAGGAGGCGGCTGGTGACTGGTGCTTCCTGTCCTATAGGGTCCTGTAGATTTATGCAAGTGTAGCTTGATGTCCTCTACAGCGTCCTTTTAGCATCTGAGGTTTTCTTTTCTTATTTGCCTATTAATTACTATCACATGTAGGGGGTGAGTGTTTCATCATCGAACGATTCAAATATTCGGATTACATGTTTCTGCAGCTGTGTCAGTTCTAACCACACGTGCATATTTTTGCCCTTATGTGCTGTTCTACTCATTCTGCTGCTGTCACATATGAGAATGTTGTGGTAGTAAAAATGTCGATGGTTGAGATGTGTGCCGTCAGGAATCCACAAGCGCAAACATTAAAACAAGTTGCTTTTTTTATCTTATCTATATGCTCGCTCTCCCTCTTGTCTCACACTCACGCACGAGCGTTCGGTGTCATCACTTATCTGACACCCGGCAGGAAACACAAAAAAAAATGAACAAGACAGATGGGGGAGGAGACAGGAGATATTGCAGAAGACCGATGGACGGCTCAGACATTGTCCACTGTTGCAAGTGGAAGAACTACTTTATTTTTTACAGGTAATTCATAAATGAAGATATCTGCAATGAATATTGTCACTTTCCCATAATATACAGTCAAAACATCTTAAAAAGTGGGGTTTGCAGCTCTGAAAATATTTAATTAATTTATTTTTTTTTTGTCAATTTAGTGAGAATTTAGTGAGTGAGATGGTATTCCTCTCTCACATCTATGCATGTAAAATGTTTCACACGTTTAAATGAGACAAGTATTCTTGTTTCCAGGTCTAGACTAGTTATGGATGTCATTGAGAGCTGTTGGTAAGGACAACATCAAGGAGGCGAACTTGATTTAATCAGACTGCTCACTTATAAACAGGCGGGATCCCAGTGGAGAGCACTTTAAATAATAGAACAAATCTTATGTGGTTAGGTTGAGCTACGAATGGAACGATGGATAATAACTGAAATGTCACATACGCAACTCTGGGAATTGAGAATAACTCGTGTCGTTTATGGAGGCAGCAAAATATTTTTACATCATTAATTATTGCAGATGGAGATAAGAAGATAAGACAGAGCAGTAGAAAATAAGAGATTTACTAACAAAGTCAGCGTTTGACATGGGAAAACCATAAACTAATGCATTTTTTTCCCCTCTGTTTCTAGTTTAATCATCAACATTTACAGTATGGACATCGCAAGCGGCTGAATTTGTGAGGAATATGCTGTGTTGAAGTGAAGACTGTCAGATAAATCACAGCTCCTTCCTTTCTGTTTCGTGGCACTGTCCTCACAGCTAACTCTGGCTCACCCGAGTCCGGCTGGAGAAGCCAAAATCGACTGGATTTGAGCGTTCACGTACACTTCTCGTGCAAGTCGCGTAGTCCAGAATCCAAATATCCATGTGGCCAAGAACATCGGAGTTGGAAAAAATTTGACTCTGTGCAAGCCTTCCTTTTTTTTTTTTTTTTGAAATTGTCCACACACCGATGCAAAAAGCACATCCATATCCCATGCGAAGAAAATAAAACAGATTAGGATACTTTGAACTTTAGAGCCAAACGTTCTGCTGATGGATTCCCCGGATGCCCCGAGGATCAAACGTGACCTGCAGGTTATTGCACAGGCTGTAACCTCGGTGTGGACTACATTTGATGCTCGATTTTCCTTTCCTTCATTCGTGATGGTATTACGACATCAAGACAAACATGCGCCGGTGTTTTCGTTCAGCTTTTGCCAACATTATCTGGAAAGCTGTTTGAATCTTAATGCAGAACTTGGGGTTCCAACCCGGTGTTTAGGACGTTGACTCATCACCACAGCTGCTGAGGCTCCTATTCATGCACAATTCATGCACCGGATTCGACACGCTCGCCCCCAAGGCACTTCTGGGCTGTATGTATATACAGCTAACCTCACCGATGACACACAGCAGCCTGTACACTCGACCCGCAATCTGACCAGAGCAACAAGCAGCTGAAGGTGCTGGCTGAGGTGTAGAACAAGGTGTTAGAGTGTGTAGAGAGACTGAATTCACAGAATAAATTGTTAATACACCACATATCTGTTAACATCAACGCCTGTGAAACTTTTCCCCATAATTCCACATTCCGCATCTCTTGCCTTGAAGCACTTGATGAAGCTAATTCCATAATGATGCTCGCACGCCTCATGGGAGAGACACTGCTCTTCGGGGTCAGTGAGCACTCCACATGGTAAATACGTTGTAGGCCATTCCATTACATAAGCATTTAGACAACGAACAGCGTCCTTTTATGCATGCTGCACGCTCAAACGCGATCGATGGGTGAAAACGGCAGAAGTTGCGGGGCAGTTGGCTACATTGATCCCCCCCGCCCCGCCCCCCCCCCCCAATGCGGCTCTGGCCTAGAAAAGGTATCCCAAAGCTACGATCGACGTGTGCCAACAATGCAGCCGACCACACATCCCCTATCAATAGCTGCACATAATTAACTGCGTGCCCTTTACACAAACCGCCGGTCGAGCACGTCAGCGCGTTCAATATGGTCTCACTTAGTTCAGAAAGTTAAGACAGGAAGTCAGGCAAGGCAGCGCGCCTGGCCCGTTTCTCTGCATTCTCCGCATTTTTCTCAATCAATCCCCCAATTTCGTATTCCAAAAGAGACATTTTAGAAATCAGCAGTCCGCAATACGCCTGTCTCCCACAACCTGCGCCCCGCTCTTGGACATCATCCTAATTTAAGGAAAAAAAAAAAACGCCAACTGTGCAATATCCCCTGCACCATCTTATTTTCTTGTTGGATCCCATCCCTTTCTTCACAGATAATGTGTTGCACCAATAAGTGGTGGGCGTCGCCCCGGAGCGTGTTCTTAATCTCTTTATCCTTGCGACCGAGTGCTGCTTACTGTCCGATTCACCACAGCAAGGGTCCCTTCGAGCATCTGCCAAAAAAGTTAATCACTCTCTTTAAATCCCCCTCCTGTGCGCCTCGCTTCCCACTACAATATGGTTTTTGCATTGACATACACCATGTTGGACAACTGTGAATTCATCATGTTAAACTGACATAAAGAGCCGATTGTGAAACTGTACTGTAGGGCTGAATCCTCATTGTCAAATAATCGATCAGCCTGGTCTTAGTCGACTAAAGATTTATTTCACTTTTTATATATTTTTCCATGCTGAAGTCATTATATCCTGGAAACCTATGAGGACATCTCTGGTAAACACTAGATTTAAAGAGGTCCTTCCACATTACTGCATGTGGAAAATTCCAATTTTACATGTCTGTCGATGAAATCGACTAGTCAAAAAGTAATCATTGATAAGTCTAATGAATATTAGTCAACTACGAATTCCTCAGCCCTACTGTATTGTTTTCTCTATCCCGTATTACATCACTATACTGTACATACACACCTGGTCACGATGACAGCAACACCGGATGCATTCCTCTCATTTAACAGTTAAGCCCAACCTACTACTGATATGTGGAAATACAAGTCACCAGCAGCTTTCTAGTGTCTAGCGGGAAAAGTAGTGTGGCTTAAGCTGTAAATAACGCATTATGAGTCAAAAAAGTGAAGCACATATTTCATTTCACACCCAGGAAGCTAAAATACAGGAAGTTAAAAGGAAAAACCACATGACGGCAAATTTAGCACAATAGAACTGCAATTTTAATATTTCAATCGTGTTTCTGCTGCACAATTGAGAGCCTATAGTGACTATATTCTACTTTGTAGTGCTTTTCTCTGTTAGCTTAGCGAACTAAAGTTATGTTTGTGTATTCCAGTAGCAGTGATAGTGGCATACAGAGGTGACCAAAGTACTTCTGATCCTTTAATTAAGTAAAAAAATAGAAATAGTGTCATCTAAAAACACTCAATTACAAGTAAAAGTCCTGAATTCAACATCTTCAGTAAAAGTATGTATTATCAACAGAATGCAGTTAAAGCATCAAAAGAAAAATACCCATTATGCAAACTGTGTTTTATCACTAAATAATACATGTGAGAGTAGTAAATCAGATTAGATACCTTGGGTATATTAACAGTAATAATACTGCATCATACTATATTACATGTGTGGCAAATCCTCACCTGAAAATGTAACTAGAGATATCAAATGAATGCAGTAGTATGAAGTACAATTACTCCATCTGGAATGCATCAAATGGGAATACACAAGTAAAGTACAAGTACCTTTAAGATTGTACTCAACAATAGCACTTAAATAAACGTATTTAGTTACTGATAAATGAAGCTATGCTTGTGAAATGTGTTTTGTGCAGCTCCTTCACATCACATCACGTCAACAGGGTAATGGTGCCATTCACTCCACGGTCCACGAACGTTTATTCTGCTAAAATAAAACAGGGCCGCGGCATCCGAATAATCAGGCAACAATAGCAATGTTCACCACCACAGTCACAAATCACTTCCACCATCTCGGCTGAACCCACATTACAGGCTTCAAAAGCCACCCACCCACACACACACACACACACATATACATACGCACACCGCACACACAGGCAGCAGCGATACACACTTTTACTAATCGCAACCACCACCACGTATTCCCACCGTGGCTGCACTTGCAATGTTTTCAGTTTTTCACAAAACAAAAAAAAGGAAAAAAAATGCTGAGAACGTCGTGGCATTTACTCACCGAAAAGACGTCAACGTCCGTGGCAGCCATGGTGCGGAATGTGTGGTGTCGGTGTGCTGAGCAGACTGAGAAGGGGCGAAAGGGAACAGCCCTCGTCTCTCCGTGCTAGCCTGCTGCTAAACTACTGCTGACAGAGATAGGAAGAGAGGGACAAGACGGAGAGGAGCTGGTAGCTAGGCAGGGAGCGGGGAGGGAGGTGGGGGGACGACAAGAGAACTCCCTGCCGCTTCGCTGCCGCTTCGCTCGCTGCTTTTCCCCCGTCCCTACTTCGACTGGGAAGTGCAAAACTGAAAGCGCGAAAACATGTTTAGCTAACAGCTAAACGAAGCAGACTGATAGAGTCAAACGTATGTAAGTGTCGGTAGGTTTTATGCACTAGACGGGGTGCCGTAGTTTAGCGAAAACTCACGATTTGTTTTAACCGGTTTATGCTTTTTAATTAACAAACAAGAGTATGTTTGTCGTAATAATTCCCATTTATTGTGAATTTTGGAGACTTTTAAAGTCGCATTTCCGGGTCTACTAACGGTCTAACGGTTTAGTCGTAAATTAGAGCAGAGGGTGAACTATCTTGATGTTGGGGTGACGTCTTTGGCAGAGATTTTTTTTTCACAATATGGCCACTTCCGAGGTGCTCCCATTCAGTCCAGGAATGTCACGCATCGCGCACTGCAAGCCAGGACAGGAGCGAGCTGCCCCGCAAGAGCGACAGAGAGGGTGTAGAAGTGTTAAAATACCTCATCAGCACTCTGCTGTAGCCTACCATGGCGTTTGCAGCACGTTACGCTTTTATTTAAATTGATTGATGAGGCACAGATCGATTTAGACAAGAATGTGACTCAGCCAATCACAACGAGCCGTGTTATTGTCGTGTCTAATTGATTCAAATTAATTAACATAAAACAGTGTTTTGCATTTAGTTTGTATGTGCCTGTGGTATTTGTGCATACACTTGTAGTTTTTTTTTTTGTTTTTTTTCTTTGTAGAAAATGTATGCGTTAATACTGTACTTAATACAAATACTGGTTAAAATATTACTTGATAATTGCTTTCTTTTTATCTGTTAATGGTAGCATAATCGTCATTATTCATTTACTGACATAAACACATGCATTTTTACTTACATAATTCAATAATTGTGCCCACTATTGTGTGTATAGCATATTTGACACATACAAGGCGCAGTTATGATTAATTAATTAACCATACAGAAATTGCTATATTCAAAAATAAATACATATAAACATAGAAATGTTTAATTAACAAATAAACATTATTTTTATATTAATATAGGCTATTTCATTTTTTCATTTTCTGTATGCTTTCATTTCTGCATTTAATTATTTCCATTAGCTATTTATTAATTTTCAAATTAACTTGCACATATTTCCTCTTTTTTTCTACATTTCTTTCTTTAGACTATCAGTTTTGTTATTTATTCATTAAATCGTTTATTTATTTTTTATCATGTCAGTTTCAGTCCTCCCTCACCTGAAGTATGAGCTTTCTATACGTAAATGAATGGAATATAAACGATTATATAACTATTATCTAAAAACTTAATGCATGCGGTCTCTAGATAATAGTTGTTTTCTGTTAAAAAACCTAAAATAAAGTCGTCAGTTCATTCATGTTTTCCTGTGACATAATAAACTCCACTTTGTAGGTCTGCATATATTATTCAAATCGCGTCCACGTCTACAAAGTCCCCGGAAAGAGCTGGAAGGGAGGAGGGAAGCGCGCGGCCAGGTGAGGTGAGGGAGGTCCGCACCGACACCAGAACAAAAGGTGCAGCGACGCGGAGCCACAGGTCTCAACTTTTCACACACACACACACACACACATACACAGAAACACTTTTCCAAAATGCTGCTGACACAAGAATCCGTCCTGAACCTGCTGCTGGCCGAGGGAGGCAGAGTGAAGAAGGCGGACCTGGTGGGTAAGTTCAAAGGTTCGATAGACTGCGACGACCTGGCGGAAAGACAACGGAACCGCGAGCTCTTCAAGACCTTCGTCAACAACGTCGCCTTCGTCCGAGAAATCGACGGCGTCCGGTACGTGGTCGTCAAGAAGCAGCATCAGCGAGCGCCGGAGGACGCGGAGCGGACCGCGGAGGAGAAGGAGAGTGGAAATAAAGACGCCCCGAGGACAGGTGAGCGGCAGCAGCAGCTGCGCCCACCTGCGTGCGCTCGGGAGACCGGAAGTTCCGAGGACGAAGGGAAGAAGGACGCGGATCCAGAACAGGCGGGTGACAGTCCTACAGAACCGCTCTCCCCTCTCCAGCTAGCCCTGCAGAGGAGCCAGTACAAATCCGTGAAGCTTAAAAGGACCCTGAACTTTGAGGTGCAAAGGCAGGAAGCGACCAGCGCCCCCAGCAAACCCTACGCCCTACCGCTGAGGATCCCCCCCGCCACCAGGGTCGAGGTCCAAAAGCTGAGGGACGACCCCCCGCCGGGCGAGCCTCCGGAAAGCCCGTCGTCCCCTTACGCCTTCGGGAGCAGACGGAAGCCGGAGACGGGCGTCTCGGCGAGGGGCTCCAGGGCGCCGGAGGAGCCCAGGGAGGGCCCCGCGTTCCCCCTGGAGCAGTCGGAGCACGAGTGGCTGGTGAAGTGCGCGTCGGGCCACTGGAGCCAGGTCTACGGGCTGCTGCTGGGCGACAGCCAGCTGGCCGAGAAGCGAGACTTCATGTCGGGGTTCACGGCGCTGCACTGGGCCGCCAAGTGCGGCAACAGCGAGATGCTGGTGAAGATCATCGACGTGTCCAGGAGGGGCGGCGTGGAGGTGGACGTCAACGCCAGGGCGCACGGCGGCTACACGCCCCTGCACATCGCCGCCCTGCACGACCAGGAGTACATCCTGGCCATGCTGGTGGGGGAGTACGGCGCCGACGCCAGCGTCAGGGACAACTGCGGCAAGAAGGCCTACCACTACCTGCACAAAGGGGTCTCGCCGACGTTGAGGGAAATGCTGGCCGGACCCAAAGCCCGGCAGGACCCGGGCAGGGCGGAGCCGCAGGAGAGGGAGGAGGCGGACCTGGTCCCGGACCTGCCCAAAGGCCTGCACTCCATAAGCAGACTGTTCCAGCCGCACGCGACCGGCCTCAAGAAGAAGCACAAGCAGAGGCCGGCGTTTTACTCCCTAACGGACGAGACCGCCGAGGAACGGGACGACGGCAGCGGCAGCAGCTTCAGACACAGACTATCAGACGTTTTTATGTGAAGGAAGAACTTCTCCTTCAGAACTTTGACTGACAGTCCTGTTGTCCTAGGTCTTCCTCAGAAACGACAAAAACTCATGATTTTATGTTGTATGTATATTTTTTGACATCTGGGGGGGGGGGAACCTATGGAAACTTAAATAATCAAGACTTGAATTGACAGATTCATCAGATAGACACCTGGTGTTTGGTTCATGGACTCTGAATTGGTTGAGGTTTAGTCGGAGGTGTTGTCTGCAGCCGTGAATCAAACGTGACTCACTCCATGTCCCGGCGGCTGCTGGGACTTGTCCTGTTACTCACCGTTCGTGCGTTATCTCATCAGAGCCGCAGTCTGTCTACTTTTGGTTTAAGAAAAGTGACTGGCTGCGAAATTCAAACAGAGCTTAATCGTATTGTATAACGTATGATTTACTGTGGATTTCCAATAGTGTTTTAATTATGGGTTGTTTCCGCTTTTCTTTCGAGGTCCCAAATCGTAGAAAGTGAAAGTTCTTAAAATGCGTCTTAATTTTCAGAGGGTCTAGGTCTGTGTGTCACATAGCGTTTATTCAGAAAACCGTGCCTTAAAACGAGACAAGAAGGTTGTGATGTCACAACTGTACACTCACTGCTCCAATCACAGCCTTTAATTCAGACACATTTTCAATGCAGCCATATATTCCCTTGAATTGATTGCGATTTTAAATGTGACCCTATGAGGAACAGGTCAGATATCACATTATTCTCCTTTTTTTTTCAAAATCTTTCATAATTATTTTATTTAAAAAACAAAGAATCAATAATACCAAGAATGCAATCAAACAACAAAGAAACTCTTGTTACTGTTTTAACAGAGAGATCAAGACTTGACTTGTTTCCCTCTGAGTAACAGCTGTGACGTAGCTTTTTTTTTTCCAAAGGCAAACTCCACTGAAAGTGGAAGTGTTGACTTGTGAGTGGATCGACACCTCTAGTCGCAACCAAATCAATAAAATTCTGTCTCCCTCTGAAGAGGATTTTAATCGCAGACCCATTACGAAGCACCAATAAGGATATGCGCACGCCTTGCTGAAGGATCTCTTGTTAAAACATGCCCTGGAAACACATAGGTGTTACTAGAACAGGTAAAAGGGCGTGTGGTGATTAATGACGTGTGCCGGTTCTCGATAAACCATTACAGGCCCCGTGCCTGCCAAGACACGGATCCGTCCTCTTGGCTTTGTCGAGCCAGCGGTGATTCAGGCAGATTAAGCCGCTGACCGGGGCCCGAGAGCGTGTTTTTGCAGCTGAAGGTGTGCACTAATGCCATCGCCGGCCAAGAGCGGCAACTTGAAAACCAGTAACAGCAAAAAAAAAAGATGCATTCAACCCTAGCAACCCTAGGCTGTTGAGAAAACAGCAGTTTTAGAGACAGTTTCCTGCTGTTCGTCTACCCCCGCCTCAGGTCCCTCCCCTCCCTCTGTTTCTTTCTCGTCTCATAATAATGTCACTTCCATCCGGCAGCAGCACATTGAGACGATTGTTTTATCTCCAAGCCTCTGGGTTTTTAAAAATGTTCTTTCACGCTGCTGCAGTGAAGCGAAGCAATGACACAAGTCGGGGGGAAATAGAACCAGAAATGCGGAAAAGGTCTCAAAGCTTTCGGATAGAAGACGCTGTTAAATTCCGCTACTCAAAATGAATTTGCTGTCCAAATAAAGTGTTTGTTGAAATGAAAACGTGGATGTGTGAGCCGTAAACTGTGGGAAATAAAAAGGCAGCATGAATGCAAAAATGGGGAGTATTTGTGCAATAGTCAGCAATAGACCTTCTCCTCTAGGTCAACTTTTCTCATGTAATATTATCCTGCTGAGTCAACACGCATAGGCATGATTTACTCTTGAAATTTTTCAAAATAAAAGCCCCCTGATTCTTTCATGTTATTTTTTTTTTTTCCCCAAAAAAAATATTCCTTTTAAGGTAATAAGTGACTTTTTTTTTTTATCGACGCCTGTTGGTGGTGTGGAGGAGTTGATTTAACTTCTCCTCTCGCTGGGGTTTTTGGACACGGTCCAGTGTAAATCTGTCATGTCTGTTATTTGTAAAGTAAAAAAAAATGAAAGCCGTAATAACATCAGCCCCGTCCTGGCGTGTAAACCCGTAAAGTAGCCCGAAGTCCACCTGAACTCGGGAGAAACTCATTGATTTCTGATCTGCAGCTGATTGAAAACCGGTGGAGCAATGCAGTCTGGGAGATGTTATTAGCGCTAAGTTGTTGCTCCCCTGTGCGTGTCGACTGTGATCGCAGCTTAAATGATTTTAATTAGAGCAGAGCTCTCCTGTAACAAACGGGCTGTAAATCAGGATCATATAACACGCACGCCTACAGCGTTACCCCCTGGGGCTTTTTTTTCTTCATAGTCTTCATAACTGAGCTGCGCCATGACTGTCAGAGGCTGGAGGTGTGCTGAAAATTCCTGTAGGCGGAGAGAGTTCGGAGTTCAACGCGGAAAAGTGAGCTTCGAATCCACAATCTGAGCACCTGGCGGAGTAATCGCTGAGTCATTGGCCTCGATAAATAACCTCCCGGAGACGCTGAATAATTTTGCAATTTAACGCAGTTATTCGGTGGCGTGAAGCTGTAAAATAAAATCGTTTCGGTCTGCCTCTTCACGGTGTACATGTTGGTGTAATGCTGCTTCACGGCTGGAGATTATTTGTCATCCGCCATTTGGTCGTTTCTGTGCAGAACTGTTGAGCAGGCACGTGCAGGGTGTGTGTGTGTGAATCTGCAGTCAGTTCATCCAGTTATATTGTGGGGTTTGTTTCAAAGTCTTGTAGCCCCATTTTAGCATTGAGCTCCTGCCCCTCCGAAGGCCTCTGCACGGCCCTGCTGTTGAGACAGAAGGATACAGTCGGTGATTATCATGCAGCTGAAGATCCTCATTATCCAGCAGTGACAGGGTGGCTGCTGCTGCTGCTGCTGCTGCTGCTGCTGCTGCTGTTGCTCCACTTTCCCTCCTGTTTGTTGCCTGCAGCGTGCACCCAAGGCGCTCCCTCACTTTGCAACGTCTCTGTTATGACGCTAAACCTAATTACCATGCATTTAGTGTCAGTCAAAGATCTCGCTAGTTTAGAATCCCCCGCCCCGAGTTGTGTTTTATGTCCCTGCTGCTTTACGCCGGGATGATTAAAAGCATTCTAACTTCATAAAGTAGCTCCCCGGTGTGTCTCCAACTGTCCTGGGGTTTCCGGATTGCCAGCATGAAATCCATTTTTTTTTTTTCCATTCTCTGCCTTTTGCATGTGTCGTTGGTGACAAACAAACTGGACGGCATTCCACTGAGGCTGAGCAAACAAAAGGCAGACGAAAGGGGAAGAAGACAGACTGGCTACAGAAATGATCCCTCTAACACATCAGTTACAATCATTCTGAGCCTCTATTGTTTTCAAGTAAATTGTCCAGTCCTTTTTTTTGTTGTATATTCAGAGTGACAGGCAGATAGCTTAGTTTAGCCTGGAGATTGAAAACGGAAATAACAAGCCTCTTATTTAAAAAAAAAAAAGAAATGAAAGTGGTTTAAAGGTATTAACACAGAGAAAAGTTGAATTATAAACAGAATATTTCTTTGAGATGAAATATTTCAGTGCTGAATATCTTGTTGCAGTGTTTAATCCAAATATATGACAAAACTCCCCACTTTTTACTATATTTTGTAGTTTTATTCTATATTCAAGGCTATAGTTTTAACATTCACACACTTCTCACTTACTAAAATAAAGCAGAATGACCCAGTTTCATATCATTTCCTTCTCTCAGCCTCTTTTTTTTTTGTATACCATTCTATAAAATAAGAGAAAATGTATTTTCTCCCGGACAATGAGGCTTCCATACAGCGTTTAATCCGAACGTGTGGGGCGAGGTAACTGATGCACCACTATTCTTGCTTCCTGGACAGTTCAGCGGCAGTGCTGGTAAATTATTGAAGTGAATCAGTGAAGCAGTGTGCTGATTTGCCTGCAGAGGTCAGAGACGAGCTCCGAGAGGAGCCGGAGCAGGAAAAGCCTCAGCTGCTGAATAAACAGAAACCGTCTATTAGAGAAAGCCAAAAATATGTTGGTAAGCGACAGAATTTCACAACTTTATATGAGGAAAATATCCACTGTTCACCAGTCACAGCCTGAATATTGCAATAGAAGCGCCAGACATAATGCTTCTCTTTCCATGAATATTTCATGTAGCCTATATTTGTAGTTCTATGTTTAGTCACTCAGTTGTTGCGCTTGGTGTGATGCTCGTGTACCAAATGTTTAGTTCAGGTTGAGGTTGCATATATGTCAGCTTACAACAGAGATATACACCGTGGGTGGGGGGAAAAAAGGAACGTGGTACACCAGAAGGGGAGGGGGGAGCTTAATTTATTCACAATATTACAAACATGGAATTTACAACTCCAGAGGCACAAAAAAAAAGACAACTCTCAACAGAAGACAGGCGTGAAATATAGCAGAACAAAAAGGAGGTGTGGTTTAGAAATGTCTCTGCTGTCATCCCACCAGCTGGGACTCACTGAAATATGTCTTTTCCATCTTGGCTTTAAAACAGATTCTGTTCATATCAGCGTCACGAACGAAAATCCCCAACTAAACAAAAATAATCCTATTTCAACCAGGCCCGTTTTTTTTTTTTTCCCCCTGCAACTGCAAGAAAACACTATTTTGTCTGAACGATGACAGAAATGATATAGGAAGTTGTCAAATCTTTGTTGCGCACACGTACACACACACACAACCGCGCAGTAAAGACCTAACATGGGAATTTATCTGTGCGCTCTTCTGTGGGAGCAAAAAAAAAAAAATCCCACTTTTTCCTCTTCCCCCCCCCCCCCCCCCCCCCACCCCCCCCCCCCCCCTGTCTGTCTTATTCCAAAATGTCGGCCTTTTGCATACTTCAGGAATTCCAGCAGCGGGCTGCAGGGAACAACATTAGAGTCTTACCAACCCTTCAGCCCTGCGTCAGCACAAAGGCCAAAACAAACATACATTTGTTTAGCAAACTGAAACGGACAGAGCCGGAAATCTCCAGAGAAATGTTTAACTGTTCGGCGAAACACATGGAAATATCTTTCGGCGTTGAACGCGTTTCCATTTTCTGAGGGGGGGGGGGGCTGTTTTTAGAAGCTTACTCGTCCACTTCTTTGACAGTTTGTGAATAAATGATTATTTTCATGTGTAGGAGCTGCTAAATAAGGCTCTTCCTCTGTGATCATTATTACTTAAATATCATATACAAAACCGCCCACTCATTCACATGGATCCCCCCCGCGAGTACAGCCGACGGGTAATTTCCTGAGGGAGGAGAACATTTTTTGATCATTTCATGACTTCATAGGAGTTTTGTTGAAAACTAACAGCAAACGTAGAAAGGAGTTCTGTCTTTTTGTTCAACAACTAATCTACACACACACAAAATTAAAACATTCATGATCTCAAGCACACACACACACATAAAATGATGTAGAGCAACAGCTCACATCTCTTAAACAACTTGAAGATTCGGTCAAAAGGAAGATTGGTTTGAAATTAATAGAGCTATTAAAAACTAATGACAGATATGAGATATGTAGATACTGTTTTTTTGTTTAAATGTGAGATCCTTTAAAAAAAAAATGGGGTTGTTGGTGTTTTCATTATATGTGATTCAGGGATATCCAAAGAAGAGAGATTACTTTCAATCAACTTAAAGGGTACATGTGTCTAAAAGGGCCTATGTGTGGAGGTAGAGAATATAAAATTAGTTTAAGACACCTGAAGTGAAGTTTGTGGATTTCCTCTTTAAAAAAAAAAAAAAAGTATTTCAAGTATTACATGTCACTTCTGCGACAAAGGGAAACATTCTCAGTGATATAATTGTTATTCATAATCAGGTTTTAAGATGCTTAGCACTTAATGAGGAACTGCTCCATCATGAAATCATCAAAACATAACATTTCATAACAAAGTATGATGTTAGCTTGAATTGTATTTGTACACGATCCTTTAATGTTCATAATCCTCCTATTGGGTGTGATTTTAAAATCACTGACATACTGATATGTGGTTTAACTGGATAGAATAAGGCTTTCATTTGTAAATTGAAATATGATTTTGAAAATTCTGATTTGAAGAAATGTGCATTTATGTATCATTTCAAAGTGCTTTTTTTTCATTCACCTTTTTTGGTTTTTAGTGCCTTAATTTGAAACACATTTAAAATAAGAACATTACAAAAAAAAAAAGATTAAATCTATCTACATCTACATTTTACCGACATGATACAGTACACCGCCCTCTCTCGGGCTACTTGCCTTCTCGCCGGTCAAAATACAATCTTAAAGCTTATAATAGGTTTCCACAGGTGCAGATACGGGGCCGTAGCGCTATCGTCTTAATGAAAATTGAAGGACAGTTTCTGGATTGGTAGTAGGGGACGCAAAGTTTCCACACAGCAGCTCTACTGGTTCCACAGCAACACCAACGTCAAGGCACGCAGAAAAAAAAACAATTCAAAGTTAAAGGAAACATGTACAACAAGTCTTTAGATGCACGTTGCAGATTGTGCTGATGAAGAACGGCGTTGGGCGGAGATGGAGCGAGCGCTCTGGCCGCCCTGGGCTGAAAACAAACGTGCTATGTAGATGGCAGAAAGGCAAGAAGCTTCAGTCTTAACAGTGTTCAGTGCTCACCTCATATACAGCCTGTATTTAGGAAGAGGGGAGCAGAACGGCACCGTGGCCCGTCAAACTCATTTGAAAAGAACAAAAACGGCAACGTTGTGAGAGGAAGCGATCACCTCGACCGCTTATAACCAACGTCCTGTGTCTCTAGGTGGCGAACTCAGCCAGAAAAGTACAGAAAACTCTCTATATGTGTGTTTTTTTTTCAAGGCAAGTTAAGAATAAATGAGGAATCTATTATTGCTCCTCCCCCTCAAAGATGGAGGCTGTTGGACAGAGCCTCCAGCTGCTCCTCTCCCAGCCTCTGCTTCTCCTCCAGGTCCTTCTGCCGGATGAGCAGCGAGGCCTTGGTCTGCACGAAGCGCCGGTAGTCCTGCAGCTGCTCGGCGGACAGCTGCCGCGACAGGAAGGTGGACACCAGGTTCTCCCTCCGGTCCAGGTTGTCCTTCAGGTCTTTGGCGTCCTCCCTCTGTTTGCATAACAGGCGGTGGCGACTGTCCAGAGATTGCTACATACAGAGAAGAGAGGCCGAATGGCATTATCTTACATGATCAAGCTGAGGACATATGAATATTACATGTTCAAAGTATCAAATACATGCATAAATAGGTTTTAGAAGACGATGAATATAGAACGTCCAAAGGGTTTATTCGTCAAGGGGTCCCCAGAAATAAGGAGAATCATTTAGTTTTTATAATTCCATTCATAGGTAATACAATGACAGAATGGAAAGAGGATTACATACATACACAAATTAAATGGAAAATGAAATAAATAAAATAAATATGTGCATTCATTTAAGAAATGAGTCATTTATTTATTTATTATATTTGTTTCATTCCTCCATAATTTTGGTCATGTGGTTCCTACACTTTCTGTTATAAAACATCTAAAGCAAATCATCTTATCAGATGGGGTGTGTGGTCTAGTTTTTATGAGTTTAAGGGTTCTTGATATGAACATGTTTGAGAAGCACTGCTTTAAATTAATGTTTCATGTTTGTGATATCAAAACTTCAAATAAATCCAAGAAAAAGCACTATGGGACCATTAATTGAAAGTTACTCTGTAAATATGCTGGATTTTATGTGACGGTTGTGCGGTCATGTTTCACAGTTCCACGGGACAGGAGCTGCAGTGTTTCCTTATGTCAACAGAGGGCAGGGTAGATACAAATGTCATCGAAACCGGGCTGGAGTTTCGGTGAGTCAGTGTAAATACCAGTGTTGCTGATAACAGCAGGAAAACAAATGAGCCTCCGAGCAGCCCTCAGTATGCAGCACGTTCAGCCAGGGTTTTACGGATGGAAAACTCACAAAGAGCCCTTTCAGGGATAAATCTAGAAGTCTAATACATCCACACAACATAAAACGATGGTGAAAAATACTTGAGTGCATAATGAAACAGGATATTCAGAGGGGAAAACAAAACAAAGCAAAGAGGCTCAAGCCGGATCCTATGGCACTAATAAATAGCCCAATCCAGCAGGATGAAATTCAAGTAATTATTTCTCAATACATTAAGCCGAAGGGGAACAAATTCTTAAAGTGCGGTGCTGTCAAGCTGCGGTATATCAAAAAATTATCTGCAAACGCCTCGTAAATCATTAGGTTCAAATTCAGACGAGCCAAATCAGCAATTAAACACAGATAAAGCCGCTGCGTTTTTTGAATTCCACACAGTGTGAAACCTTGACTCCATTTAAGTCGCCCTTGAAATTTTCCCAAGCCAGTGTGTTTGCTGTTCTAGAGTAAACAGAACGAGAGTATGGCTGAGGGCATGGGAGCAGCCGCGCGCTCCTAACGCCGATGCTCGTCATCTCCGCCAGAAGCTGTACACGAGCCGCTGTGAATCATGAGATCCATGAGACCCTGTGTCATAATATCAGCCCTCGGAGCACTCGCTGACAGTGTGCTTTTCACTTGCATACGTTAGTTTGCCTGTGTAAACAACTTCGGGGGGAAAATATAACAGCGTAACGCACTGAGCACATGGAGCTAGAGAAGAGAACATCAGTAGATGTTTATCCAATGTTACATCAGTTGACCTGTAACCTCGGAAAGAGACAAAGGACACTGCCAACTGATACATTTACATTAGAAATTCATTGGTTTGAGTGTTGGTTCCATGCTTTTAATGACTCGTGTGATGCAAGACGTGATTATTAAGTGGTGATTATTATCTTTGTTTGAGACTTGGTTATTAAAAACACTACAGTAAACCAAAACCAAAGACAAAGTTATAATAAATGGATCCAAAGGTTTCTCTCTAGCTGCAGAACTCTTGGATTTCATAGGGTCACTGAATGCACCAGCAACACCCTGCTGGAAAATGCTTTATCATCACATAATTATTCAACTTTGCTCAAGTTTCAAGTGTCTGCTTTGCATGCTGTTACGTAACAGACAGAAATGATGGCAGTTTTATTGCCTCGAGATGGTTGTAAGTCAGAAAAAGACATTTTGCCCCTCACCATCTCCTCGGCGTCCGTGTGCTGGTCCACCGTGCTCAGGGCGTTCTGTACCCTGGCCAACCGGGCGGACAGGCACAGCAGCAGGCTGACCACCCTCTCCAGGTCCCCGATGAATAGGTTGTACCTCTCCAGCTCCACGGGCAGGCAGCACTCCCGGACCAGCAGCTCCAGGGCCTCCCCGCGGGACACGTTCTCCTGGATCTCCGCTTGGAGGGCGCCTCGCATTTCTTCAAGTGAACGCAGACGATCCTCGATGAAGGACACTAATAGACGCTGTAAATCCAAGTAGAGAAGAAATGTTTTAGGCGGTTATATTACAGAACCACATGGTGGGAAATATTAATTTTCCACAACATATTTCCAACATATTAATAACTGATTCTCTGTCCTTTAAACAAAGGGATGATCTGTTACAGTGTTGAGTAGTATCACATTTTCCCAAAGATCAACATTTAAAGTTATCGTAAAGCTAACATGGATAAAAGTAATGAGCGTGAATGTGGAGGGTAGTTGAGGAGGGGCTACTTGCTAAGCCAAACATAAGACAAGTAGGAGACACAGATAAGAGTCAGACGGTGCATCATGTGATAAGACGCAACTGTCTCGGCATGAAATGAGAACACTTAAAGCCAAACAGCATCCAGATGGTAGAAATCTGAAATCAACGCCAAGTTTATGTTTCAAGAAGAAAAATAAAGACTATATTTCAAAAACATCTTTTTTGCACAGCTGTCCTTTTTGGTTTCTCATCAGGTTTACTTTACAAAAAGACAACATACCATAACTATTGCTGCTTTGTTGCGCGTAAAGTTATAAATATGGGTCTCATGGCTCCTCATTATTTACGCCGTGATATACTTTAGGTGAAAATTGTCAAGTGTTTTTTTTTTTTTTCCATAAATGAATGATTACCTTCTTCTCGATGCAGTCAGCTTTGCTCTGCACCTCTGTACACTGTGGTTGAAGGCTGTCGGGAGCAGGAGGACCGGAAGATGCTTCGGACACTTTGACAGTCTCAGTGCTGAAAAAGAGACACACGTCTAGGTTGAGCTGACTTGGTCTTTTATTTTATCATAATACATACACACAGCATAGAAATGCTCGGATTTTCACTCCAGATTCAGCTGTGCCGCAACAGTATCTTCACATGCGATATATTTTGAGCAATGCCCCGTTGGTGTTTACATAGACTTTAATGCCAAACCACATCCTCTCTGCATATGAAGTGTGCTTTTATTGGCAGAGATCTGAGTGCCTGTACAGCAGTAAGCAGATAGCCAGGTGTGTCTGTGCACACAGCACTGGTAGAGTTCACTTCTTCAGCCATTGGAATCCACTCTAAGGTTTTGTAGAGGAAACGTAAAACTAACTCCCAATTAAATGGAATTATGATTCTGCTCTAAAGTAGAGACGAGTAGTTCTTTTCACATCTGTGTATACAGTATATATAAAGAAATATATTCGATATGGGATTCTGTATTCAGTCAGGAATTTGGGAAATTTATTAATATATCTTCTACTTTTATGTCATATGTGCTTTATTTCCATTATTCATTCAGAATTCTTCTCCAGAGTGTGCTGTCTCTTCCAACTCAGGCAGTAAACTGCTCTCAATTGGTCAGTAAACTGTAATAACCTGGTTAGTGGTGATTAATTTATGACCGACACAGCTGGTGTAATGTTCCCGGACATTAAGATTCACCTTTCTGCTGTTCCTCTCTGCTCCTGTTTCTTCTTGTAGTGCTCCTCCATCAGCAAAGTGTCCTCTGACAGCAGCTGCTCCATCAGCATCAGTGCCGTCTTACGATTGGCCAGCGGGTACAGCACTCTGGCCAGGGATTGGTCCCCCTTGACTACCTCTTCTACGAGCTCCTCCCACCGTGGTCTCTCAACGGGCCTCTCTGAAGCCTCCATTTCTCCCTCTGCTGCTCCCCTCTCCACCGTCTCCTGGAATTCTCCCGACTTCTCATCTTCCATTTCTGGATTTTTCTCCTCTTCCGCCTCCTGACTGTCCTCTGCATTGGAGACTGAGGCGCAGGGAGACACGGAGGTGTCGCTTGTCCTCGCAGGAGCGGCTGAGCTTGAGGAGTCGTCATCGAACACGTTGTCCCTCAGCGGCGGATTCTGGACTTCGTCCTTGATCTCTTCTTCTGGAGGGAGTATCCAAAGTGACCGATCTGTGGTGACGCCACAGCTCAGAGACACTTCGTGGTTTGAAACAGAGAGTGGGACGTCGTTGCCTGATTCATCCACTGATTGGTCCCGTTCCAATCCAGTTACAGAGGAAGAAGCACTGACTCTACTGGAATAAAAAAAGTATAGCCATGAATCACAACTGGCAAAAAGATGCATTTGTAGTCCCGTTTTTAAGTGTTGTCAGGTGCAGAAAACGTACTACATTCAAATTAGGATGTGATGAATGGAAGCCAATTAGTGAAATAATTTCAAGGAAGAAACAAGAGTTGCATAGATATGGTGTCTAATCTTACCTGGAGCTCAGCTTGTTTTCGCAGGAAAGTTTTGTCTGAGTGGACCAGGTGGATTTGACCTCCTTCTCATTGGTCTCTTGGCCTCTAGGGGAAGGTGGATTAGAAGGAGTCTCGCTGGGTGGTCTACTAGACCTGCTCTCGACTGTGACGGGACCAGAGTGAACCCTGGCCCGAGAAGAGGGGCGCGAGGCCGGGGAGGCGGATCTACTCGCGTTCCTTGTTCCTGCTGCGGTGAGAGGCCCGGCTTCTTCCGCGCTGCCCTGTGCTGGCTCGGAGTTCTGCTTCAACAGGGACTTTTTCTGAGCAGGGTTTTGTGTCTGTCCCTGAGTGATCTTCTTCCTTCCTCTCTCCTGCCCCTGGGCTTCTCCAACTTTGGCAAAGAATGAATCATTCCTCTTATTTCCGTCCGGCACTCCCGGTCCACTTGAGTACCTCCACAGTTGATCCAGCTGCTCAGAACTTTTACTCAGGGTCAATGGTCTTGTTAACTTTGAGGCCCCCAACTCCTCCATGGACTTCCCCCTCTGTGCAACCACACGGACACGCTGCTCGCCCTCAGGGACCGAGGGTACCAAAGGGTTCTCAGTAGCATTCTTCTCAAGACTGAAATGGACATTCATTATTAAAAAAGTGTAGCTTATACCATGCACATCATGTAAACTATGTTTTTTTGGAACCAAAAGCCTTAATTAATAAAAAAAGATAAAAGATTTAATCAATGCTTAACATCTGCATTTTCTTTTAAGGCAAATAGAAATGAATAATAGGACAATCTGATAATAATAATTTGATATTTCTACAAATAAGAGCATAGTTTTTTAAAAAAAATAGCCCGACTCCTTTAAAAAGGATTGCTAAACAATTCTTGTTTTAAGTGTTCACGCATAAATCTTTTGAAAGGAATGCGGGTTTGGTGGAGCAGGTGGGTGTTGACTTTCCAGTGCCACAATGAATCAAGTCGAGATTTATGGTCTGTGCCACAGCGCACACACACACCACTGACCTAATACTCTCCTGACCTAAAACCCAATAAAAATGTCCCAATTTGTCTGCTGCACTGGTACATACCTCTGGGTTTCCATAGTATTAACTGGCGATGGATCTTTCTCATAGTCATGTGCCTGCAGACGCAGAGGAGGAACCAAAGGGCAACACATGAGTTCAAGATCGTAAAATCATTTTCTTCTGAATTCAACAGCAAAGAATGTGAAAATAGCTTGAAATACAATAGTAACAGCCAGATGTCGGTTAAAACATATCTGATTTCTTATTTTCTTTGAATAATATTTTCCTCAAATTATTTGTACAATGGTTAAGTTTGTGATTCACAAAAATCATCCATAGACAGTAACACTTGATTAAGTAAATCACAGAACTGTAGCGTTTAGGTTAAATGAACAAGTTACCTGAAATGCATGCGGTGTGGATGTGGATCTGTTCCTGAAGAAACTAGGTGGTTCTGACTGGTCCAAGAGACTCTCCACTGATGCAGACTTCCCCTGAGATGGACCTTGGCTCTCCCTCCATCTGGGTTGATTCGCCTGGCCAGCGTACTGGCCTGAACAAGACTGTGCTGAGAAGAACTGGGCATACCTGTTTTGTTAAAAAAAAAAAATAGATACTTCAAATGTTTCATCCATTCCACAAAAAATAGAATCAAACTAGTTTTCATCCTCTGTCTTGTACCTGATGGAGCTGCTGGAGGAATCAAGGATGCGTCCTGCAGAGTGAGGTCTGTGGAGCTTCTTCTTGGAGCTTTTGCCATCTTGACTTGCTGACAGAGGTCTGGGACCCCAGTCGAATGGTTTCTCCCCCAGAGAATGCCTCTGTCTGGGGGGCGTTGGTAACTCGGTCGCTGGCTGCTGGGGCTCGGCCGCTTTCTGGCCCGTCTTGCGCTCCATGTACTCCACCAGGGCCTTGTGTTGCAGATGTTTTAGGTTAGTCTTTGAGGCGCTGGAGGCTGAAAGGGCTCGACCTCTCATCTCAAACATCTTCCGCCGTGCTGCAACCAGTCCCTGCTCCCCTTGTGGTGCGTGATCCTCTCCCTCACACTCAACCGCGAACACGCCGTCGCTTTCGTTGCCAAAAGAGCGGCAAGCAGTGTGCTTGGGGGCGCCGCCGAGCTGGTGGAGTTTTTCCGGTTCAGAGAAGCACATCTTCTTCTGCCCTTGAGTCAACCGCTTCCTGCCGCCGATGCGTGCCACTTGGGGCTGGGCCACGTTGACCGGCCTCCCGTTTTCCTTTGCAATGTCTTTGTCCGTCTCCTTCGCACTCTCGCTTACTTCTTCCTTTATGCTGCCCCTCTCCGTCTCCTCGGAGTTCACAGAGGGGGTGAGGGTATCTGTAGAGGTCTCAGAGTCCTGTGATGAGGCGAAAGAGTGGATCACTGCTGGCCTCAGCTCAGGTTTTTGCCTGATTCGGTGTGGCCATGACAGCTGCAGGTCTCTCCTTTTAAACGACGTCTCCCTCAGGACTTTAGACTGGGCATCCTTCAGCTTTTCTTTGTAGTACTTCTTAAACGAGTCATCCAGCGTGTTACAGGCGTTAACTTCCCCCCTATCGTTGGTGCTTGCATCACTTGGTGGAGGTTTCTCATCATTAACAGCCACATCTCCATGACCAATTTTGTTTAGGATTGCTTCCTTGCCTTTTATATCGGTATCCTTTTTTGGCTGTAAGGCTGCCCTGCTGGCTCCAGTGAGGTGGTAAAGAAGCGGAGTTGTTTCTTTGTTTATCCTCTCACTGGCTACGTCCCCCAATGGCTGCCTTTTCCCTCTCTTTGCCTGCTCCTCTCGATTGTGGTGATTGGGCTGTTCGTTGCTGATCAGTGAGCCGACCTCCTTCATTTGCACGGTTGAAGATGGGGGGCAGTTCCTGTCAGGTCCACAGTAGAATATAGGGTTGTTGGCAGTGTGGCGGCCAATATCTCGACTCTGCATCATGTCAATTTCCTCTAAGGAGTCGAAGCTTTGAGAGGACTGCATCAAGAGGTGAGGTGGTTTATGATTCTCCTGATCCTGGCTCCTGGATATCAGGTCCTTGTTATGGTTCTCAAAAATGTTTCCATCTGGAATCATATCACTGCAGGAGCGAGAACTTTCTTTGAGCGGTCTGAACAAGTTATCCATCGTACTGTGGCATCTTTCTTTTTCTCTTAGCCGGTGTCTCTCTAACACGGAGGAGCTCTCACTTCCAGCCTCAGACCCACAAACAGATGCAGAGTGTGTCTCCCTATCAGATTCAGGCTTACACACTCCTGTGACAAAGTAGAACTGACCCTTATGCTGGATGCTGCTGTTGATAAAGCCCTGACCAGTGTTCCAGGGGCTAGCGGCTCGAGCTGGCTCTGAACCAAGCCAATCATGGGCGGAGTGTGCCCTTTTGCGCTGACTCTCAAAATGGCTAGCGCTACCACTTGGCTTGTTATGATGGTCTCCGTTGTATCCACCGCTGCTTGAAAGCTGTCTTGGTTTTAGGTGCTCAGGCTGGCTTGCGCCTCGGGGAGGTGATCGGCTTTGGCTGTTTCCTGACTTCTGCTGCTCAGAGGCAGTTTTGGTATCTGTGATGAAAAGGTAGTCTGGAATCGACAGCACCCTGCTTTGATCATGAGGCTGGAGGTGAGGGCGGTAGCTTGGCGCCTGCTGGGCCTGCTGTTGAGAGCCCTTCCAAACTGCATACACTGGGTCAGAAGTGAAGCCAGATTTACCTGTTTCTGAGTTTGTAGTCTCAGTCCTTTGAGCGTTTAGACCATGGGACTGGAGATTGGGTCGATTGTGGTGTCTGGGCTGTTGCTGTGGCTGCTGGGGTTGCAATTCGGTACCATGGTGGTGGACCCTGCTGTTTTCCAAGTTTTTTGTGGCTATGAAACTATCGAGGCGTGCTGGGACTGGAGGAGGACGGATAGGAGGGTGAGCACTTTGGGACGGAGCCCCCGAAGGCACCTCTTGTTTGGACAGTGCTTTGTTGTTGTTGTTATGGAAACTTTCATTGCCATTGTGGTTGGGGTGGTTTAGGTTGGTACTGGTGTTATGACGGTACTGTTGTGAGATAGCTTCCACAGAGCGATAAAGCTGGTCCATGGTCTTTGTGTCGGACTGCAGAACATGGGTGGGATGGTAAATGGACTTTACATATTTAAGATCGGCATAGTGGCTGAAGGAGCTGGACTGCAGGTCATCTGGCAGGAATGGAGATGGGTAATCTGGAGCGGTGGACCCACCAGAGAAGGAGCTGTAGGCAGAGTCTCCTTTGCCGTGTTGGTGGTGGGCAAGTTGGTCAATGATGCTGCTGTTGGACTTGGCTGGGGAGAGCCGGCTGACAGGCAGGCTCAGAGGATGCAGGTCCACGTTGCTCATTATCTCAAAGTGGAAGTTGTAGGAATCCATGGAGGACCAGGGTGGACGGTGGCAGGAAGGGAAGGGCAGGGCTTGCGAGTGCGTCGTGCGTGTATGTGCGCTGATGCATGTGTCCGCCTTGTGGGTGAAACCGGGGAAATTACCACAAACACATTTGCACCAGGTTGCCCGTCACGCTTGTGGCTAATTAGGTCATTTTCCTGCCTCCTTTTTGTTTACTGAAAGCCTCTCGAAACGGTCCGCTCAGTATCTCCTGGGGGGGGGGAACACAAACAGAGCACAGATGTGTTATCAGCCCGAAATCTCATTGCTTTAATCGTACATCTAGAGAAAATGACTGCTCAAGGGTGAAATGGTTTCTTATTATATGTATTTAAACAGCAACTGAATGTATAAATAAATATATCATATGGCTTTATGTAGTCTTTACAAACAACTCAATTCAAAACTGTTGAGTGCTTTGCATCAGCATGGCCATTTAAACATGCATGTTTGTGTTAGATTGTCAACTCGGTATGTCCATTTACACACAGCTACACTGCCGCATCAAAAACACCTCAATTCATCTACACTGTACACATGAAAGAAAATTCTCTAACAGCTACATGCTTGTAAAATTAAAAGTACAATTTTTCAGAGGTGCTTTTTACACTAAGCTGCCAAACAACAGTAAGTCACCAGTAAAAAAACCAAACATTTTTGCCAGACATTTCTAGGTCAAATTCCTCCAATGTGCTCAATCTGTTGTACGTTGTATAGACAAATCACACACCCCTTCACTGAAACATTGATGCATTTTCTTATTTTTTTTTAGTAGTGAACTTGCAGTAGTCAGTCAAAACTATTTTATGCCTATTCAGCAGAGTGGAGGTGCTGGTACATGGCAGCACCAGGGAGTTATCTTTTCACTCTACAGCACTTATGATTTCAAAATTATTCTTGATTCATGTAGTATTCATAAGAGACATATTATTTTAGTTTCAGGGCTGTAGGGAATTGACTAACTTGGAGCAACCAAAGGTGCAAAGTCGTAAGTTTATTTCTTTATACAGCAGTAACTTCCTTCGTCTCGTTTAAAAGGTTAAAAGTTTAAAGGTCTCATTTAACCAAAAACAATCACCTCCTCTTACACTTTAAAGTCGCTGCAAACAGCATTTTTTTTTTTAGAAAGACATAAAGTTATAGGTTTCACAGCTCACAGTGTTTATTGCATCTTGGTTTTGTAGTTAACCACCTGTTGAAGGAGTCTGTCTGCCCTTTTGCATTAACGAAGCCTCTAATTAAAGGCCTTGGGTTTGGTGGCGCACGTTGCAGCACACACATGAAAAAATGTCAGGAATTCCATATGGAACTACAGAAACATGGGAGGATTAGTCATGTGACAGACATATAATTCCTTATTATAAAGCACCGTGACCTGTAAAGACTCATCTACCTTTCCCCACTTCTTATACTTACTGGAATTTGCTCATTTTGCTTCCTCCATTTTGTCAAAGAATTGCCTAAAATTGTAAATTGTGCCTAAAATTGTAAATTGTGTACAAAGAGTCAACTTTGACGATAGACTGTGACCATAATCAGTGTCTCTGAAAATATTTACAGTGACACAAGCTGCAGTGTTCAGTAGATTGCTCTCACGTTATCCTTAGCTGTAAACAAAATTGTTGTCATTCTGAGCTGTCCTGCTCCTGGCAGTTAATGACAGGTTCAGATTGTGTTGGGACTCTAATAACACAGTGAATGTAGGCTTCTCTCTGATGACCTGCGTGCTTTTCCATGACTTTTTCCAGCAAGTTGATGCTATCTGTCATACAATGGTGAATGTTGCAAATAAAAAGAAAGGACAAAGGCAACCCAACCAGACCAGGACTGAAGTTGGATGTCAAGAAACACACACACTATGAATCAACTGATTTTACGTTATACCAACTAAAGGTTAACTAAAAACTGTTTAAAAAAATACTAAAGTAGTAACTCAGGCTGGCATCTGAAAACCTTTGGCGGAGCTGAAAAACCTGAATCAAAGATAATCCTAGGTGGTCGTTTTGCATACACAAAAACCCACCTCACAAAAGCCTTTCAATCTACAGTATTAAGGGGGATTCCATGTGTTTATGAAGGGCCTTCTGATCTGCGGTGTGTGTGTGTGTGTGTGGTTTCCAGCCCTCCTCTTCCCTCTGTGAACAGAGAGAGGCTCCCGAACAGGGGAGCGTTCAAGTGGAAGTGATGGAGGGGACAGGCAGTGACAAAATGTACAGAGAGGAGAGAGGGAAGGAGGGAGGGCTGAGGCGGAGGGTGACCGGTCCAGACAAATACCCTCACACGCAAACCACAACAACAAGAGACAAGAGAAGGGAACAATGACAGCAGGAAAGCTGAATACAAGTTTGAAAGACCGGATCAATAGTCACAATAGCAAGGCAGTCTGGGAACCGCGAAGAGATCAACTACTTGCAGACTTGAATGAATGTTCCTGAACTTTAGAGAGCACCGTTACCAAGAAAAAGAACAGAGAAACTCACCCAAACTTTGAGTCTAAGTCGCTGACCTTCCAGATTTCCATCTGAGAGGGAAACCAGTTTTCCTAAGTTTCAACTTATTTACGAATTAGCCAAATAATTTCCTTTCTTGTTTCTCATTTAGAATATCTTTCATACACTGGAGAGGGACTAGACTAAGTAACCAGCGGAGTTGCATATTAGAGGAAAGACTTCTAGTGAGTCCCTTCTCCCCCCTCTGAGACCAGAGGCTGCGTAGCTGGTGCACTGATTGGCCAAGCGATGACGCCCGGCTCTCCGGTACACAATGAGCGCAGCGGAGGGAATATTTCACTGCCGCAGATAGCTGCTAGTGCTGCTGCCGGCCGCCCGAACAACAGAGAGAGAGGAGAAAAAAAAAAAAAAGAGAGGCCTCGCATTCCTGGCTGGCTTCAAAGACGGAGCAGAGCCCGGGCGCCATTCATTCCCCAGGCCCTGAGCCCAGCACATGGAGACTGGCCAAGGCAGAAGGGAGGAGAGAGGGGAGAGGAGAGAGGAGGGGGTAGTGGATGTGGAGTGGGTGGGTGGGTGACCGCCCAAGCCCCCCTCCCAAAAAAAAAGAAAAATGAGCTATCCACCATCACCCTCATTTTCCTTCCTCTCTTATTTCTAACTTTACTCTTCCCCCTAGCTCTAATTTTTATAAAACTTCTTTTCAACATTAATGGCGAGTTAGAGTTAGTCATTAACTGACTGCAGAAATCAAGTCAGCACTACTGCAGCAAGACATTCCACTGACATTATCGCTGAAACTCATTTAAGGAACTTTCATGCAGTAATTGCCATACCAGAGTTCATTGGCTTCTTCATGGCAATAAACTAAAGATTTCATTTTATCATTTTAAGTCAATGATGATGATCTGACTTGGATGGGTCAAACTCTCTCAATGACACAATCGGCTTTAAAAAAAAAAAAAAATCCAGTGTAACTGCCCAATGTCACACAAAGACCCATGTTGCCCATTGTTCGTATTGTGGCTGGTGGTGCGACTGTTCAGCAGACTTTTTTGTTACTGTTTGCACTGTGTCAGACAAAGCGCTGCATCCATGTTCTGTAGCTGACTCCACCTGATGACAATCTTCTTTGTGATGGACAAATGTATATAGTACTAGAAGAGAGAAAGAAATATATTTGAATTAGGTTATATGATTAATATGTGCAATTGTAGCCATTTTACAAGGTGCCAAATCCGGTGCACATGCACTTGCTACAGTTAGGTTGTATTGATTCACTTTAAGTTAAATCTGACACTTGCTGGGTTTATCTGTATTAGTAATTAAATATCCACCTTAATACATGCATTGGATTTCATCTTTCAAATAACTTTTTATAATTCAATTTTTATAAGTATTGCAAAAACAATCCAAGTCGTAGAAAGGTGTCAGGTAAGACCTATTTTCTAACAAAGATTATATTTTTTCCCCTCACTAATGAATGATAGAGAGCTTCGGGGCGAGGCTAATGGAGAGGGAGGAATGAACGACGGGAGGGGGCTCTTAAATTCTTTCCGTTTTTTTTCTGGTCTTTAATTAGTGCTTATGTATTCCAGCATGACCTTCGCTGTGCAGCCACGAGACTGGACCACCAGGCATCTGAGAAGGAGAAGGTATAAAGGTGATAGAGAGGGAGAGAAAATAAAAAGACATGGGATGATGAAAAGAAACAGAGAAGACAAAGAAGCGATAGGAAGGTGCGAGAGACAAGCGAGTAATTCAGCCAACCGCCGGCCAAAACCACGAAAGCTGCTGATAAATATGATGATGTATCTCCAAACCTCTGACGGAGGAATTAAATGGATCGGCCGTGTCTTCAAAAATACTATTGTTAGCACTGCTGCTCTTTATCAGAAGCATTCATATGTAAGAAAACAATACTTTAGATATACTTTAAAACAACTTATATGTATATATTACATTTCTACACTCATACATTTATAATCACTACATTCTAGGTTAGGGTTAGAGGTTGAATATTAACTATATTAATCTGTCAGTGTCAGTGCCATGTCAGAAAATAGTGAAAAATTATAATGCAATATATAATCAGAATAATTTCCAGGAGTCAAAGGTGATATCTTCATACACCTTGAAATAATTAAGATGCCAAATATTAGTTTTGCTACTATGCATGGCAAACATCACATTTGAGAAGCTGTGACCAGCTATTTGTGCTTTATTTATATTAAAACAGGATTAAATTGACTAAATTTATTGATCAACCAATTGTTACAGCTCTACTATAGATATGAGTCAGGAGGCAACATTCTTGCTTAGATTACTAATCTAAGTATTTAAGTAAATCCATTCTCTGACCTTTTCACCCATAACTGTGTTCCATTTGATTCATTACTTACTCATTATATCAGAAGTTAGACTGATCACAGAGGAGCCATGACTGTTTACTTATTCCATCTACGATCAAATTAAAATATCAACCTTTCCAAACCACAATCTGAAATCTTTTTGCAACACACAAGAGCAGAGCAAACAAATCACAACTGCACAAATGCTTGACAATGAACTAATTTCTGGACTAGAAGTCTCCCACAGGACCTGAAAGACATCATTCCCATTGTCCCTGATCAAACAGAAACGGAGAGGAAGCGGTTTTTGAAAAGGTGGAAGCGGTAGGGTGTCGAGCGCTGACGGAGCGGAGCATGTAGTAGCGGGAAAGGGAAAACAGCCGTGTTGCCATGCGAGTGCTGTGACCAACACCTGCGGCGCAATTCCTCCTGGATGTGTGTGTCAAACGTTTCAAAAAAAATAAAAACGCAGAGAGACTTTGTGCGTCTATGGGAGGAGAGAGAAAGTGTGTGTTGCTGGGCAGTGCTCACCGGTGTCTAAAATCTCTAGCTGACCAAGACAAGCTGTCACACTCTAATAAGCTCTGCATTCCTGCCCCGATCTGGCCTAAATACTTCACTTGACGATATTTAACATTTAGTCTTTGATTTACTTAGTGTTACAGCAGAGTAAAACAAGAAAATAGCCTAACAGAATAGACAGAAGAGGAGCACACTGAGATTTATTAAAAATTAAAGTAGGAGAAATAGAATAGTATAAGCAATTAATGCTTCCAACTAACACTCATATAAAAAAAATGTGACAAAGTCAGTAAGAGTATATATTCATAACATTATAATAACATTCTCTATTATGCCCAGCAGCATTTGGCTTTAGAAAAAGGAAAAAAAAGAAGACAGCCTCTGCAAATGATGAATTCTAAATTACTTTCAAACTGGCTTCTGAGAAGACAATTACTTTTGTATTAAGGACCCCCCCCCCCGGGGGTCTGGGTTTGCAATATGATCTAGTCATGGTGAGTTTAACTGGATACTGTAGGAATTCTTCCGCACTGGAATAGCAGAAAGCTCCAGGCGATGGAGTTGGTGTGTCTGCCTTCGCGCAAACTCCTGCATGTGCACGTTAAGCCTAAAAATGGGCCGTGCAAATTCATTATTATTGCAGCATATGCTTTTCAGTCTTTAGTATGTGTATTAAAATCTGAGAACAGACCGACCTGGATCAAAGTCAGATGTGGCATGGTTATAAAAGGATATTTATGAAGGCAATAGGAGTAACAATAATTGAACTTAAACTATGTCCAGGTGCAATCGGAGCCATTTTTTTATACCTTGGAATATAAAAGTCATAAAGAAAAAAATGTGTGTTACTTTGCCAGAAACTTGTATGAAAAAAAGAACTATATATTTGTACAGGAGCCAAAAAAATTCTTGATGCAAGGTGGTAACTATTGATGTGACTGGAGCAGTGACACAGCCCCAAGACACTCTCGACCTCTAAGCTGGAGAACCCTTCGTTTCACCCGATTCAAAACGGTGCCGGCATCTTACAACATCTCTGCAAAGCAGGATATTACCTTATTCAGATCCCACGTGTGATACCACCAACAAGAGAGCCACGGCGACAAAAGAGGGAATGTATGAAAGGAGAAAAACACAGAAAGTGGGAAAGAAGAGACGGGCCTGACAGAAACACCATAGGGGAAAACAAACAAAAAAAACCCTACAAGTAACAAATGACCCACCTCCTGCTCAAAGGTGGGAAAAGGTTTTCAGCAATTCCATCACTACAGAGAAAGGTTACAACATCTATTGTTCTTCAGGTCCCCAATGTCCTCTTTAGTTTGCCACTTATCTCTGAACAGTCCCTACAGACACGCTGTCTGCCATACTGCCAGAACACAAGCTGTCATAACTACATCTATGACTACTACATTTGCTTAGTGATGGGGAGTTATTATATTATCAAAATACACTATTGGGTATATTGCAAGAAGTTTAATTTATGATATATAACAATCTGTGGCTAAAGAGAAGAAATACACATTTTTATTTTATAATTATATAGTACGATGTGATGATGTGTGATGTGAACTGATGAATAGACATGCCCGAAATAAAGAAATGAATAAATAAATATAATAAATATATGAAGCTCAGTGAGAGATCATTTATTAATTTTGTATAGTAAGATATCTGAGCCAAAAGGAAGTAAAAGAAGACACACAATAAACCAAACAGACAGATTTATTAGCCAAATATGCCCAAAACCAGAGGAAAAACAACAACAAAAAAAAGACATGTTTCCATTTGGGTACGGAGCGGGGTTAAATGCGGCCCGATGATTTAATGACAGTTTTACAGCGTGTACTGAAAACTGAATCGAGGCTTGTACTGACCGCCCTGCACAAGCGCACACTGTAGCACTTCATCAGCTGAGCGTCCAGTGCTTTCTCTCGCCTATAGTGGTCTCTGCTCTGCCAGGATGCAGTCACCATCTGTCTTGTTATATAATGAGCTGTGGTCCGAGCAGCTGACCGCAGACGCATTACGGCCACAGGAATTCCCCCGCGGTGGCCCCTGAGCTGGTACCATGACAGCCCATTGACACTGCATGACTTCACCAGGACGACATGAGCTTTATCACAGCGAACAAGACATGCCAGTACATGCATTGTTCTCCTAATAGAATCAATCATTTATAATTCCAGGAACTTTGTGAGCAAGTGGTCTTACCCAAACCGCATTCTCTTATTGTTTGCACCATTGACCGCAGCAAAGAAATGTTACAGCTTCATCAAACACTGGTTATATGGCGATGAGGACAAATTACAGTAATACACTAAATGAATTATGACCATTAATTAGGAGAACTAATGAGCATCAGTTTTTCATAAAATTAAACCCACAAGAACTAACTACTAAGTCTCCCTGCAAACAGAGAACAATGAAATCCTTGTGCAGTCCACTATACATTTGGATCTTTCAAGTATTTATTGGGATACTCATGGAATGTCTAAATCTTAATGCTGGTCAAATCTGTGGCTAAAGCTGTTAATGGACTTATCACACCTGTGGTGTAGCATAAGTGCCGTACGATAATGACCCTCTTCTTTTGGTTTTTAATTAGCATTGCATGAGTGCTGTTCTGCTCAATCTCCTGACCTCCATGATCTTCTACGGAAGAAATGATTGTAATCTACAGGGTTTTGTGTTCGTGGAAAGACAATTATTTTACTTATACAGTAAGATTATTGTATTCTATTAAGTTAACCATTTGAAAAACAATACCATAAAAGGGACCATATATATTTAGTGGAAGCTTTTCTTTTACTGCCTGTAAATTATACAATAAGTTAAAAAATATAAAGCTGCAAACAACTTATGAATTAATGTTAGTTGTTCCATTATCAAAAAAAAAGAATCAACAACTGGTTTGGTAATTGAATAATCCAATGTCAAGCATTTGCTGGTTTTGACTTTTTTGGGTTTATTTAGACAAAAAATTACTTTTAAAGATGTCACTTTGAGCTGTAAGTAGTTACATTATTTTGATATTTTATAGACAAAACAACTAATTGAATGATTGAGGAAAAAACTATAAATTTAATTAATAATTAAAATAATCAATAGGTGCAGGTCTATTCATAAATAATTCATTTGGTATGGTTATCCATTCTTCTTTAATCAGCCTAACACAACCTTCTGTGTGTGTGTGTGGTTTTGATGGTTTTTGATGTAGTTTAGTTTCGTCACACAATTGAAGGTCATTGAGAAAGAAGGGAAAGTGACTGGAATTGTCCGAATTGTCCGACTGGAATTGTCCGAAAGTTTCACTTTCTTCAACTAACAATAAAAAAAAAAAATCTATAAAACTGAGCAGTCTGTTATCTCTACTGATAAGGGTAGTGACAAGCAGTACGCCAAACACCTGACATTATATGGTGGCATGGCACTCTGACCCTTGGTGCCTTATCACTGCCAGTTTGGTTAGTTTGGGTGCTTGGCAAAGGTGCGTGGAGGGAGGAATGTGCTTGATAAGCAGCTCAGGCAGGTGCAGCAGGTAAAGCAAATAGACTGTTATATAAAAAGAGCCAATGATGATTATGTTCTCACATAATGCTTCATTTATCCAGCACATGCACAACCTTGGTTATAAGTGTTTAAATATGCAGAGCCACACACACAGCACAAAGCTGCTCTCAGAATCACACGCTGCAAATTATTGTAATTTGTGCTGAAAACGTTATGGAGCAGATCGATGTATTCAGCAACCGCTTGCATAACTGTGCAACTATCTCACCCGTATTCTATTGTACTGTGCAGACAGCTGGTGGATATATCTGATAAGAGGACAGCCTGCAGGACACTTCCTGATAGAACAAACAACTGTGCATGCAGGAAGATCACAGGGACATAAACCTGTGGGGTTACATTTAATAAAGCAATGCGGTGACATTAAGTTCAAAGAAATGGCTACAAACCCATTTTAAGGGGGAAACCAACCCATAGGTATCATACACTCCTCAAAGAATGAATCGTTCACTTTTTCATTTTTTTTTTTAACACAGCTCTTATTGTTTCTGCCTTTGAAATGCTCGGTTGATAGAGACAGGAAAAAACAGGCTTGGGCGTCACATTCAGTCAAGACATCCTGATTATTCCATATTATGAGGCTTTGTTATACGAGGACAAAGTTTTAGTACCAATACCTGTTGCATAACAACATTAGATATCTAATCCTGTATTAAGGGGAATATGCAAGAGAAGACGTGCCAAGGGCGTTTTTTTTTTTTTTGCAGAGACGCCTACGTGTTTGGCAGTCGCAATTGGAGTGACTGAGTACACTTTGGATTTTTTGGTTGTTTGAACAAATTATATGATTTGACTGGGACTGCTCCAGACAATCATTTCATCCATTTACAGAACATATGGAAATCCAATGTTTCTAGCTTTTGGGTCACCATGCAAATCCTTAGTCCCTACATCAACACACAGGCCTATTCACTTCCAGATACTCAGACTACATGATTAGAAGTGGGAGTAATCATCCGACCTCCTGGAGTGGGCCAAAGTCAGGTTACAGTACTAAATTGGCCCTCTGAGCTCGAAGACAGCAGCGTTCCTCATTTGGCCTTATTGCTCCCCAAAACCCATCCAATATGAGGCAATTAAAGTCAGGATGTTTTAAGACCACGGTGGGTATACACGGACTAGGAAAACCCACGTTCTACCCCTGACAGTAAACACAGAAACTGGACACAAGTAAAGTAGTTCTGCAGAACAAAATGTTCAACAACTCCGTTAAGGAGGGGAGAGAATTCCTTTACACCCATGGTGCACCCACCCACACCAGTGTTTGATTAGAGTTCAACACAAATCATGGATGAGAAGGTAAAAAAAAAAATAAAAATAAATAAAATACAGTTTTAAGAAGCATTCATCAGGTCTCTTAAAATGTACATTTTTGTGCATTTTGATTATTTGTAATTTAAAAGTCCATTTGTACGATCAAAATTAATTAAAATTTGACACAAAATGTCAAATAGTGTAACCAAAAAAGAATGATAAATTTTAAATATTTAATCCACCTAGTACCTGGTACCAGGTTTTTGAAGGTACATCACATGACAGTTTTGACATTCTCCTCAGAAATTAAAATATAATGGTGAAAACCTCAATAATCAGCAAATCTCTGTAGTCAGTTTGATGGGTAGAGTAGAGAAACAGCAAAATAACATGAACTCTACAGTTACTGATGTCAGAAGAAAGGCTCTCTGACAGCATGGAGCTCCTTCTGTTTCACGGGCACGTCGGTGACATAATGTCTAGTAAGAAGGGAGAACTAACAAAAAGAAATACGAGGATAAAAAGGAGAAGTTGTGAGAAACCAGGTCATCTAATATGGCACAATGAAAGAGAACAGACCTGGCTTTAATGCCTCCTTTTACACCTGCCAGGATGCTTTAAGGAGCATGAAAAGCACAGTCCAGAAACACGATACGCTGCCCTGTAAAGCAGCGGCAGCAGCACAACCAGGAAACATTCGCCCGGTGTTTGCGCCAGATATTTGAATTGCAAAAGAACCCGCCAGGCAGACAGAAAACAGTGTGTGGGCAAATGGTTAACATTCACTTTCCCCCACTGACCACAGCACGGCTACCGCTTGGAGCCGACGACGGATCAGAAATACAGATTTTTAATCTCGCTTGGCCGCTGTGACCTCCCCCCGGTCAGTTTAACAATCTCCAAATGTCAGATGAAATTAAGGAAATTAAAGCAGCCGACATTCTCCGCATTTTTTTTGCTTTTCGCAGGCTGGGGTGTTCAAATTCTCAGGAGCAGCTACCTTGGTAGATTGCACAAATTAAGCCAAGTGAAGATCCGTGATTAAGATAAGGATGTCTCATGGCTAACAGGTGTCAGACACGCACAACATTTTTTTCCTCATGTTACTATTCCTTTCCAAATCCAGTCATTTATCGGCCTCGACAGCCTCGGCTCAAATCTCACTCGGTCTCTCTCTCCTCTGTTTGCACTTCGCCTCCCACTCATTCTTCAGAATCAGACTAAAGGTTACAACAGTGTCTCGGTGTCCACAGTCGGGATTGAATGTTTCACCCGATCTCCCTTTCTACTTTACAGACTGAATGAAATACCTGAGGGAAATATTTACTTAGAATTTATTTACCCGGTTTAGTTTCTAGAAAGTGGGCCAAATCAACCGACTGGTTTCACAGTTTCACCGGTTCCAGGTCTATATTTGTCCAACAAGCGCTTTTGATCAAATCGACTTTGGATGACACCGAGGACTTTTCCCCACCAGACAGGTGCCGGTTTAACGAAACACAAATCTAACTGGAAACATTTCTCCTCCTGCTCGGTTTGGCACACTTTTATACTGAAAAGGAACTCAAAAGCACACAAAACACATGGCTCTCGACATCTCTCGAGGTATTCAGTTTCAACAAACCTGCCATTTCTGATGATGTAAGATTTAAATTTACGCACAAAACCTGCACTGAATTGGACTTTGTTGGATTGAGCTCAATTTGCTGCTAGACTTCAGTTACAAATGGAAAATAACTATCCTTTAAAAACACGACACCTCGCATGAGAACAAATGTTCAAAAGAAGCAAAGGACATACGAGCCAATCAATAAAATCTCAATTTCTCTACCCCTGTCCAGATGTTATGAGTAACCGAACATGTATTGCAACAGAGCCTTCGTATTGCCCATAATAACAATAAAAAGCCTCAATTTGAGCCCCATAAAAGCAAAAGGGAAAAGGAAAAGTAAGAGCCAAACATCTGACAGACCAGGAATTTACCTCCTTTCTCTTCTACTTTCTCAAGCTGTCCTCTAACTACTGATGATTCTTTCTTTTGTATGCAATATGTTCCCAAAATGAATGTGATTTATTAGGCTTTAAAAGTAGGAAAAGGCAAAACTACAGTTTTAAATTACAAAGTACAAATGTATTTACAACATGTTGCTCAATGGCTTTTCCCACATGCTGTACAAAAGTAGTGCAGCGACATTTTTAAAATGACAGTAACATTTAACCTGTTCCAGATACACATACTGGGTTAGTGTTCAGTTCATTTCTGTCATTCTTCAGGCCATTTATAAGACAAAGGCAAGCAGCTGATCAGTGTAAAGCCGCCAGCGGTTTTTCCTCAACAGGCTGGAGGAGTAATCCCGGGTAAGCATTTTTCCTCTGAGAGGTTTGCTTTATGCTGTAAAGATCTATATAATGTCAATGATGTCAAAAGATAATTTCATCATTTGACCCGAATACACTAGAGTTCTTTGTTAGCTCACGATTCTGCTCCTACGTGGTTTTGTCACTTTGCAGTCATCCGCCTTCGTTTCGGTACGTTTTATGACAGAACGCATGTCAGCGCCCTATTGTAAAAACAAAACGTGTGTGTCTAATGTGCTGGAAATCACAGAGTCCCACCTACACCTCAGACTAAATACTGCAGGCTGTAGATGATCTCCCATTGTATGTGACGCTCCCCCCCCGCCTCCCCCAGCCCTGTTGCACGGCCAAGACGAAACGCTCGGTGTTAACTTTTAATTATCCTGCTTTTGAAAAGCATACAGTAACCGAATAGTACTGATCATCACGCTCGGGAGTCAAGTGATTCCTTAATCTCCATTGTGTTTCCCTGCACTGAGGCTGCCAGCGTGGTTAATTTTTGGGGGGAGCCGATCACAATGGGCTCCTTTTACCGCTGGCAGCACAGGTTTCATACCGGGACAGGGGAGAGGGGGGGGGGGGGGGGGGGAGGGGGGGGGGGAGGGTCAGTGGAGGATGGTAAAGGAGGGGGTTGGTGGTGGTGATGGTGCTGGTTGGGGGGATAAAGCTGTAAAACAAATCACACAGAGATTAAACTTCCCCAGAAAACACACTCTGGACTTTGTAACCTGGGAGAGAAAAGTGGTGTGTGGCAGTCAGATATGGTGCTGCTGACTGGGGAAGGACGAGGTATGACTTCATCAGCACTTTTCTCGCCATTTCAAAGAATAAAAAACACAGCTTTGGATTTAATAGGCTGCCTTTTGGCTACTTCTAATTAGTTGGTATATATTGCATTTTAAATGTTATATTATAAATATTAAACATTACTGATAGACAATTGTGTTGTCAACTACCTATAAATGTCATTTTATCTATAACTGATAACCTGCTTTTTTTAATAATGAGACATTTATAAAGCTGTTTTATTTCTGCTATTTAAAATCATACAAAATAAAAATTAAAAGTCGATGTATAACTAACCAGTCCAGCTCCCACTGAACAGACAAAGCCACAAAAAAAAAAAAAAGGCTCTACTTCCAGCCATGTCAGACAGCTGTAAATGCCTCTTTTATTAGTCAATATCACAGCTTTATTACTGCATCCGTGGCTGGATCAAGTCTCAGTGACAGCCCCTCACCCACACCTTTTCATCAGCTCTATGAAACCTGAGGGGGCCCTCCAGCAGCCATGTTGGCACAGTGTATTATGGAGGTGCATTAAACGCACGCCATAGTTCTTTCTCAAACACACAAAGGATGGAGAGGTGCTTTGTGGTCCTAAATACAGTGAAAGAGCAACCACGTCAGGCTCGGGGATCAGTGGCCATGATTATATCAACTTCAAAGTCAAAATCTGGGATTGGTGCACTGGTGTTTTTGTTTTTTCAGTAAAGGAGCAATGTAGTTAGAACGTTCTGCAGGTGGCGTTTTGCTTTGATTTACCCGCCATTGTGTCCACGTACGACTAGATGTTATAGTTGAAATGTGCCAATTTATACCACAGAACATATTCACACTTAAAGAGCTGTAACAAGAGAATTTTCAAAGCACTTAATCGATCAAATGGTTGGCTGGTGATTAATTTTCTGTCTCTTGATTAATCATTGCAGAGCTAATTATTTGTATTATAAATTATTTTAAACTTTTTTCTTTTAACCTGTTTATTGTGTGCTACGCTATTACAGGTGCGTTTCCGATCCAGACGTATATCCCAAAAACTGTAGTTGAAAAAGTGTATTTTTAAAAGCTTCTATTACAAGTAGGTCATAAAAACACTTCACCACAACCACACGCATGCACGCATACCCCGTGACATACGACACTGCCATATCACAATAAGGGTCCTATAGGGCCATACAATAGTGTAGGTGTGGTCCTGTCGGAACAACCAGAACAGACAGACAGACGCTCGCACACAACCATACACACTTCCCAGCCTTCCCTCAGGGGGGCTCGCATCAGCCAGGGATAGCCTTTGGCAGCCATTTGTCTCCTTCATGTCTATCCGTGCTATGGGACCTGAAAAAAAAGGCCTTTCTGGTCCCCAGACAAAAAGAAAGATGATCTGACAATAACTCACGAATGCAGACCACAGTAGTCAAACCCTGTTTTTTTACAAAAAAAAAAAAAAAAAAATCGCCTGCGGTGAAAAGCTCAGACGGAGAGGGGAAGAGGGGAAGTTAGACAAAAGATGGGGAAAGAGAGCTGCTGGAAAAGCTGGGAATGTGTGTGTCGTATGGTGGTAGATGGTGCAAGAGGAGGGGTATATATTCTGAATGTAGCCTGCGATTATTCACTGAAGCTCTAATTTAAACCTGCATCACCTGCTGCTTTTGGACATTAAGCAGAAACAAGCTCTGAACCCATCCAAATCCAAATGGACCAAATCTGTACAGCTATTATACATTTGAGCCTATACTGAATATATATTTACAGTATGAATGCTCTCCATGTTAGACCGGGCCGATGCAAACCCAAAAATCTCACATTTTCTATATCCGGTTTAAAAAAAAAAAAACTTTTAAATCTTCCTCTTCAGACACTTTTAAGTTCTATCGTTATCAGCCATTAGCCACGATACAGCAGATAGGTTGATGAAGTGTTAAGAATTGCAGTCTACCCACTCCACCCACTATCAGAATTATCAGAAAGTATGGCCCACTTATGTGGTAACCAGCATTCATTACCATTATTATCTATATCATTAGCAGACTTCAGAGAAATCCTTTCAGACAGATACCACGCTGATATCTACTGCATATAAAACACTAATAGATTAGAGGAAGGTCTTTGCTGTGATTGTGGAAACAATCACAATGGCAATGGATGTCATCACAAAGATCTACTGCAGATTTTACTTCTGTGTGATAGAATTAAGAATATCTATGTAGATCATTTTGAATGTAATATTTACTTACAGCTAATTTTATCCTGACTATCAATAATGCGAATTATTCACGTACGTGCTCTTTGCAACCACCTCAAATCCTCCTATTAATTCCTATTACTTATTAATCCGTGGGGGAAATTTTAACTTGTATATTTCATCTTGGGCGGGCTTCTCTCTTCCTCCTCTCTGCTTCTATTGTAGTGTCAAATCAGTCACCCTGATCTCCTATCAGTGTTTAAATAGACCTTCCTGGTAGCTACAGCGATGATGTCATGCAACGTACCTGAATACCCGCTGAAGGGAGCATCCATCACCTTATCACCTTTCCACGGACATTATATTTGAAAAGAGAATGACATCACGATGACCGTCACACACCAGAATGTCACGCCTCATGCTAGCTAGCCTCCGCGCTAATTACTATGTTATAGTACGGCCCTGATGTTCTACCGTTTGATAGTAGGCTATTCAGGTCTTTCTGCATGACATTATCGGTCAGTCTTATCTCTGCACTCACCATTATATCATCCTGAATATCCTGAATAGTAAAACATTATTACCTCCTAATTTGTGACGTTACATAAGCGTTTGATGGACTTTGGCCTTTTAGCTCATTCTTTTGTGCTGAAACGTATCCCTGTTCCCCCTCGTTACTGCAGTTAATTAAATCACTCTCCTTACTAAAACACTATCTTGATATGCTTGTGCTAGCGCAGGGGTGTCAAACATGCGGCTAAAAGGTCCGATCCGGCCCACTAGATGACTGTGCAAAGTCTCACAATAAATGTTCCACTTCCTGTTTCTTCACAGAAATATGAAGTGATATTTCAAGTTAATTCTAGTCAGTATTGGACTAAATATACCAAGAACAAGATATGTTTTACTTATTTAAATTCAATGTTGAATAACTGGAACATCATAGTGTTCAAATTGCACTTTTTTATGTCATCTCTCCTGTTTAGTATCTAAATATTGTAAATATATATTTTTTTTACATAAAATGGAGTAATTTCTAGCTGATATGTATATGGTGATTTTTACCCACTTTAGATTAAATTGCTTTGAATGTGGCCCATGAACTAAACTGAGTTTGACACCCCTGTGCTTGTGGGTTACACTTCATACCATTACCAATTACATTATACCTGAATACAGTTAGTCTGAGTGAATCATTACACAGTTCAAAAAAACATCACTGAGTTTCCTGTTCTTGTAAATGACTCATTCATCACATTTAGCTATTTCCTTAATAAAAGATGCAGGGTTTTTTTTTCTGCAAATAACAATGCCAGTAAAAGGCTTCTATCATGCGGGTTCAGAGGAAGAGGCGGAATCACAACAAGATCACGCAAACAGGTAAGAATAACAGAAAACAATCAACGAGCTGAGAACAGATTCAGAACTCACACCTCCATTAGAGCTGAAGGTGATGACAGAGAGATAACGGCTGCCACATTCTGGGATTATTTTTAGGTTGGTACCACCGTGAATTTTCTCTCTTTTTTTTTTTTTTATTGCTACTAAATCACCCTGACTCTAGAGTAACCTTTCCCATGAAGGTGAACCAGTTCATCCTTGTAGAAACGAGCGGTGCAAAAGGTCAGTGAAAGAATGTAAACATCCGACACATCCGACCACATAGAAAAAAAGCACTATGAGGAATTTTCCATCGACCGGCCCCACCAAGTCAAACGACAATGCACCTGTAGACCCAAACTCCTGGCGAGTCCTGTTTTGTGTGTGTGCATTTGAGTCTTTGCAAACTATATATAGAATTGTCTTTTTCTGCAGCACACCTTTTGTTTCCTTAAAGGGAGGGGGAAAGAGAGAATGAGAGGGACAGGAAAAAGACAGAGAAAGAGATCTGGTTTCAACACCCGATGTAAGTTTACGTGCGAGGCCCCTGGGTTTGTGACCCTACTCTAATTTATGGCCCTGCCCTTCTATTTGTTTGCTTCTTTGTTTCCGGCTTCCTTTCGAATATAATCTTCCCGTAAACATATAGACACACACACCCAACTAATCAAGCTGGTACACATGCGTGTGTGTTGCCACATGTTTGCATGGTTTGCCTTCAAATTAAGCGTGTTGGATATCAAAGCAGTGCAACTTCGGTTAATGAGTTTGGGATTACCGGGTGTTTATGTGGGCACCTGCTTGTAGCGTTTGGAATTCACATTCCTCTGCCTCCCTCGGTGGACAAATGGGTTTCTGTGCATACGTTATGCATGCATTATCACCTACACACACGCACGTCTACGTCTGTGGATCTCTCCTCGGTCTCCGTGGGCGCAAGAGGAGTCGAGCCGGGTCAGCAGGCCCGAGCATGATGGCATCCCACAAGCAGCAAACAGAGAGGCCAGTGTGTGCCTCCTCCTGCCGCGTAACATCTGACCAACGCGCCGCATGAGTGCTTCAGTTTTCAACCACAGGACAAAACACCAGTGTCTGGTTTCCCCCCCCCCTACCTTTTGTTCCCACTTTAAATAAAACATAACACAGTCATTAGGTAGAAGGCCCACCTGTGCATAATTCAGGGCAAGGTATCAATTTGAGGCGAGGAGATAAGGTTAAGCAGGGACGGCACTATGTTGGTTTCACAATGCTGGCAAACAACACAGTGAATAAGTAATGTGCAACACAGAAAGTATGATAATAATAACAATTAAATGCAGTGATAACAGTAGTTTAGTCCACAGTTTCAATTACAGGGCTGCAAACTAATCATTATTTACATCATCAATTAATGTGCTAACTCTTTTCTTTTTTCCAGAGGCCAAGATGACATGTTTAACCTGTTGCGACCTAATAACAGTGACACAATCAAATTATTAAAAGTGAGTTTGTTTTTTAATTATCTCTGGACTAACGAATCGATTTACTGACTTCCACGCCTGTTATAAGCTAATAAGAAAAACTGGACATGTAAAAAAAAAAAATAACAAATATAATGATAAACCATACAGATAACAAAAGGCAAAACAGCCTTGAAAGGTTTACAATTTAGTAAAAAGTGAGAAAAAAAACAATTAATGTGTTCTTTGGTATAGCTTAGTCACTCACTATGACCGTTAACAATGAGTATTATTGCTATATAATGGTAGCACCTAACAGAAACGAATTAGGAGCCGTGTTAACCTCCATCCTAAGTCCAAATGCAATTTTTAAAACATTTTATTGAAATGTTTTGCTTGTTTTCATAAAGCTGTGCCGCCAGGAAATAAAAAAACAACAACAGGTGAACAGTTGACAACCGAAACTGAGCAACGAAACCGACTAAATGCACCTGCAGCCTCCACCGTCCCCTTCACGTACCTGCTGAGTCTCGGTCACTCCGCGGTTTGCGACTTGTAGTTCTTGTTTTCTCCCGGGTGTGTGAACTCTACGCGGATGAATAAAAGAGAGGAAAAAAACAAAATAAAATACAGAAAGATTCACTTTTCTGTTCGCTGGCTGTCGCGGTTCACATCCTCCCTCCTGCCGGTAATGAGCTTTACTTTCCCTTCGCTCGCAGTTAGCTTACCTTATTCCCCCCCGGGAGAGAGAAGAGGATGATAGGTAATGGAGCAGGAGGTCGACCAATCAGATGCGGCGGAAGGCGGATACTTTAGGAATACACGACATCCTATTGGTCAGTCGGTGTTGATGACGGAAGCGATGAAAACAGCATATATAAACGCTGTATTCATGAAACCATCCTGAACTCACTGATGAGATTTGAATTGCAGATGATTAATGCTTTAACCACTCAACCCCAAGGCTTTTTCAGGTTTCCTGCTATAAATGATAATGAATGTGTAATATCTCTAGGTTATATACTTAAACCTGGTATCAAAAGAAAACTACAACATTTGAGGTGACTACAGAAGTTTCACAATCAATTGATGTTGCTGTTACAGGGCAAATATAGCTGAAATATTGCAAAAAAAAAGAATCTAACATTGTGTTTTTCTACAGATGAATATACATTATTTAAAATTATTATTTTAAAATAGAAATAAGCTAAATTGTTTTCAATTCAAACGTCAATGATTAATAAGATAAGCATTCAAAGATCAATTATTTGTCTATAAAATCATATAAATTACACACATCATTACAGGTAAGATGTTTAAAAATGAGATTATAATGAACCCAATTAAATAATCACACAGCTCAAATCTAAATTAAATATCCAAATAGTCATTGCAGCCCTACTACTGATATTATATTAAACTATTTTCTTAGTGTATTGTACAGTAACATGTTTTACTACAGATAAAAAAAAATACATTATTGGTCGTAGCTGAAGTTTTCTCATCCGATACATGCATAAAACTCAATGCTGCCCCAGTATCAGGGGGTTTGGATTTTAACAGGTTAAAAAAAATCTGTGCTAATCTATCGATTTGATTGCTTGATACATTTTTATTTTCAGCAGCTCTTATCAATTTTATTACTATTGCGGTTTTATTGTTCATTATTATTATTATTATAAGTCATATACAAGGGGTATTTATGTTATTCTCTTCTATTTATTTTTTTTTTCAAATTTTATGATTTTACTGTTTAATTGTAGAAGATAATGTTTAACCATGTAAAGCATTTACTTGTAACTTTGTTTTGTAAAGTGTATAACAGTATAAGAGTATAATAAAGTTTACTATTATGCATTATTAGTAGTATTATTACTATCCCTTCTACCAAATATAATTATTAAAAATAAAAACTGACAAGAGACAACAAAACTCGAAATATCCGTGAAAAGCCAAGAAAAACCAAACATCGGTACATGAAAGAGTTAATTTTCTCAGGGCAACACAATGTGGATTGAAAAGAGCTAATCATTTCTAAGAGGCTCTGCAATGCAAAGCTACAGTATATAAACTTCTTTGAATACTGTGAATTCCTTTTTTTCTTTTTTATTTAGGCACAGAAAGATTAACTAAGCATTTGTTTCTTTTTGGATATAAATATACAACCAAGGCACACAGTGTTCACGTGGTTCAGGATACACAACATGTGACGTGAACATGAACACTTCCTATGCCGTGTTTTTTCTAATATTTCAGGCGATTGTCAAAATGTGTCAAATAACTTACATATGACATAGAAATTACAGTAAAAATGGAGAGAAACATTCAAGATAGAGGAAGAAACATTAGTATGGATCTAGAAATCAGATCTCTCTCTTCAGTTTCTCTCTCTTTAAACCATCTAAACATGCAATGATTAGTCTATAATTGTCTTTTTTTTAAAGAAACATGCTTGCATGAGAAGAATCATGATTCCTGCTTCTTAAATATGATTATTGCCTGGTTTCTTTAGTCATTTGTGACAGAAACCCAAATGGGTGATCTGCATTTTTCATAATATTCTGATATTTTATAGACCAAACAATTAATCAGATTGTTTTTTAAATTTTTTAATCCAAGCACTCTTCGAAAGTATCCCATCTCAAACTCGAACACTTACAATTATTTAGACTTTATTATCAATATTCCATTGTTAGTGACACTGTAACGTTCCCACTGACAACGGCAACAGTTATCACGATAATCCAGTGCTAAGTAATAAATAATTGATGGGATTATGGCAGCCGTGACAGTAGCAACTCATGACCACTTGGTGGCAATTTATTCATTGAGAGCTGAAGCTCACACTGGGCCTGTTGTTTAGCAGCAGCCTGCCTCAAGTGTCACTATATGGGGTTGAAACTATTGGATTGGAGTGGACTGTGAACTTGGGCGGAAAAAAAAAAGATAGTGTCAGTCCTCATTCCAACTTGTTGCCACTATTCTCCTTTGTTAATACAGGTTGTGCTATTTGGGTCATAGAACATAAATGCACCAGTGATTTGGCCTCGAACTGGTATCGATTGGCGAAATGCTGCTCAGCGGCTTTTGACTGTTGAGCTCATAGGCTTGAAGATGATTAGCTAGGTTAATAAAGCTATGTGGGTTCATGTGTACATCATGACAAATGTCACTTTATCTTAAGATGTGCTCCTGAAACACATTACATTAGTTTTGTTGTTTAGCAAATCATTAAAAGTCCAGTCTGTAGCCTTCATCAGGACGTCTGGGACCAATTTTATTATCTTGTGGTGCGCAAATGAATCAAATACAACTCCATTAAACATATTCATATATATTTTATTCTCAATACGACAAAATACAAAGAATATTCAGGACAGACTCTCATTAGTCACAATTAATACTCACTTCACAAGAATGCTTTTTTTTAAATTACATAACCTAAGTTTGAAGATCAAACTCAATGAGTACCTTTAATCATATTGCATCCATCATATATAGTATATCTATCAGTTCTCTTAAAACTAATCCAATTTAGACTATTACATAGTGTATGCTGCTGATCTCCATTTCGAGATGACTTTAGAAAAAAGATGTTATACAACATACTGTATAAACTGCTACAGCTGTTTTGAAGTGTAGAGAAATACCTCTGTTTCAAAAGACATGTTGGACCAATTGTTCAAAAGGGACAAATAGTAAATACTCTTGTGAGGAAGAAACAAGACATGGTTTTACATAAGACTGTACACGCCAACTGCCATGCATCCATCCATCCCATGAGATCAACAATATATATTTCATGAAAGTACACGCCTCCGTATCAAATACAGAGAAGACAAAATATTCGCACTTGGATCTAAAGACATTAAATGATTATGTGGCGACCATGATACTGAGAGACGGTGAAGCAGGAGACAAAGTATACGAGCACGTATAAGAAAAGGACTGAGAGATCAATTTGATATACAGTGTTCAGAGACTGGGAGGTCATCTGTAACAGCTTGGAAGAAGGAGAGAACACAAAAGCCCACACAGAAAAAAAAATGTGCATAAAGTATCTCACAAATGTATTTACAGCATTTTTAAATTTCAATAAAAATGTCAACCTGTAGTAGAAATTCACCCTTAAAGAAATGTTATATTTACAATTTATACATTTGTATTTAAATAGAAACATGCAAGTGTTAACATCTTCCTACTGAATGTCAAAAAAAAAAAAAAAACTCATCTTACCCTGGATTCTTTCAAGTTAGAATTAATATTAATTACTACTTACAATGAAATCTCATCATGAACAACCCCAGTACATTTACATCTTCCTTTTTCATAAAATGGTACTCCTTAAAAAGGCAAAATAGAAAAAAAAACAAAAAAAAATTAAGCAAAGGGGCAGAAAAATAAATAAGTGTGAGTAGCAAACTGTTAAAAATTATTCTAATGCTAAATTTGTACATTTGACTACAAGATAGTGTAGGGAACACAAGGCGCAGATCTGTACTTACAAAGTGTACCAGTGTATGAAGACATTGACTGGGCTGGCAAAACCCACAGAGGAATTCCTTTGAGAAAAGTGGCCTCCAGCTTTAAGTACAAAATGGCTCAAGCCATCTGTGTTTGGTTATAAAAACAGATCTATATACACATTTATATATATATATATATTTTTACTAAACCAGTACACAAAATTGCAAAAGCTAAAGGCATTGGACACTTGAGTTAAACAGGTTTCTTATTGAGGCGGGAAAAAAAAAGCGGGGGGAAAAAAATCCCAAGCCTAAAAATTAACTTTTACTTTTTTTTGTTTTGTATTTTTACACAGAAACGGATAAATTCGTAAAAATCCTGCATAGATTAAAATAATACCCCCTCTGACTTTCTCATTTTCAAGTGCAAGAGGAAATAACAGTATCCTACCAACAATAAAGGCCAGGGAGCCGGTGAAGGATAGAAAAAACAACAACGACAACAAAAAAAAAAAAACAGGTCAAACCAGGGCCAAACAGTAATTCTGAAGATTTGCTTTGAAAAATGTTGAAAATGACGCCAGGGAAAAAAAAAAGAAAAAATAAACCAGAAAAGTGACAGGATATCGCTCTTAAACATTTTGATACTTTTATCATTTTCAACCAATGATCCAGTAAAACATTAACCGAATGAATCAGTAATAGTTCCATTGAATACCATTTGGCCCGGGATAATTCCAGCATGTTTAAAAAGGCTTAAACAATAAAAGGACAGTCCTTCATGTCATTCACAAACACCTGAATGTCAACCATAATTTAAGGGTGTACTGTTAAATCTGAATTATTTCGCACGAGCAGCCTCTTCTGCCTTGATGAGAACCAGTAAGTTTAAATAACCAAGAGAAACGTTCATATCTGGACAGCTGGCATATACTCTGTTGTCTCTACTCTGCCGGCTGTATTAAAACAACTAGCTGACACATTTCTTACCTACTTCCTTTTAATACGAGTAAAGATTTTAAAATTTAAATAGGAACGATTACATATACAAATACTTTCCATCTTATAATATAACCCCTGTTCAACCCTGTTTTATTTGAAAAGTTATACTTTTGCTTGGCCAGAAGAAGAAAGAAAAACTGCTTGGTATATAAATAAAATCTATTTTGGCTGTTATACTTAGTTGAAATATATAATCATAAATTTAAAACTCTTTGCTCTATAAATGCAACACTGCGAATCTGCATCACTGATCACGTTGCTTCTCTAAAAGGAGCATTTCTAACATCTTTGACGAATTTGCTTTTATTTTGTGCCAAATTAGTTTTCATGCAGGCCTGTGTTTTTTTTTTTTTTTTTTAGAAACTGCAATGTAAATAACTGCATTGTATTTGTGGATATAAGCTAGCTTCAATACTTAAACACTCCCTGCTGTTCCTTAGAAAAATACACTCTGAGCAAACAAAGGGATAACAAAAAAAAAAAAAGAGAAAAAGAACAACACTGTATGGAAGTGACTCTTCCTCAAGGAAATTTATCAATGGACAATGTAGCTACAGTGTAAAAAAAAACATTTAATAGGAAGAGACTTGTATTCTGGAGCTTCAAAGAAGCAGCAAATCTCTTAGAGAGAAAATTTACATGATCAATTTTATTAAGGCTGGGAGTCTATTAAACCCCCGCTAGCGGCCCCTAGAGGCCAAGCTGCTCTTGGCATCCAAAACAACTGACCAACATTGTATTTGCTAGCAGGGCAAAAAAAAAAAAAAGGTGGAAAAAAAAAAAACACATTGATCAATATAACTCATTAGAACATTTATAAATATGTGTATCAGAAGTATTAATCTGCTGTGCACAGTAGCCCTTCCTACAGTCCTTAAATCTTGTGGTCATGCTCCAAGATTATCCTCTAGCGCCTTAAAGACTTTGATGGAAAGATAAATCGAGATGGTGTAAGGTAGCTTAATTAGAGGCCACGGAGACCGGGCCGACACCATGTTCTCTCTGAAACGGGAAACGGCATGTGACTTTAAACTGAAATACTGCAATAAAAACATAATTGTCGCCAGCTTTCGTTAACTGCTAATTGTTTAAAATGCGGAAAATGACAACTGCTGTGAAAGTAAATAAAAAAAAAAAAATTTAAAAAAGAGGGAAACGATTATATCAAGATATGAGTGATCGTTTGTTTTCCTGTAGCTCACATACAAGGCACAAAAATGATAAAGAGAAACCTTCATTTTTAAAGCACCTTTGGTGTTTATGGGAGGTACTTTGGTGAAACAAAGTAAAATAAAAAGTTAAAAGCCAAAGTAGCCTATAAACCAAACCCCATTTTTAGTGTATTCATAATAAATAAATTCACCCAGCGCTTCCATGCCGAATAGATTAAAAACACAGCGTTCAAAGATTTTGTAAGAATGCCGATATATGGAGCATGGCGATAAGCGCCGTGTCCCCCCCCCCCGCGCCCGCCCGCCCCGTGCTGCAGTTTCGTTGCTTCTCCCTGTGTGGTGCTGTCGAAGGTGTGAGATGTCCTAAATTGCTCAGTGTTTTTGGCAAGCTGGTGTAGAAAAAATGGACACAGTGTTGTAGATATGTCTGAGAAGTTCATCGCATGTGTGTACATGGAGGACCAGAGGTGGACTGTGTGTGCATACAGTACATATGGGCTTGTGTGTCTTGTCTATGAGGGCATGCGTGTCTTTTGAGCACATGTTGCTGAACACAAGAGGCTGAGGTGTGTGTGCGCGCGCGTGTGTGTGTGTGAGTGTGTGTAAAAAAGCAGCGCGCAGGGAGCGAGTCCTTGCTAGGGAATTAGCTTTGCATCCAGGCGCAGCCAGTGGAGGCCCTGCCGTGTGTAACGCACCAGTTCCGTCATGCTGCTGGTGTTGAAGATCAGAGGACCCATCACTTTGTCCAACTCCAAAAAGAAGTCTGGAAAAAACAAGGACACCGTTAGAAAGCTGCTGCCTTCAAATCAAGTTCAAAAAAAAGGGGCCGCTTGTGCGGGAGGTTGATAACACCCGAATTATTTCATCAATGATTCCTCGGGTTCACTATTTTTTGATAATCAATTGTTCAGAAAATAGTGAAAAACCTTGTACCATTAATATCCCAGGGCCATAATAAAGAAAAAAAATACATATTCTATTCAGTTGATCATTTCAGCGTTAGCTAGAACTACTTATCAGTACTAATACATTAAAGATTCATGTAGCCAGTACGCTTTGTCTTTCTCTACAATAAATGGCGTACAGTAGAGAGATAACAGGAAGGGAGGGGAGGTAAGGTAAGCTTTATTCATCCCTGGGGGCAATTTCTGTTGTTATAGCAGCAGCCAGAGGAATAAAACAAGAAGGAGGGAAGGGATGTGCAAGTAACCGACTGGATTTAGCGACTATTGCAACTATAGAAAAGTTCCTTCTCACTGCTCAATGGTAGGATGAGCAGCGGCTGCGCTATAAGGCTTAAAAGAAAAATAACGTGGATTTAAAGTATTAGTGAAGGTTTTGGGACATTAAACCCTATTTTAAGGTCTTTTTCCAATGAAGTAGAAACATAAGACCATAAACTCGGATGTCAAGCCGCTGTTTATCTGCCTGGGCTCTTCTCTGCAAATTCCTCCACTTTGTGATGCGTTTGATGACAAATCCGTCACAAAGCCGGCGTTGTTGCCTTCACTCCGTTTGGTACATGACATCGCATTCACGCCGTTTTTGAAGTCATTACTGGACCAATTTATAGAATGTCCGCAACACGTGTACTCCTAAGGCTCCATGTTTCTCCTTAACAGACGCACTTGTCAGCAAAATCACTTCAACGTCCTAATGCTTATTACCACCCCGTGTTCATGCGCTAAAAGTACAATTTCACCGATTCGTCTACACAAGGCATTTTGTAGAGGCAGTCATATGCACCAGTGATTTATTCATTTTCAAAAAAAGTATTACTTAAATCATGAAATATCAAGTTTAATCACAAAATGCAAAAAGAATCTTCCTCATTTTTTTCCCCCATTCCCTTTCCATGACTCCCTTCCATAACATTATACCATCAGCAGTTGCATCAGCAGTCTTTTGAGGTTGCAATAATAAAGGTTTGAGGGACTAATCCATCACCCTATAAACCCACAGGGATCCTTAAAAGGGGGGATGTAAGTAAAACAATGACAGAATGTGAGGACTAAAAAAAAGATAAAAAGGTATTTAATTAGCATATTTATTTCCAATTATTTATCATTTTCATTTTGCACATGAATTAATTTAATTTTAAATTTTATTTTCCATTGCATATACGGCGGTGGAAATGGCGATAGAAATAATTGGGGGGATAAATATATAAATAAATACATTTAAAATGGAAAATCTAATAAATGTGGCATTCATGTGCAAAAGGAAAACACAAATAAATAAATGAAATTAATTCAATGGAAAATTAAATATGTGCATTTACTGTCATATTCATTTATGAACCGATTTATTCATTTTTTCTTCCAGGCAGTTTCATTCCCCCATTATTTTGGCCATGGTTTTTCCTATACTTTGTTATAAAGCATCTAAAGCAAAAATCTTATCAGCAGTTTTAACGGTCCTTGATATGAAAAAAAAAGCTATAAACAATAAGAAGAAAGCTATTTTTTTAATATAAAATTGCACCTTTCTGCTCCTTGGACAGTTGTTCAGCCTGGTCCCAGACCTCTGTGGCGTACAGGAAGTTGGAGGTGACCTGGACGTAGCTGGCGGCCATCTGGTGGATACGCTGAGGTATGGTCACAGACGAGCTGGCGCTGCTGCTGCTGCTGACTGACGAGTAGCCGCCAGCCGTGCCGGGGGACAGTTTCGGAGATACTGGAGAGGGCATGCCCGCTGCCTTGCTGCATTAGGAAACAGAAACGAGCAGCGAGACAGTGAGTGCTAGTGTAGAAACCACACGGTAAATGGTGAAGTTATTTTTAGTCCCGCAAACACCTGTAACCGCATGACGGTTATAATACGCTGATCATAAACAGACAATCGCTGATAGCAGTATTTATGGAATTCCTGCCTAGTATGACTCAGTGACTCCAACCACAAAAAACAACAAAAGAAAATTGGCATCTACATAGGAACAGATATTTAAAGTGACTAGTATTTTTTTAAAGACTTTTCTGTAAAATTCCAAACAGTTTAACCACTAGGAAATCATAATTTGTTTTTTCACCAAATTTATTTTAAATCTCAAAACAGCAAAGGACTTACTTTCCCATTCCAGGAGAGGGAGCCTGGGTGTTACTCAGAGAATTCTGTCAAAGTAAGAGGAAGAACATTATGTACACAAAGAGGAACCAGGTTACACATTCATTTAAAAAAAAAAAAAATAGATTCACTCAATTTCTATTGCATTCCCTATGTTCTGAAGGTTTGCTGAGCAGTTGATAATGAATCCAAGTACCTTTAAGTGTTCTGTGAGCGTTTTGGAGTACTTTAGTGCACTGTCTTTCCTCAACTTAAATAACCTCAGGTAGAGGAGGGACTGGCATCGTAAGCTGGAAGAGAAAGGAGGGTGAATATTAAAAAGTAGGGTAAATATTGATGATCAGAGACATGTAAACAGCTTTAAGCTTTAACTACTCAAACAGTCAGCAGTACTTACCAAAGCACAGCTAGCCTCTTGTCTGCTGAAGTAGCATCTGGGGCCATGTAGCTTTTTAATTTCATAGTGTATCTGAACGTGCAGATAGATAAACGGTTATTATTTCAGTCAGTCTTACTGGACACATTGTACTTCTGTTTCAATTCTGTGAATAATAAAATTAGAAATAGCCTCACTTGATCAGCTCCACTGTCTCGGCATACATAGGAAAGGGAGACTTGGCCTCCTGGGCGCTCTTCTCCAGAGCGTTACCACATTCGATGAAAGACACCACGGCGTCCAAGTAGTAAACTGCCTTCTCAAACCGGTCCAACTGCACAAACAAAATTATTGTTAGTGATTCGTCCCGAGTTGGTGAGCATGAAGCAGTTTAAGACTGCGTTTGTCTAAAGTCGACCGTACAGCAGTTGAGGACTAAACGCTGTTCACATGACATTTATTTTGCATGTTACATAAACGAGTTGTATTTTGACTTGGTGGGGATCATGACTAACCTTTCTTTTCCTTAAAAAAAAAAAACAATAGCAGCAAAAAAAAAAAAAAATCTTCTGAAACAATTATTTTCAAGAGGAAATGCCATGCAGCAGAGTCAAATATCTCATAATCCACAGGTTAGTAACTGACACCAGACCTGCAGTTAAATATAGATCCCACCACCTGCTCATCAGTGACAAAGTAACAAAAGCATTTGTGTTTATTTTTTCCACATTTTCTTTTGATCGTTGTACTCAAACAACAGTAGGAAACGGAGAAAAATAAATAGACATTGGAAACGGTTTGGGTTTACTTCCCAGGCAGAGTTTGCCTTAACCAAAAATCTACTGATCGACTGCAGGCTGCACAGAACTCTGCTGCCAGACATTTAACCAGAACCAAGGGTTGTGATCGCATCACTCCCGTTTAAGCCTCCTCATCTTACGGATTACTTTTAAGGCTTTTATCGTTGACCTCTTAGTACCGTACACAACGGTACATACTTGGAGATCCTCGGGCAGAGGGGTTTTGCCTGATCGAGAGGCCCGGCTGAAAACTAAAGGATATAGAGTGTTAGCAGTCAAGGCCCCGAGGCTCTGAAATGATCTGCCTGAAAAATTCAGCTCAGCAGAGTTAGTGATCTCTTAAGTCCCTTCTTAAAACATAGTTTCAATGGAGAGGCTTTCCTGGTTTTACTTGAGTTTCAATTTTCTTAGAGTAGTCTTTTATTTCCTTTAGAAATAGATATTTTTATACACTGAATTTGGTTTTTTTTAATCAGTTTTCTTTTTAAATCCTGAAGATTTCATGGCTGTTTTTAAATCTTGCAGTCTTTCTGAAGCACGTGAAAATGTGGATTGTGAAAGTGCTCTATAAAGACCAGAATATTATTTTCATGATTGTTTCACCGTTTGCATGGTACAAATGGTACTCTGTTATCTCAGCTGCATATGTAAATTAACAATTCTCACGCTTACCAGTGCATCTGCATTGTGTTTAAGTTTCTTCGCCTCTTGCAAGTAGTGATCTGCTGAGTGGACCCTAAAGCAAAAAGTCAAATAAATATGATTACAGCAATGAAGCATTAAACATTTAATAGAAACATATTTACAGTCATTTTAAAACACCGTCACATAAATGCATGTAAACAGATTATACCACCGCCTTAAATATCTATATTTATATTAAATAAACCCAATAAATGAAGCAAATGATGCAAAAATAATAAGCAAGACTGTGTGGTTACTTCAACAGAGCATGAAAAGAACAGCAATTCCCAACAGACGGCCTATTAAAATGGAAATTTACATCATCTGCCCTGCATGCAGACACATCTATTCATGACCTCGCAACCCTCCTACAGCTTTATGCATCAAAGGCAACCCTAGATCCCCTCAGCAGTTCTTTCTGCATATCCCGCTGAGGGGTTATCCACAGTGGAAAGGGCTCCTCTTACCTGTCCTCAAACACCAGCTTGGATCTCTGAGACTTGGAGCCGTCCGTGGAGAGCGGAGGCACAGCCAGCTGGTTATCGCAGCCCTTTGAGGATTTCTCCTGCGCACACAGCAAGTGAGAGGGAATAAAGTTTTGGGATAAAGGAGCCTGGTGTTTGAAGTGAAGGATAAAAACGGAGAAAATTTACACTTTGCGTTCTATAGATACTGGGCATAAGCAACACAAATCTATAATAATTAAGGGATTAGTTAGTGTGTATGACTGCTGGTTCCGCACATAGTATAATATACGGTGGATATAAAAAGTCTACAGGCTCCTGTTAAATGTCAGGAAGACACCAAGATAAATAATTTAACGACTTTTTCCACCTTTAACGTGACCGATAACCGTTACAACGCAATTGAAAAAAAGAACTGAAAGAACCTGGTTGCATAAATATACACAACCCTAAACTAATAGCTTTGGCTTTTATTACACCACTCAGTCTTTTTGGCTGAGTCTCTCAGCGTGGCACATCTTGGCAATATTTGCCCCCTCTTCTTTAAAAAACCCCTCTAAATATGATCGATTTCTGCTGGGCACAGTCCTCTTTAGATCCCCCCCCCACAGATTCAGGTCTGGGCTCTTCCAAAAACCTCAATCTTATTCTGGTGAAGCCATTCTTTTGTTGATTGCGTCATGCTGAAAGATGAAGTTCAAGTTTTGTGCCAACACTGACTGATACGTGGAACATCATTCCCTCCACCCCGACTAAGACCCCAGTTCCGGCTGAAGAAAACCCCCAAAGTCCGATGCTGCCGCCACCGTGCTTCACTGTAGGTATGTTGTTCTTTTGGTGCCGAGCAGTGTTGTTTTTGCACCAAATATACCTTTTGGAGTTATGGTCAAAAAGTTTGACCTTGTTTCATCGGACCGTAACACATTTTACCACGTTGGATTGGGAGATTTCAAATGTCTTTTTTTCAAAATGAAGCCGGGCTTGGATGTTTTTCTTTGTGAGATAAGGCCTGCCACCCTCCCCCATAGTCCAGGCATTAGAAGAAGACAGGAGATTGTTGTCACATGTACTACACAGCCACTACTTGCCAGATATTCCTGCAGCTCCTTCAATGTTGCCGTTAGCCTCCTGGCAGCCTCCCTGACTAGTTTTCTTTCTCATTATATCACCAATTTTGAACATGTCCTGTTCTTGGTAACGTCACTGTTGTGTCATATTTTCTCCACTTGAATATGACTGTCTTCGCTTAATTCCTTGGGAATTCTTTTGTATCCTCCACCAGACTGATGTCTTTGAACAATGGGATCCCTCTAATGTTTCGGAAGCTCTCTGTCGACCACGGCTTGGGCTGAAAGATGTGGCTACAAAAATGTCAGGAAAAGCCTATCCGGAGAGCTGAACTTTATTTGGGGGTTAATCAGAGGCAGTTTGGCGAGGTTAAATCCCAACACAGCCACGTCCTCAGTTATATCTCTTTATTTTTACTTCACTTCCCTGTAAAAGTTCAGCTTGTTTTTCCAATTGCATGTACAAGTTACAATAAAGATGAAAAAAGTTGTGCATTTATCTATTTTGGTGTCATTTTTACCTGGTATTTTAACAGGGGTGCGACTTTTTATATCCACTGTACACTAAGCCATGACCTCAACCACTCCCCTTATTCCCCATCAAGTTTTTTTTTTTTTTTTTAAATGCCTGCTTCATTATTCAAACTCCCCTGAGGGAAGCTTACTACACAGTTAGCAAACATGATGAAAAATTGCACAGACACCTCGCCAGAGATTCAGAGAAACAGCAAAAGCCTGGCAATGAGGTTACTCACACCCACCTTGCCATCACGTGTGCTGCGTCCCTTGTCCTCTCCTTTTCTGTGTTTGGAGGTGGAGTTGCCCTTGGTGCTGTGGCTCCCCTCCTTCCCGCTTCCTGTCCCGCTAGACAAAGAAGTGGAGGACTGGCTGACTGTCCTCTTCCGACTCGGATGCTCTGCCTTTGGCGTCCGCTGTAGACCTGACATGGAAGGAGAGGGGACGGGCTCCTCTTTCTTCTCCAGAGATCTCTTAGACCTAAAGGTACACAAATTGTAACATGTACATTTTTAGCAAACTTTGTCAAATATTAACACTCAACTCTTCGGGGGAGTATCATTCCGACAATGAGAACATAGAGATGTCATAAGAAAGGAGCTTAACAGGTGCAGCTCAAAGAGGCTGCAATGTAATTAACAGGCCATGTGTGCTATGCTTTGATTATATGATGCTCATTAAAGTTTATTGGGTTTATTTTGAGATGAATTCTAAGAGAAAGACATCTGGGAGAACAAAGAATACTCACTCTTTACTGCTGGTTTTATGATGAGATAGAGACTTATCCTCGAGCTTGCATCGCTTGCTCTCTGGCTTCGTGCCTTCTTCGTCGTTCTAAATATATAAAGATCACAGAATATTAAAATCTAAGAAGCATTAAAGGTGAACTCAGGTTTACTGGTGTGCATACATGATTTTATATCAGACTTTAACTCTTAGGAAATACACTGCACTTTTGTCAGTTTTTTAAACCCAAAGATATGATTATCACTTTGATTTTCAACCTCTAGGTATGATACATAAAAAATTGCACAATAGAAATTCCAGATCTGGATTTGCCCCGAAATATAAGAAAAATAGGGGAAAACTCTGTCACCTTTTTCTCAACTTATTAGAAATAATTTCAAAAAGAAAAAAGAGCTCGAATCAAAACACAAATTGGAATTTATTGTATTGAATCCCACACCTTGTGTTTCCTCTTGGCCTTGTTAGAGCTCTTCTCAGAGCTCTGCTTGCTGAAGTCTTTGCTGTCCCTGTCTAGAGAATCGTCCCTCTCCACTTTTATCTCTACAGGCTCCTTGTAGGGCCGCCCTGGGATCCTCGACAGCAAGTTGAGATCTACAGTAAATGGGAGAGGAAAAGGGAAGGACAGGATACGGTTTAATCAGGACCAAAGTGAAGAAAAGCTTTTGGAGTGTGTAAAACAAGGGCATACAGCGGGGATTAGCATGAGACTTATTTTTAGTAATGTTGACGAACCTATCTTCACTAGTAAAACCTGCTGCTGTGGCTGCCTTGCAGGGTATCGCTCGTCGGGATCACTGAGCGGAGACAACAGCTCTTTCTCCTCCATCGGAGAAAACACGCACACGGGTGTCCTGATGCTCTCTGTGTACTTGGGCGTCTGGGACGAGGACGGGATGCTGTCGTTCCCCTCAGAGTCCGACGACGAAGAGTCCGTTTCGACAAACTCGCGAGACTTCTGGGAAGTCTTGGTGGGCGCCTTGGCCTTCCGTTTATCCGCGGTGGTGGTGACGGCAGCCGTGGTGGGCCGCGGCGAGGATTTCGGCTCTTTTTTGATGCTCGGTTTGCGGGAACCCTTGGTAGCGGCTTTGGGCCGGTGGGGTGGGATCTCTGGAGCCGGCTCGCTCTCCACTCTCAGACCGCCCTTGGGCTCCTCCACCACCGGGGGCTTCTCGGACTTCTTAGGCTGTTTCTTACCCACGGGCCTTCGGTTACTCGTGCTGCTCTCGCTCTGGGCGGGGGATTTTTGCCGCCCGCGGCCGCTTTCGCTGCCTTTTTGCGGTGCCCGAAGGTCCCTGCTCGGGGCGGGCGCCGAGGAGTCTTTGGATCCCCCTCCCTGGCTACCGTAGCTGCGTCCTGAGCTGTTATCTCGGCTGTCTTTCTTGCACTTGGTTGGGACGTTGTTGTCCACCGGAGAAGCCGGGGAGAACTGCTTGGCCTTCTTGAACCAGTTGTCCAGCTGCCATTTGTTGGCCATTGGTTGTTCAGGCTGACGAAGACAAAAACACGAAGAAGTCAGAAATGTACCGAGGCAAACCTATGACACTTACATTAGACACTACTGGGAGTATTTAGTGCCAGTGAGCAAAGTGAATTAGACAGTACCAAATCACAGCTGATTGCCATGACACATTTGTGGGAAGTTACTGTTATATCATTACTTCAGGAGAGGCGGGCCGCGGGTGCTCATTGGCTTCGCTGTCCGTCGTGCTGCTTTCGCTCTCGCTGTCGGAGCCCGAGCTGCTCTCCGAACCGCTGTGGCTGCTGGAGTCATCCCTCGATGGCTCAGCTCCTTCACTGTTATTGCTGTTACAGAGGAGTGGGTCAAACGGAATTACGTTGCGTACAAAAGGCATACAGCACTTTTTAGTCGCACTTTAGTAAACTGAATCTAAAGCAATATATTTACAAACTTTTTATGTCAAAACTGCTGATTATTCTTACCCAGTATACCTATTGTTAATTATAGTCGATTTGAAATATTTTTTCTGCTTTTTTTTAAGAATTGGAAATTTGCTCCACACTGCAGTCCCTTTAAATCCCACTGCTGGCTTTAGGAAAGCAAAGGTTGATGCTATCCCCTGCACAGGCATCGTGACCAACCAGCTACTGAAGCAACAAGAGTTCATTGCAGGGTTCATTCGAGTTCACTCCAGAGAGTACAAGAGTTAGAGGTTTTCAAATTTACTAAACATACTTTTTTCAAACTTGGACCCCGTGAAGTGTATTTCTGAACAAACAAAGCAAGTCACAGGTCCAAAATTTAATCAATTTGAGAAGAATGTCTGAAGCATTATTTTTGTAACCACATCAATATTCTTTACTACAATAAGAGATGATCAAAAATACATTCTGTGATCACAATGTATTCAGAAACAGATCTGACAATCCAGTAGCACCACAATAATGTTATCTTCCAATTTCAAATTTAAGTTAAGACTGCAGCTGAGGTGATGATGATTGAGGCCATTGTTAGATTCAATGAAAAAAATATACAAGACGACAAAAAAAAAGACAGATACATAACTCAGAGTCACCATTTCTTTCAAGACAGTGAAACACCATGGCCATGGAATTTCAGCCATATCTCTTTGGCAGAGTCTCAACAAAAATTCAATATTCAACTTTAACGAAAGTGAATTGTCTGTGCTCTACCTTGCTGATGTGTTTCTTGAGGCATTCTTGGCAGAGTCCTGTTCTCCATCACTGTCCTCGCTGCTGCTTAGCTTGAGGTCATCTTCAAGCATACTGAGATACAGGAATGAAACATAATCAAATCTCAATCCTTCGTGTTTTATTACAGCCGTGAAACTGCTGCGGTTTGAGATTCCCGGCGGCGTCTATGCAATTCCTGTGCGTCTGGTAGCTTTAGGTTATTTTACTTATTTGTTTTTAGTACTCTGCTTTATGTTGATGTATGGATCAATACTGAGAAAAGTACTGTGAGAAACGCAGACAGGAGGAGAGGGTGAAGTACTTACGTTGGCTGGTCATCACAAGCTTTGGACTGGTGGCTGCTGGAGCTCTTGGAAGAACTGCCTCGCTCTAAAATCACAAACACCTCATGATCAATAAACATCAGAGATGTCATATACTCCTATCTACTTCTTTTGTGGAGATATTTTATGTTCATGTTTGAATGTGAAATGTGTGATACTCACTGTGTCCGCTGGGAAAGGGGTGAGAGTCCTAAGGTGAAAAAAAACAAAAACAAACACTCTTTTCATCCTATACCACAATACCGTTTGTCTGGAAAAATCTGATAACAATGAATAAACAACAGAACAGACTTCTCCCCCCCCCACGATGAGATTGGGGCCATTTGTGTTTACATGCAAGCAAATGAAAGTGATATAACCACTAAAACTTACAGGAAAGTAATCCAACCCATCAAATCTTAATTATTAATAAATAATGTCCTATCACTTCAAGTACCAATTACACAACCAGTTTCTCTGGGTTGATTGTGTGTGTTACAAAAGAATTTTTTAATTAATCTTGACACATAATCCATCAGAATAAAACCGTAAACACAGCCACTAGTGCAATGCTGACCTTGGTGGGGAATGGAAATTTGGAGGGCTCTGTTTTGCAGGGGGTGTGGATGGCTGTCAGCGGAGGGGGCCACGACTGAGTCATTTCCTGAATGAAGAAAAACACGCACAGGAAAAAATGTGCAAATGAGTTGTAAAGTGTGAGTAATGTGAAATGCTCCTTTCGTTGGCTGCAGGCTTTTCCCCCCCGAACACTTACTCTGAACCCGACAGGAGGAGACGTTCGTGAAAACGCGATTATGTACATACCTTCAGAATCTCGTCGACACAGTTGGCGTCTCCAGATCCCTGAAGACAGAAGCATCACACTTAGCACATGTTCATAAACAACATGATGTCAGATCAGCAGGTGAGCGGTGGCTTCCATTTTGAGCACCGTGAGTCATTTAGTAGGCATTTTATGAGACTTAAGAGTTCAGTCAGACCATGTGTAACATGCTGCCAGATAATTTAATACAGTTGTTACATCATTATGAATATATGCTCCAAAGATAAACAGTGCTCTGCCATAACAAGTCTATAAACTCTACACGCAAGATTCACTAATATAACTTAGTATCTTAAATATGACATAAACACGCATTAATTAATGTGCGCAATGTACATAAGCCGGAGGGTTCGGAATGAACTTGGAATAGAAAGAAATGGAACCACAAGATAAACCAGCCGTACCTCTACAGGCTGTGAGGGGATCTTGAGTTTGGAAAGCGAGGCTTTGCCGTTGGACTTCATCTCTCCCATGGTGCTGCTGTGCGACTGTCCGCTGTAGCTCTCCGCTTGCGAGCTCTTGGGTTCTGCCGTTTCCTGGCCGTCCATAGGCCGCACATAGGCCGTGGGCTTTTGCAGCATGGAGCCGGGCTTGGACATGAGAGACGGGGGGAACGCCTGACTCGAGTGCTGTCCGGTGGGGAAGGAGGTGTGGACCCGCGAGGGCGAGTCCCAGTTGGCCTCTCGGTCTCGCGGGGACTTGGAGCGGTAACGCTCCTTGCTGTGATGCTGCTCGGCGGACAGCGAGCTCCGCGAGTGGCTGTTGCTGCCGGAGGAGCTCAGCGAGCCCTTGGCGGGGCTCGACGTGTGCGACTTGGAGTGCTCGGACCCGCCGCTGTGTTTGCTGGACTTCTTTTCCCGCACCTCTCCGCCGTGTCTTTGGCTACCACTGCCACCGCCGCCCCCGTTGCCCCTCTGGCTACCGTGCCCTCCCTGGAGTCCTGAGCGTTTCTGGGACTGAGATGAAGATCCGCCTGCCGCGGGGCCAACAGGAGTCCACTTGCTGCTCTGGCTGCTGCCGCCGCTAGCGACGCCGCGCTGGTCCCCGACAAACAGAGGCGGGCCCGATTTGTCCTCGGAGGAAGACGAGCTGTTAGAAGGTTTACCAAGCTTCGGAAGTGTGTCACCAATCGGCTCTTTCATCTCGTCGTAATTGCCCAGCATGCTCTGAATACGGCTGGACAGTTTATCTTCCTTGCTGGACTGAAGAGAGAAGTGGAGAACGGGGGGAATGGGGGGGGGGAGATGAAGAAAAAACAAACAAAAAAAAGACAGAAAGAGGAGAGGAGAAAATAAATGAGAGAAATGAGCAGAGAAGAAAGAAGAGGAGGGGGAAAGAAAACAGTCATTATGGGCATGAGTTCAACACTGGGGTTAATTGGTTTCCATCAAAAACTTTGAAAAATGCATCACTCCCACTACGAAACACTTACAATGAATGGAATATGCTAAGCTAATGAAATAGAAACAAATTACACGCAACTCCCTTGTGTCACTAGTGTTACGCTGAAGACAATCAATTGAACATAGAAGGGAGCCAAACAGCCAATCATGGTTCGCTAATTCAAAAGTGGATGCGGATCAGCCCACGCCCATGTGAACACAGATAAGGGTCTACTCATAGTTCAAACACAGAGGTTAATCAATCACTTGGAGGCCACAGGTTCTGGCCGTCCTGCTTACAACCAGCCCGTGACAGAAGTCTGTGCAGAATATCCAGTTTCACACAGAGGGTGAGGAAACACAAACCGTTATCTGTAGCAGGAAACTAAGCCTGGCTTGTGTGTGTGTGTGTGTGTGCATGTGTGTGTGTGGTTGGAAGTGTAGCATCAACACTCCTCGGGGAAGGTTTGATTTGGTTTCACTTTGAAGTACATATATAAAGTGTGTCTGTGTTTGTTTGACTATCAGACCTCAAGAGGAAGAGTAATGACCTCTATATATATTTTTTAAAAAGCCCAATAAGTCTAACAGAGAGCTGATAACGCTAAACAAAGCATAACAGTCACAAAAGTGCTTACATATAAGGTGAATCTTTAAAATAGATGTTTGCAACATGCTGCTGTGTTGGCAGAATATCACAATAGTATGTTGACCTAAGAAAGTTCTATTCTCCTTTAAAGATAGTATATAAATAAATGATTGTTTAAAGAAGAAAGAAAAGAATCAGAATTTATGCTTTTGGCATAGCCCTTTTCGACCAGACACCATTTCTCAGGGTCTCAGGAATGTTACCTTCATGTTGACCGGAGAAACATCATTCAAGTTTTGGTCTCTGCCGCACAAAAAGTCCCGGTCCTGAGGCATTTCTTTTCCTGGCAGCCAGGAACTATCTTTTCCAAGGATGTAAACATCGCAGTCCCACAACAGTAAATTTCAAAGAACGCGCTGACTTCCACCTCCTCAAAATGAACTAAATGCCCTCTTGTTACAAACAAGAATGACAAACTAACTCAACCGTTTTAATCTGTTTGTGCTTTCTTTAATCTCTGGATTTGTCAAGACTCAGTGGAAAATGGAAATACAATGATTTCCGAAGTTATTTCCTTTGCTTAGTTTGTGGGAGTGCTTGAATCATGGCGTAATTTAATTCAAAAGGCCCATTTGACAACACTTGATTAAAAAAAAAAAAAAAATACACTGTATGCACACCATCAAATAGATCACAAAATATCAGGATTGCATTCTCCTCTAAACAAAAAAATATACATTGTGAGGCTCTAATTTTCACCAGATCATTTGTATACCTCATTCTGTGCAGCTGAGTTACAAGTGCGTGAACCCTGCACCATAAAAAACATTACTGCTCTGGCTGGTCTACATCTGGGAGGCCACAGCTGCAGCTGTGTGCACACATGGCCTTTAATGCAGAACACAGTAAACTTCCACTTAATGAAGCATGACAGAGGAGAGAAAAAAGTCAAACTGCGGCTTACATAAGGCCCAGACAAGCAGGAGACAAAAGATAGTGCAGGAAAGGACAGTGTCTTAAACAGTTGGCTTTTTCCACATTTATTTTGTGCTAATCAACCACAATTTTCTTACAAGAAATTAAAAAAAAAATCTTAAGACAGAAGAACCAGCCTGCTAAATAAGCAATCATTTTCTGTAACAAGCTTTTTACTTTGCTAAGGACAGGAACGTTTCTTTTTTTTTTCGCAGTCAGCTTTTTACCTTTCACTTTATAGCCGGCCAAAACAAACAGGCATGCACTCATTGCTCACCTCTGGTCGCCTCTCTATTCCCAACCTGTCAGGACACATTCCTCACTGCTGCTTTGATGGCCAGCTCAAACTAAGGAAGAGCAGCCTCTTACCTCCACTCAAATCTGGTTAGTGGCAAAGATTAGACCAGTGCAAGAACTCAAATCCGCTTTACAATTATAGTGGCCGGGAGGGAGCTGGCTGGAAGACAGAGGGAAAAAAGGGGGGAAGGCTGGCATGTTCTTATGTTTACTACAGTTGTACTACAAAACAGCTAACTAGGAGCCAGTGATTTAGCATTTTCTGCAGCGCTTGTCAACAGCTGAATATCTGATAGCTAAACTTTATTTAATTTAAACCACAAGTGGCAGAAAAGGCATCTGATAATGTTTTAGTACCATTGATTGTTGCAACCACATACTGTACCGCACACACACCAGCCAATTACATCTTGACATCTGCCAATGTCAGTGGAATGTTTTATATTTGCTGTTCTTGGTTCGACTTTGGATTAAATTTTGCTCAATAAAGTTTGATTAAAAACAGATCAGTTCTCAACAGCTCCTGCGAGGTTCCATATCGTAGGAAAGGAAGGTTTTATTGCTTCTTGATTGCAAGGAAGGTCGAGGTGTCCCATGTTTCAAAATACTCATTTGACAGAGAAATTCACACAGCTTGCATTCAGAAACTATGCCTAAAATGAGCCATCAGTGCTACTCAGATTATTTTTTGTTCTTAAATCCGCAACGATTTCTCGTTATAATATCACAACTTCAAATATAACCCAGGGTTTGCCCTATTGCACTCGCATTCAATAAAAATAAAACAAAGACTGGAAAATCTTGAAGGTCAGAATGAAAAATGTATATATAAAAAAATAATCTAAATTCTGCCAAACTCAAGTAGTCGACATGAAGTCTACCCACTTCATAAAGCATATACAGATGAGTAGGAGGACACCAGCAGAAAAGGGGTTCCTGACTTGGCCACGAAGCTTAAAGCTAAACATCCTATTAGCAGTTTAACAATGCAGGCGAGAGCGGAAACGTGATGCTTCAAAATATATGATGACAAAAGCATTTCTCCTGGAGTATGTGCAGTTCTCACTTCCTGTCACTGTTATATTCTACCGACTGACTAATCCTGACATGCAGTATAGTATGTCATGAATATCGGGGCAACAGAACTTACCACTTTGTAAGGTTCAGGGAAGAGAGGGGAATTTGCTGGAAAGGCCTCGCCTCCTCCCTGCTGGATTTCTTGATTTCTCCTTTCTCTTTCTTTCATTCGGAGCACATTCCGGTCCTCACGGTTCATGTTGCTAATAAAGACAAACGGAACAATAAGTCAACATCCAAAACATGCGGAGGACTGACAAGACTTCTCATCTCGTGGCTTTACGAGGTCGACCACAAAGGAAGCAGCAATATGAAAGTGAGATGTTCATAAAGGAAACACCTGACGAATCTTGAAGAATGTACAGAGTACTCTTGGTCAAATGTGTTTTTTTCCCCCCTGCTTTGATTAATTAGTTCTTAAAGATATGTCGAGTACAAGTCCAGCTATTCAAAATAGAACATATAGCCAAGCTACCATTATCACCGCTGTATTTTGAGTCAGTTTTTTGGTAAATCAGCAGCATCATTAGTGAAACCCCCAATACATCATGAGCTGTGGATCACAAAGATGACCTGCGGAGAAAGTAGTCTCTAATAGGCTTAGGCTAGTCTAGACACACTGAGCAGTAGCCCGCTTCGACTGCAAACAAACTCCTTGTACAGATGGTCAGTGTCAATTTACCCCAGCTGAAGCTACTAGTGGCCATTTTCAATGTTGTCAGCCAGGTGTGACTTTGTTGTACTCCGTCGCTTTTAGCTCTGCAAATGCATGGATTAAATAAAAAAGCCAATGTTTGTATCCTCTGGAGATGACAAGACTGTAAAAGCCCACTGCACAACCATTGATGGTGCATGCAAACAATATAAAAGTCATTTTAGAAATAGCCTGAACCTATCAGACTAGTTCGGAGCCACTTCCTGTACCTGCAAATTGCAGAAAAAAAAGCCGGTAGCTAAACAAACCTTTCAGCCCGTATTGACATTCTGAGCATAATGTGCGTAGTCCAAACACAAAAAAAGAGAAAGCGATTTGAGGGCAGAGTCCTTGTAAGTGAATGCAAGACCACCGAAAGCATGAACATGTAATGAAACTAGCAAACCATCACAAACTATTCTGCTAGAATATTAAAAACAAAAACAGAACATTAGAAAGATTAAAACAGAAGTGTGTGTATTTTTTAGAAACAGCCAAACTGACAAAGAAAAAAAATCTGACTTGTGGACCGAAACAACAAGCAAATTACCAGCCAGGCTTGTCTCCTCTCTTGGTTTTACCCGACAGCTATAGCCTCAGCTAGAAACAACACAATTTTAAGTCTGTTGACAGAGTACAATTAAGCAGCACCCACCCAGCCTCCGCCTACTTCATAAACACAACACACAGGGGTGTTTTCAATCATTACTAATTATGACTGGAAAGATGAAAAGAAGCAGATGGGTCTTCAGAAGGGGAGATGGGGGGGGACACTTCACATAGAACGACTTTAGACTTGAAAAAGGTAGATACAGTACACTGCAGATTTTGAAAGTTTCCTAGAAGAATTCACTCTCACGATAAAAGACGACAAGGACTATCTATCACCTAGTGAAAACATGAGAAGCGTGTAGACTAAACCTTGTCAGCGCCTGAGCAAAACAGTTCCAAGTTTTCAACAATTTCTGACTGTGTACATGTGTAAGGCTATCAGTAAGTCTAAATAATAATTCCCCAACTAACCTCTTTACCAAGATTCTGGCTGTTTTACATCATCAACACCCAACTATGAGTCACTAGGCTACATGATTTACGATCTAAAGCTAGGCTCCACTAAACTTGAGTTCAGGAAGCAACCAAGGCCGTAACCACAGTGAGGTGTTTGAGACACACCATTAGCACCAGTTTTATCAGCACAGGTGTAAATAAAAGAACACACTGTTTAGGCGATATATCAACCAAACATCCATCAGCATAGGGGTGGGCAGTCTGGTGAAAAAATATAATCTATTCGATGTTAAACGCAATCTAAATTGTGAAGTTTTTGCATTTTTTAAATGCCCTGTAAACTATAACCAGGCTTGAAATAGCCTATGGATTTCTCAATTTTCACTATTAAAACACACTACTGCATTATAGACATTACACAGGTTTCAAAATGGTAATTAAAAACTGAGTTTAATTTTGAAGTTGTAAACAGAAGCCAAAAAATAACAATCCTCAAGTACTCGAAACTCAAACAGAAAAGGTACACTTTTCAATTCTGAAACTTACAAAAGGGAAAACATCTTAAAAACAATACAATAACTAAAAAAAATAAATATTCAGACAGTTACACAATTATATTTTAAGGTCAATTTAGACCAGATTCGTGACGCGACAAAATCGTTGAAGGGTGTAACCTCCAGGCAGCTTGCCAGTGGTAGAACATCAGTTTTGGATGAAGGAAACAGAGGGTCAACATATCCATTTGTTTGAGGATAAGCTGTGCGTATAACACAAGCCCATAGATGGGCAGCATTATTTGAGTTGGGGATGCAGACTTAATGGTTTTATTCACATTTTGCCAGGCAACCAATCCATAGAATATTTCCCTGGTGCACTCTCCATCACTCAAGGGATTCACCTATCTGAGGTAATGGAAAGGTGTGAGCCCATTTTTCCCCAATTACCTTTTTCAAGGGTGGTGAGGAAGATGTGCTTGTGGTTGTTAAGGCACTCAATACCTTGAAGAGGCTAGCTAGAGTTTTCTTCTTCTATGTGGGACCTTCTTTCTTATCCACATAGTGGATTTTGAACCGAGGGTCAACCAGGGATGCCATGTACAGCAGGTCATCTGATGCTTGGATCCTTATATTTTTCACTGAGGTCAGCAGTTATGGGTTCCTTGAGCGTATGAATAAGGGTAGGTCCTCAGGATCCACAGTCAAGGCTTCAAGACACATTTACTTAATCCTCACCTGAAGGCATCTGTGAAGTCTTTGAGAGAACAGCATGCCTTCTTGACAGTTTCAAAAACATCTATGTCATGTACCCTGTTGGCAGAAGGTGTTTTGATTTGCGGTCCATCTTTAGCACACGCCTCCCATTCTACAACCTTCTCAATTGTCTTCAGTGTAGACCGCCATCATGTTGGACTCAAAGATGAGCTTCTGCAGAGACAGGTCGAGCTCTTGAGTCAGTAGGTTGATGTAGAATGGTGAATCAGAGGGACCTTTGTCCTTTTTTTCTCTAAAAAGGGAAAACAGATGCACATAAATAAAATTTAAAACAAATTCATCACAACTGATGTTTCTTTATAGCAATTTAAAAAGAAAATCACTTTTACGACGTAATAAAAAGACAAGTGATGTTACGAATGGATAATCATAGGTATTATGATTGTTATTCACACAAGATTATTTTTACTTTACTCACCTATGGATAGATGCGGTCTGTGCCCAAAGCACTGCAGGCCTGTCCCATTGTTGTGTTGCAGAGTCTTCACCGTGGTTGTGCCACTGTCTGTGGTCATACAAGCCATTTGCTTTTCACTCAGACTCCAAGACTCTAATGCTTCCGTTAGGTCATGTGCAATTAGTTCCCTAGTGTTGTCCTTGGGGCAGTAATTAGTTTGAAGACATGCACTCTTCAGCTTCCAGTCGCCAATAAAATAGATGGTGAGACTTGGGTACGGCTCAGATGTAGTACTACACCATTAGGCACTTGTCGTTGCCAAAAAAAAAAAAAAAAAAACATACTAAATTGGAGCAGCAATCTTCTGTCAGCATTTGACATACATACATACGGGGATGGGATTACTGAAAAAAAAATATTTGCAGCTTGGCAGCTCATACCATAGATTTAGTTCCAGTGTGTACCAGTGTTTAAACTCCCATGTTAGCAACAGCTTTGACTGGCACCATATCCCTTTACTTATTTTCATTGCTTCCTGCTTGCACATGAAATTTCCTTCTTTGGTTTGTCTGGAAATTAAAAGAATATGGGGATCCTGAGAAACCAAGGTAGAGCACAGTATGCAACCCCACTTAATGGCTTGGTTTTGGATTGGATTTTGTAGCTACTGCAATTTTTACCTCTCAAAGATAGAGCAAGACTGAACATGGGCAATTTGTCACAAGATAAAACAGACGTGTAAAAGTTTGACTTCAGTTATAACTCAATTTTGACCAAAATTGTAGCTACTGTGGTTTGACTTTATAGGCCAGTACTGTGAAAAACTTAAAAGACACATTTAGTAAAAATGAAAAACAAGCTTGCTGTAACTGAGCAGACCACACATTACCGTGTACCGAAACTACTACATTTCAACTCAGTGAAAGCCACATTCTCGTAAATTCCGGTCGTCGTTACTTATTTTGCCAATCCTAACAATAAGCTGACAAATGCCAACTATTATTTGAAACTTTGATCTTTACTTTGATCCTGTAAAGTTTGCCTTTCATAGGAAAAAGTCTATTTCATGCATGCCAAATAAAGAGCTCTACATTTCAACTGGTTAAACAAGTAAAGGAACTAAACGATTGATGTGCCCAGAGGTGATTTTAGTATGCTGGTACTACATGTACATGCAAATAAGCCTGTCAATGTCAGTTTTAGAGTGGAGATGAAGGTGTGAATGGACCACTGTTAGCACACTGCTTAACAATCAAACGCCCCAGGGAATGAATCCTTTGTAAACACTGCTCATGTCCATTCTACCCACCTAATTGACCCGCTCTGTTTTTTTGTTTTTTTAAATTAGTTGAACACGGGGTTACACCCTGTAATATTGTTGTACAGCTCTAAAGAAAACCGTCAGACCAAGACGCTGTTTAGGGCCCCTGCCAGCCAGGACTTAATGAACCTCTAAAGTCTAGTTATCTGTGTATATTCAACTGTATAAATCACAATGTGCTTGTGCTTTGAAACAAATAAGGGAGTGCACCCAATAACCAATTGGAAGACATGGTCTGGTGACATATGACAACAGCAAATAGGTCTGCACCCAATATTGTTTTGCAGGGCTTTGAAGCTTCTATTGACATTTGGATTAAGTGTGGAGGTTTTCCTCCTTTTTAATAGCCAACATATCAAAATATGTGTGTCCTGTTTGCAATACTGTGGACAAGAGGTAGTGTGGAAAAGTGTGGCTTAGTATCACTAAAGACAAAAGGGGAAACTGAAAAATGTAATCCCTGCTTAAAAGAATCTTCATTCACCTGTCAAACATGACACATCCTCTCCTGCAGTATGGTGGAAGGGACGTCCCTAGTCATCATCAAAATGCCCCAGAGTCACCCAATGCCGGCCAGATAACAACTCAAACTTACTCTCAAATTTAATCTTTAATTTTCTTAAGTACCGTGGGTGGCCCTGAGGGCCCAATAGCACATTGTTTAGTCCTGTCCCGAGAACAGTAACTGAGATTATGGACTACAGAAATAAGACATGATTCAATAACCACAAACTCGGCTCCATGTAGTCTTTAGGAAACCTGATTCTAATATCAGGACAGTTTGGAAAATACCCATCACAGTCAAGCGAATATTATTTTCATTTTGTCTGTTTGATCGCATGCTGGAGACATAGATCATAAGACGGCCACAGGTTGACTTTTTTGGCAGAGTCTATAAGCAAGGCCCAAGCCCTAGAGAGCTGATCATTTGCCAACGTAGTAAGACAGTCAAAGTAGGTTGTTTCAAAAAAGAAAAAAAAAACTTGCCCGTGCAAGTTTATTTTGCATTTATTATCAAAGTGTAATGGCCAGCTAGGTTTATTGTAATTACTCAACAGTGTGCTAGACTGAAAAGGTCAAAGTCTAGAGTTGGAAAGCCAGTTCACTCTGTACCTAAATTAATCAGCTCATCTGTCCCTTTCTAACTCACAACATGAACAAACAACATACAGCCAGGCCACGTCTTCAACACAAGCAAAAAAAAAAACAGGCAAGATCTGATGGTTATCTGAGCACCATGAATACAAGATTGGTCTTCTGTGACAGCCATAATGGAAGGACGTCCAAAAACATGAGTCACGGTGTCTAGACGTGTGACTTACACAAGAAAGTGAAAAAAAGTGCTTTAGGAACCACGAACCAAGAGAAATAAGTGAAACAGCCAACCAGTTGTGGATTTCTTACCCTGACTGAGAGGCCATGGCCCCAACCACTGAGACATTGGAAGAAGGAGGGAGGAGGGTTCAGAGGATCTCTCAGGGATTCAGAAGTATTCTCCTCATCACTTGTCAGCCTAAATTTGTAACAGCAGCCTCCTTCAGTGAAGACAACCTGGCCTTTTTCTCTAGTATCTGGCCGTCCAGATGGAAGAGTGCAACTACAGTTTCTTTACTCGTTTCGAAGGTAGAGTGCATTTCCTTGGAGTGGAGACAAATCTGACTTAGGCAGGGGAGGGGACTGCTCTTCTCGGGAGATACCACATCGACAAACAGCAGGGGTAGTCACATGCTAGGTAAAGCCTCGGGGAGCTGCAGCTTTTGTTTCTGTTGTGTTTTGAGGTTAAGCATGTGTGGAGAACAAGTGAGGTGAAAAGAGGCTAGCGGTGGATATCTACGAGTGTTTGTGTGTGTGTGTGTGTGTGTGTGTAAATACCAAGCGTGAATGTGAGAGAGAAAAGAGGGGAATGAAAAGAGAAATTTGGCTTGTCTCCTGTCCACATGAGTATCAGACAGTCCTGGTGGTGCCTCTTAACTTAAAAGCCAACAGCCAACAGCAAAAATCTAATCTTCAGCTACGAGGTAAAACTGTTCAGCAAGGAGCAGAGGAAGCTTTTAATTGTCGCTAATTAAGCATGTGAATTATCAGGAGGGGGGCACTTGAAGAACCACAACGCTGAACATAAAAACAAAGCACAATGATGATGAGGTATTTGGTTAACCTCTCTGTAACACTGTAAAACACATTTGTCTAAAAAGATTTATCAGGTTACTTACAACTTGTAGTATTCAATGTGGCTGCAACTGCAATTGTTTTCATTATAGATTAATCTATTCTTCTATGAAATATTAAAAATTAGAGGAAAAAATCTCTGGTATTGACTCCAAGAAGAGAGACAACTACAAAGGAGAGGGGAAACAATGCAAATCTTGTTGCTGTTAATTACCGCTTCAAGTTAAAAATCATACTGAGTAAGAGTAAAACACAAGGTGATTAACACGGGAGGCAGTTTAAAAAGAGATTAACACTGAAGAGAGAAATCAGCTTGGTCTTAAGACAGTCTTATAGCAATATTAATTTACAAGACAGCCTTCCAGGCCAATTAAGGAGAACTTCTATAGGGAGGAAAACCGGCACAGAGGGAGCAGCGAGAGGGGAGCAGACCTCACCTCTCTCCGAGAATGGAACGCTCCACTTCGTCCCATAAAAGGAGATGTTATTTTACACCACAGGGCCTCTCCTCCATGTGATGTCACGCCGCTCAGGAAGGCCCGGCCAATCAGGGCCCGTCTTCCCGTCAACAAGCTCCCTCCCTCCCCCCACTATGCCCCGAGCACAGGGCAAAGCGCCCGTGCAGCCTGTTAAAGAGACAGCGAGCGGTTTCCGGCAGTCAGGTCGTAACAACAGGAGACATTTTCATCAGCTGCACACGATGATGACACCAAGTGACAAATGTGCGCTCGTTGCACGTCGCAAATATTTTATTTGGTGCAAAAGCTGACGACATTGTGTGAGTTCACTCCTGGGATCTGCCCGCTTGTTTTTCCATATTACAGTTGAGGATTGCTTCTAAGATTTCAGCACTTCTAAAGCACAATTAAGTTCAACTCCAACATATAATACAGATGATTAGTTAGCAGGTAGAAGAACTTATTCCAACAGATTTATACCTGAACATCTTTTACACTTTGTAATTGTACTTTATGCACCTAAACTTCTGTTTCTCCATCTTGTAATTTCACTACTGCTGCTTCTGTGTACAACGTACGGTGTCTGTTGCAAGTCTCCTATTCCTGAAGGAAGGTTCCCCCCTATCACTCTTTCTGAGATTTATCCCTTTATCCCTCTTGAACTATTTTTTTGTATGTTGTTCTTGTGTGTGTGTCTTTTTTTAGTTTTGGCCTTTCATTCTGCTACTAAATGTCTTATATTTACTATGGTTTTGTGGTTATAACATATTTTCATGATACAGTGTTACCCTCTTGGTCTAGTTTAATCTCTGCTGCGCTTTAAATCATGAATGGTTGTGTTTTTTGATCATTGAGGACTTCTGTAAACTCTACTGTGATGAAGTACTAAAATATCTTGCGTTTTAAAAAAAAGGGGGAACAAGCATAACATACTTTTGATAAGTCTATTTTATGTTGTCTAATATTTTGAAGCACTTTCTGCTCTTGAAAGATTCGATAGAAATAAAACCTTTTATGAATTTATCATGTTCTGTTTAATAGTGGAACAAGTGACCGACTGAACTGTTAAAATTACATACGTGACATGATTCATGTAAAATGATGACGCCCAGACGCGGAAACACCCTGCGACTCATAAGTCATTTTATTGTGAAATGCTTGAAATGCCGAGTTAGTCTTTAAAAGTCCTCAACTAAAACTCCTGAAAAATCTAGAAGGATCCGATGTGCCCTTCTCTCTTTGTTAAAGTTTAAACTTGTGCTACGGAGTCAGCTATCAATTATATATGCCATTTATTTTTCTAAACAGAACCCGACTACTGGCCTTGGTTGATTGATGCAATAAGACTCCTCAAGCAGAAATCGGAACTTAGTGGCATAAAAACTATGCAATAACAGATCATGACCTTTTTTAAAAAAAACCTATGACAACCACATTCTGCATTAAAACCTCTAACACACCTTTTCAAGTTGTGTTTTATTTGAGAATTTATTCATAGAACAAACCTCAAAACTATCGCGAGTCATTTCATATAAATGTAGTGTACAAAGACTACTTTTATAATGCATCTGAACAACAAGTTCGCAGTAATGGGTACAGATGGGCAACCAGTGCCACCACCCCTGGTGCTTTTGAAGCAAACGTGCTGACTGCTGGCATTCCAGAGGGAGTGTCCATTCAAATGCTGCAAACCTTCAGGCAGGTTTGAAGCATTGGAACTGACTCACTGCCTGGAATGCCTCCACTCAGCAGGCATGCATTATCTGAATCAGAGGGAGCTGCTCCTATTTACCAATCAGGGCCCGGTGCTGTGAAAGTTCTGCATTTTAAAAAAAACTAGGCTAAATTATCACATTAATTAAGGGTCAGAGGTCAGAGGCATTGTTGTCAATGAGTGCATAAAACTTTGGAGATAAATGTGGATTCCACAAACTGCCCCTATAGGTTTGGGACAGTGGCATCTGTATCTTTGCCAAGATTGGGAAAACCCCCCCCTGCAAAATAATTACTACATCTCTTAAGTAAATCTACATGAACTTGTGCGTGTAATTGTCACTTTGGCATCGCTTTTAGATGGATAGTATTTTACCTAATGAAAGTTTTGTATTTGGATCAATTTCTTTTCCATTGCTAAATTCAGAAACAGCATGATTTAGCTATAATCTCTTGGAAAGTTCATGTGGATTATGAATTGGGGGGGGGGGAAAAAGGCACAAGATGATTGCCAAAAGAAAATGCTCTCTGTTGTAGCTTCGACACAAATAACACAATGTGCAGGGAACTTTTTTTTTTTTCCCCCTTCCCTGCCACATTGTTAGTGGAACATGACACATAACCCTCAATTATCTTGGCAACATTTCCAAAGAACCTGCGTCATCCGAGTTCTTCATTGTGCAAACCAAAAGCTATGTCAGGGAGGCTGACACTTCCCTGCCTGACCCTCTTATCTTCACCCCTTTCTGAACTACAGTAAGAACAATTTACAAATCACACCCGAGGCCCTGAGTAAATATTGATTCTACATACTACAGCGTACAACGCTGCTACGTTCTCAACTTGGCGTGTGCTGGTATGTGCGTTACACTCTGGTTAAATGGGCTTTCATGGAACTCATCCAGACTTGAGTAAAACAAGCCTCACGGGCAGCGATGTGGTACAGCATGCTGAATTCTTATCCAATTAGAGTGCACAAAAGTGTTTAGCAAAATGGATTTGTGCAATATAAAATAAACCCCCTAAGAAAATCTATAAAAAAGGGAAAAATATTATTGTTTGCACGTTTATTTAATAAAAACAGGAGCAGGAATAATAATTTTGCAGGTGAGTGATACCCAATTGGATTGCTGAAAAAATAATCAATGTCAGTTGTTTTAAATAGTATATACCTTTAGTAATTTTCTAGCAATAATGAACTGATTTTTTTTTTTTTAAACTAACTCAAAAGAAGATTTGTTTTTTTAAACGGCTATTTTCATCCGGATCTACTTGCATTTCAATCAGTAATCTTAAATTCAATCTTAAATTTCTGTAAAGCTGCACTTGATACCACAAGTATAATATAAAGACATAATCCGAGACATGTCCACCATCGTTGTTTTGACCAGACAACATGAATCCAAAAACGATCCGGATTGGGGTCGCCACACTAATCTACTCTATCCGATATTTTCGAATCTCTCCGCTTGTTTATGTGGTTTGACAAATCTCCGGATAAGCGGTGCGGTTCAGAGGCCGAATTGGATGGAAAAGTCTGTGGATAAATAAAAATCTACATTTGTGTAGTTGGGGCCTTAGACCTTCTTTAAGCATGAAGCATTAACTCCGCTGAAAAGGTGAATTAGCTGCTCTTTAGTCAGGCCAATTTGACCTCCTAGAAAGTATGATAACCAAGCAGAAACATGATCCCAGCCAGTGGAACATAAGGCCTCGTGCAAAATTGACTGCACCACGATGCAGTCAAAAATGGATTCACACGTGATGTCAACAAGAAAATTCAAAGATTAACCCAACCGAGACTCAGGAACGTCTTCTCCATGAGGTAGTTCTATATATATCTATATATATATAGATATATATATCCATCACAGTGTTATTACACCACTAGACCAGTCCGGGCTAAATCTGACACTAGTATATCTGCCTGGCTACAAATAGAAATACGCTAACCTATAGCTTACTACTCTGAACCTCGAAATAAACCTCCGCCGTGCCCACAACAGGCAATTTGAGACTGTGACCAAACATGAACCCCTTGAATGAAGAGACCAGTTGATGAAAATTTTTAATTGTCAGATTCATAGATTTGATTGCTGAGATATATCTCTATATGCCTTTTGATGCAATCTTTCTCCAGAATTTATGATATTAAACCAGTTGTTATTATTGCAGGCAAAGCACTTAACCATTTCTGTAAAATGTTATGCCTATGAATTTCAGTGCTTATTTATTATTATTATTACTGTAGTGTATTGCTGCTGCAAAAAGAAATCCAGACCAATATAACAAAGCAGTATCTCTCAGTGTGGATCTATGCCAGATCTGTGAGATAAAATGTCCTTAATGAGCTTCACCTCCTCGGGACTGTATAGCCACATGAGAGCTTAACTCACATCCTACAGAACAAAAGCTGAAGAACAGATGCATGAGGTCAGGACACAGTGAGTAGCATATTTTTCTGCTGTGTGAGCAACAGTACGGAGGGATAAAAAAAAGAGCTGCTGATGTCTGATTAGATTCAGGCTAATTAAACTGGCAGACTCTAGAAGAGCCTTCAAACAACTTACTTTCGACAAGCGTTTCTTTGTAAAACGGGAATAGGGGATTTGATTATAAACTGAACTTACAGGACAATGCGCTCCTGCTTTTGGATAGGGTTTAAAGAACAGACCGGAACGGCCTTAAAAAGGGGTAGCGTCCGCACAACAAACAAACAAACCAACCAGGTGACTGCTATGACTCCTTTGGGACTTCACATATTAAATCCACTTCAATTAGCCTATCAAATTAAGCTGAAGACAAATGCGATAACATGAGGAGGGACTGTTACGGCTCTGGTCGATTCAGGCGACGACTGCTACTCCATTTTGAGAAGGCAGTTTTACAATCTTGTACAATTACTTGTAGTCGAACAGCCTGGAACTAGGTATTGCGCATTTTCCAAACATCCAGCCTGTTAAAAAAAAAAAAAACCCACACGGCACCGCTACCGCAGTGTACAATAAATCTGTTAAAGCCAAAGAAAACATGCGCCCACTCCTCCTCTGTCTGGAATGGACAAACAAGTCACCATAACATCTCGACAGAACATCTGCATGTGACCACTGCTTGGATACAGAGGAAACGGTTACAACAGGAAGCGAAGAGTATTTCAGTGAGCTGCATCACAGGGAGCACGAGAAGACAGAACTAACCTTTCTCTGCCATAACTCACGCACTGTGTTTACATGGGCTTTTGTTCAAATAAAACAGTATTTCAGCGAGGGGTCTACTCCTGCTGCTTAAAAATCACTATTTTAATTGTATTCCCACTTACAAACATTAGGATTAAATTATTTTTTTGCTTGCGTGTGCTACAACTTTCTTTACAAAAAAAAAAAAGCAGTGCCCCTCTTTCTCCCCAAACTACAACAGCCAGTCAACATGGAGTCACATGCTTCTTCCATATCTCGCCGTTCATCGGCTTCATTTGAAAAACCAGTGCGCGACATAATGAGCTTTTGCTTTAACCGTTTAGCTTGTTTCACCCATGAGCTTTAAGCAAATCGCACAGGGCAGATTTCTTCTTTCAGACAATTCTTTTAGTAAAAAAAAAGAAAAAAAAGGCATACTGTATTGATCTGAAACTTCGGTCATTGAATATGAAGATTAGGCCTGCAACAAAACATTTTCTATTAGCGTTTTCTTCATTAATCAATTAGTTATTTGGTCCATTAAATACCAGGCATACTATGGTTAAGTTGAGCTATTTACAAGTTGTGATCCTGAACATGTCTTATGCCATACTCGCACTATGCCTAGAACATCATTGTATTGCATTCTGTGGTTTCAGAATTTTCCATTTGATTATCATAAACTGTATATTTTTGGATTGTGAACCGTTGGTCTGGACAAAACAAGACATTTGAGGTTACATCTTGGGCTTTGGGAAACCGATCGACAAAGTTTACGACATTCACAGACTAACTATTCGATTTCTTGAATAAAGCAGTCATCAGATGCACCAATAAAGATCAAGATCATTAGTTGCTGTCCTAGAAGCTAGCAAAAAAAAAAGGCAGCCACTGCCTAAATAGAGACAGGAGGGATTTTCTATCTTAAATCGAACAAACATGTGCATGTTTAGACTCCTTAAAAGCCAACTGCACCTTTCCTTCCACCACATGATTACAGTTGTACCAGATCTAAACCACCTGCCATAAACAAGTTCATGACCTTAGCCCCCGGCCCCCCACCCCATGATGTGTCAGCCAAGATAAGTTGGCTGCAGTGCCTTAGTCTTCCCATGTCAAATCCATTTTATTAAATATCTATCAATGACAATCCTGTAGCTGACAAGTTATGTTTTTTGGCCCTTCCCCCAACGGTGGCACGTAAAATGGCTTCCTAGAAAGGCATATCAGCTGTCCTTTAGCTACACATAGTGACGCCTCCCAACTTTAACAGTAATTAGTATGTGAAAGTTTGGCATTACCGTTCCGATTTAAGAAGAAGAGCAGTGGCACTTACAGTGATGTGACAGAATAGACGCAGTGGAGCAATGTTACTACAGAACAAAACCAAAAGTTTCAGCTGGTCATTGTGAGGGGAAAAAAAGTGACGAGTTATGGGCCTAGAATGAGTTAAATTGTGCAGTTTCTGGACATAGAAACAGCTGGACAGTAAGATCATTGTCGGTCGTGCTTTAATCGCCCAATTCAGAGTTCCGCTGGACTTTTAATTGACGAGGCTGAATTCTACATGGTCGTATAAACAAACTGCGGGCAGCTTCTGTTAAGTCATTTCCACTCGAATATATAAATATCAATTCAGTTCTGCTTCTTGCATGAATTGCTAACAGCCAACTCACTCGGCGTGAAAGTTATGTCACACGATGTTACTGCTAAATGCAGAAAAAACAACACAAACATTAGACGTCATGATTGCTTACATTACAGGGACACAAACAATATCACTATCGTTGTCGATGTTTGACAGACTTTATGCTCTTCATGTAGGAAAAAAACACATTTTTAAATATAATTTCAGTAATCACCGTTTGCTGTCATAGAAACTCATAAAAGTAGCTAGAGCTGATAGCGGGAGGCTAATATGCTGCCCTACCGGACTACCTGCATCTTTGCTTTAGCTTTATGTTAGCTAACCAAAGCTGAGGCTAGGCTAGCGGCTAGCTAGCTACGAAACCATTGAAATTAACAGCGGAAATTTTAATTATCATTCGCACCAAACGTCGGATAACCATTACACACAGTTCCCCACAAAACAAAACAGCTCGTGACATGCGGAAACCTTACCTCTTATCTTCTTTTTAGGCCCAAACCATTCTAGCTATTGGAAAGCTCTTTTCTCTTTGTCTTTTCCACTTCCAATTACACGCAAAATGGACTCAGCAAAACGCTATAACAGCTAAAATACTAAAACCGAATGGATGGCCTCCATCTTTTCCTCAAAGCGCAGCTGCATGACGAGTGGAAAAACAAAATAAAATCATTTTGTCGCTCGTTCATGTTATTATTCCAGGGCAGAAGTAGGTGATAGGTAAGGCTGCTAGCTAAGTTCAGTAGCCAGCAGGTACCACAGACAGGACTGGATGCATGGAGGGCAGCAAGCGGCGGTGCGTTCACTTACCGTCGGAGAAAAACTTCAACCTAAATATGTAAACATCAGAACCAGAATCCTCTTTATTGGCCGAGTTTGTTTACGTAAGCATTACAAGGGATTTTAGTTTAGAAGCTTGCAATATGCTTACATAAAAACAAGATTACACCAATCTCCAGAGAATATACACAGGGAATGGTTATATACAGGTGAAACCGTTTCTGTGGACTGGAAACAGGATATAAATAGTGCAAAGAATTAAGAGTGTAATCATTGCAAATGGTAAAGACATGTTTCTTTATATTGTGTTACAAATATAAAATACTGTTGGTAAAAGTAGCTTGTAACCAATGCTGTCAAATAAATGTAGTGGAGTAAAATGTACAATAGTGGAGTAGAAGTGTAAAGTAGCATAAAATGCTAATGCCTCCAAAATGTACTTGAGTAAATTAATTTTTGTTACATTCCACCACGGTTAAGTGGTTATGTACATATGCAGCCTGTTACTGTAATGTTTGTATTATTCATTTTTGTAAATGTGAACAGGAATCTTCATTTGATTGCAGCAGAGACAACATCAACTTCAGATGTGGAAAGTAATAATACATAATACACTTTTCCAAATCTCCAAAGTCATACAATTTTAAGATATTTAAATTCAATAAAGAAATACTCAAAGAAATCTTTTAAAGATCCGAGTGCTTATTATTGTATACGTCGATATTTTTATCCACATAACTCACCTCCAAAGCGAACGCCTAACCACAACATAATTATTTTAGTTGGCAATTTCATCAGTAGTGGAAAGCCTAAGCACAATTTCTACTCGCTTACCTTTATTTGACAGGTTTTTATTACTTTTCTGATTAAGATTTGACACACTGGTTAATATAAACAACCTTTAAAACACAACACATTGCAATGTGTAGTCAGTGTCACATTTTTAATGCCTACGTTGTTAAAAACTCCACTAAACAGTTATTTTTTTCCCTCTAAACCTCTTACCTCGTTTTATTTCAACATTTCACCAAAAATCAAAGATCAGAGGAAAAAGTCCAAAAACTGAAAACATTTGTGTATGAGAAGTTTGTTTTCTTTAATCTTTCATTATTCATCTCACAACCCCTCGGATTTTTCTGATGATCACTGAACTAAACTGTGTATTAAGTAGTTGAAATCAGATCTTCCTCTAGCAACAGTAACATGCAGCTTAAATGCTGATGCCTCCTATTAATGATCTAATGATGTTATAATAATATATCATTCAGATGAACATTACACTTTTAACTGCAACATTTTAATTACATTTTGCTCCTAATACGTATGTGCTTTTACTTGAAATGGATTATGTTTAAGTATCTATACAGCAAATAAATGTAGTGTATTAACCCCGCTGATAATGGTAATTCCCACATATAATGAATGCACCATATCTGTGACGCACAGGTTGCTCAGACTTGACAGGACGGAAATTATAAAGAGTGCTTCATTGTTCTCAGCTGTAGATTAATATCCTATTTTAAATATAAAACTAGACTTCTATATTTAGTTGTCACATGTCTTGTTTAAAATTCAATGACACACTCGACATGATAATGGATGTTTTTCTCCTTCCATTCTTTCACAGTAACTCTGTGGTGGCTAATTTCTGTCTGAATAGACCCTTATGGTGCTTTAATGTGCAACAATTCACATGTATGGGTTCCAAAAGAAGTTTTGTCTTTGTTAACAGAAGAGACTCACTCAAGACGACACCAAAACCTAGAATTTCTTTGGCTTTTTCAAGCACACTTGACAAAATGAGTGAAAACTAAATGTTTGAGGTCTTAAGGCATCCAATTAAATTCTTATTGAAATATTGTCTGTCAAAAAGACATTTGTTTTCCCACAAAGAAGATTCATCTTAAGCATATTTAGCAATATGTATTTCTGTATCTTTAGTGCCCCCAGTGGTAGCATTAAGAAGTGTTTGCACTTAAAAGTCTGAAAAATGCACAAAACATGATTACAAACTCTGGTATTAAGGACAGTTTTGTGGTGTGGACAACTTAAACTCTGGAAGGCATTTCAAAAAACTATCTAAGAGGCTATCATTTTTCACCTTTAAGACAAAGCTTGCAATTAGTTTCCCGTTTTGCAATTTAATGATAGCAAATAATTATTAACAGCAACAAAAACACTTTTAATTTTATGTTACCCCTTAGCTCACAGCATGACTTCCGGCATGGCCTGGCACAGTTTAAATTAGTTCATAGTGTTCTATTCACGAAATCGCATTTCTCAAACTATAATGTTTCCCTTTAGTAAAATAAACCCTTTCACAAAAGCAAACCTGAAACATTAAAAACAAAAAGAAGCCGGCTTTATTTTACAGTGAGACAAGCAACTGCAATTTCATAGCAGCAAGACTGTTTAACTTCAAACTAACTCAAGTTTAACAAACTTTTATTCAGTATCCATTAAAAGGTCCGATACTAAACCTTTTTGGTTCTAAATATGACGTTTTATTAAGATTGTGTTGTGAGCTGTACATACTAAGATTGACAAAAAATATACTTTAGTACAAAATCACAAGATTAAACACGAATAAGCACACTAGATGCCTCAGAGATTTTAAAATCCATGTCCTCGGCAGATCAGCGATCTGAAATAGAGAAGTAAAGGTAAAACGGATGACAAAATAATCTCTTCTTCTCATCCTGGACTGTTTCTGCTTAATGGAACTGAAATATTCACACCTGATCCACTGTGATGGGTTTGGGGGGGGGGACGTGGAAAGCTAAAATTGACTTAAGGAAATCAACACTGAGAAATTCCCGCTAATTCTAACTCACATATTCATTTCTTCTTTTTCTTCTTCTTTGGGGGCCCTTGATCTGAATCGCTGCTGCTCCCTGAGTCTGAGCTATCGGAGGACGAAGAGGACGACGACGAAGAGGAGGAGCTGTCGTCGTCGCTGTCGCTGCTGCTGTCGCTGTCGTCCGAGGAACTGGATGAGTCGCTGCTGTCTGACGATGAGTCACTGGAGGAGCCGCCTGAATCGCTGCTGCTGCCGCTCGAGTCTTTAGCCCTGAGAGCAAGTGGTTGGGAGAAGGAAAAAAAAAAAAAGATGAACGCAGAGAAGACAACAACAGTAACAGTTTGTTACTAAAGTCTCGTGTTGCATCTGCTACAGTCAATGGGATGTAACACAGGCTGTGGTGGCCTCTTGAAATGAATTGATAGCGTGTCTGTGAGGGGACTCGGTGCCAATCTGCAATATTTTTTGTTTCCTCGTTGCTTGGGCAGTGATGAAGCGAAAAAACAGTCATGTTCGCGTAAGTGTATGCGGCAGTGGAGTCACGTCAGCGCTTCATCATGGTCGAGATTATTTTCGGGGTGACGGCGACACATTTTGTGCTCATGAATGTGATGTCTCATCTCTTCACTTCCCCACAGTCTCCGATGCCTCGTCCGACGACATCTGCCCCTTCATCCAACAAGCGTAAGCCGCCACTGACGCGATACTGGGAGGGGTTTAAATTTAGGACAAGGACTTTTTTTTTTTTTTCTACATACGCTACCATTCAAAAGTTTGGGCTCACCCAGGAAGTTTTGTGTTTTCCATGAAAAGTCACTTTTATTTAACACCGTGAGTTGTAAAATGAATAGAAAATATAGTAAAGACATTGACAAGGTTAGAAGGTCAGTTTTATAGCTTCTCTAACCAGATAAACTGTTTTCAGCTGTACTAACATGATAGCACAAGAGTTTTCTAATCCTCCATTAGCCTTCTGACGCATTGTTCCATTAGAACACTAGACTGATAGTTGCTGGAAATGGGCCTCTATACACCTATGTAGATATTGCACCAAAAACCAGACATTTACAGCTAGAATAGTCATCTACCACATTAGCAATGTATAGAGTGGATGTCTGATTAGTTTTAAATTATCTTCATTGAAAAAAAACAGTGCTTTTCTTTCAAAAATAAGGACATTTCTAAGTGTAAGTATTTCTAAGTGAAACTTGCCATGTTGCACCGCCCTGTTCCTACAGTAGCCCGGAATGAGCAAACCAAATGCTGGCTGCAACCTCACCACTAGATGTCGTCAGAAACTACACACTGTGCTTTTAAAGCAATGACATCAGGGTGTATGCTGGAAGAAATATAGGTGGGTTAGTATTATCAAGGTTTGTTTGTTTTTTATTTGTGGTTGATGGCCACAAGCGATGAATCAAACATAGAGTGGAACGGACCTGTTTTACAACAGTCTTGACATAGCAAACACAGGAGTAGCTACTAACAGTATTAATCACTGTAATCAATGCTGAGGACTGTCAGATTATTAGCTGCTTTCCTTGTGTTGATGCAAATTCACTTCATTTGTGAGCTGACGAATGTAAGGTGCTTAAGGAGGTCAAACTGAAAACAACCATCCTTTAATAGCTGGGCTCTACCACTTAAATCAAAATGTGGGCCTGATACCTGTTCCCAGAAATGCTACACTAACAAATCTCACATGTGACCTAATCAACCCTTGTCTAGACAGTACATCTACAACCTAAGCTGTAGGATTCCCAAAGAATAAAATAGAATTGTCTTTATTGTCATTGTCCAATAGGGACACAACGAAATTAAGGGTGCTCCCACAGTGAAAAAAGACACAGTGCATAAGAGGGAATCAGCAAACAAGGGACAACGTAGGGGAAGACACAACATTTAAAAAATAAATAAATAAAAGAATAAATTTAAAGTGAAAAGTGGGTGTAAATATGTACAAGTTACTGATAATCGGCATCATTTGACCAAAAAAAGCAAAAAGAGCTCTTTTTCTGTCTAAAATACTGCTGCAGTATGGTTCAATACAGTCACATCTTACTTACTTCTTTTTCATTTTCTTCTCGGTGGAGCCGTCTGTTCCTGGTCTGTTAAAAGGAAAAACAACCACGGCATCAGTGAAATTAATTTGACATTGAACTGGGCTGGTACCCACAAGCAATTTAGATTTTTTACCCGTTAATAAAGTAGACCGCATGTTTTAGTTCGGTGGTAAGCAAATGCAGACCTTTGGGCTGCGTGTTTTTTTCTATAAAACCTCACATATGGGGAAATAACATGCATCTTTGAATGCAAAAAAAAAATGGAGTCTGTACGACACAATGTTTTATAAATCCACTTCATTCCCCTCAAAGTAAACATTCACGTACAGGCCTCTTTATCTACTAAATCTACAGTAATGCATTGCACCTTCCTTCTGTGCCTGTGTGTTGACAATGGATTAATTTATGAACACATTCTCAATGCTTCATTTAATCCATAAAGTGCAACTGTGAATTAAAGTAAAGCACTGCTTTAATAAACAAATAATTTAATTTAAACTTAATGCTGTTTCGCTGCATTTACAATTTCTTCCACTAGATGGCGACAACCTGCTGTAGCTCCATTTAATCTGAAGACTACTCTGTAATACACTTGCATTACAACTCGGTCTTGTCTTTATTTGACACTTACCATCAAACGCCAGAAATGAAACTTGCCAAATGTCGGTGCTGTGAAGTGAAGAACAACTCTCTATCTAATTATCTTCTATGGCTTGCATGCTGACACGCTCTTTTTTTCCCAAATAACCCAGCCTTCTGCCAAAGAAAATAAGTAGTATAAAAATTGGATTTGGGCCATGCGGTGTACCCTCTTGCCCACAAATTTCCTAAATATAATGGTGTGTACATGATGTTTAGAAAGCCTAAGCTACTGTGGAAATATAGCGGGCTTCGCAGAGGGAGAATTCTTATTTTGACTGAATTAAATCCATTTCTACCAAATACTCTAGATGCTGCTAAATACAATTTAGCTATAAATATAAGATTCTAATAACTTGCTTTTCTGAGAAAACCCTGTGATGAGGCTTTGTGGCTTATTGCAACCCAATGTGCTGCAGCCTGGAGTAGAAATGCCCCATAAAAGTGACCTAAGTGACCCATATATTTATCAATCAGTCAAAATATAGCCAATTAAAAACATGTGGTTAAAACATTAGGCTAGGGTGAGGAAGTTAAGGCTGGGTGACAATAGGGTTTGAAGAGTTTTAATCCAAAATGCTGCAGTCACAGAAGTAGAAGCCCATAACACAAATCTAATTTTAAAAAAAAGGCTGCAAATATCAAAAATCACAAGAGGATTATCTACTTTTTAAACTAGAGCGGCGTAGTTAAATAGCTAATGTTGGCATGCTTTAATTTAACCATAGTTTTGACTCAGCAACGCTGTCATCTCATATTGTATCATGATATTTTAATAGGTGATCAGAGAGATGAGAAGCTGAGTGCAGACTGAGTTCAGGCCAGGGAGATGGCGAGGAAAGAAAAAAAAAAAGGGAGCAAATGTGAAGAAAAGTGAATTTGCAGTGTATTTTGGATATTTGCAGCATTTTCCTTTTGCGGGTTTGTAACTCCTTCCTGCTGCTTTGTTTCTGTGATTGCCGTATTGCAGCTTTTTTTTTCATGCATTCGTTTTGAGAGTTTTTTAGTCTTGTATCATTTCTGTCTTTGCAGCGTAGGGAAATGCTGGGACAACTGCTTTTGTCTGCATGAAGTGGCATATCTTTCAGTCGCGTGTGGTGAACTGCTGGTGGAGCCTTACCCAGTGATGCTGAGGGGTTTGTTCTCATCCTCCTTGAGTTTCTTTTTCAACTCGACTGTCCTGGATGGTCTGTGGACGTATTTCCGCTTCCCCGTGCATTCGTAAGTCCAGTGTCCCATCTCCAGACACTTCTGGCAGCGCACGTTTTGCTTGTTTGCCTCCCTGCGGGTAATAAAACAGACACAAACACGAGCGGCGTTTCCTCATCATCGGCTAATTGGCGCAGATTTATTGTCAGGAATACATTTTCTTTTACAAGTACAGCTTTGCAGCTTGAGACACTATCAATGATTTTTAAGATGAAAACATGAACACAGCAGTATTTATTCCCACTCCTCCTGGAGTATGTGCAAGCCTGTTAACGCTCACATCTTAACAATACTGAACAGATTTGTCTCCTACCCAGACCTCGACTGAGCAACTAAACCTACTCCGTTAAAATTAGGAGTTATATTTTAAAGTTAACGTTATATTTTGTGCAACTAGAAAAATCTCCCTGACCTCCCGTCATTTCCTTAATGAAGTCCTAATGAGTTAAGACGCGTCTACGGTTCTAATCAGCAAGGACGTGGGAGTCCTTTCCTAAAATAACCGAGGTAAGCGATTCCTTTTCTCCTAGGTCAGACGAGATGAAAAATATTTTCCATCAGCAGGGTTTTTCCTCACACTCGATATACAAATTAGGGATGGCCCTGTTTACATCTTTAGCGATATATCAATTATGTACATAAGTTTTCCCCGATGCACGGAGTGGTTTCTAATCATTTCATTTTCTCTACAACGCAGGACTCGCTAATAAATGGATAATTTCATAACGCTGTTATCAGTCAGCATTTTTAATTTAATCTAATTTTTTTTCCCCCAAGTCTGGAGATGAAATGAAACTTTAGATATACTTGTAGCTTACTTGATCATTTCTATTTCATGCTACTTTATATTTCACTTTCTATATTTATTTGACAGATTTAGGCAACACTAGGTAACACCTCTCAGATTTATCTGGTGACCCTTTGGGGGGGTTCAACCCCCAGGATGGGACTCTCTTAGACCAGGGATTGTGGTGCTAAAAAAATGTGATAGCGGTCTGGAGTGTTTTTTTATAAAGTTTTTTCAAAATGGGACTTTCCAACACAATAAAGACGTCTAAACAAGTTTGTCATATTTAAAGGATATTCAACACATCCCGGTTTACCACTTTTGGTGAGACGTTGAGTTGTTTATATAAAGTAGACCAATATATCATAAAAAAAAAAAGTATTGTATTCTCTCAGCTGAGGCGGAGACGCTCAGAGAGATCAGAACCATCCCTCCCTCTCTACAAATGCTGGTTCTGAAATAGAAATAAATAGAAAATGTACATTTGGTCCTGTGTTTGGTCCGTTCACATTGTATAGAACCAGGACAAACGAAGTGAAACTATCCAAGGAAACCAACTCTAGCCTGTTTAAAGTGACCAAATCAGGACAGTATAATAATAATATAATATCCCGTTCTGTATCATCAGACTAGTGTTGCTGTGGTTTAAATACCCTGCTGCCCCCAACATACTTCCTGCTGCTGCCTGTCATCTCCTGCTATAAATTTTACTGTGTTGTATTATTTTAAAACTTTGGTACATTTCAATTCAGTTGCTCTTTTGTTAATGTGATCATTAGCTGACGTGTTGTGGTTGAGCAGAATTAAACGTGCTGCCTTAAGACGTTTTGTTGTGTTTTTTGGAAGGTGTAGGAAACAGGGGGTGCATCAACCAGGCTCAAGAACCAGGCTCCTCACGTGACCTGGTGGTTTCTCGGGTTTCAGTAAAAGCAGGTGTAAGGTGCCCTTTCATTAATCTTCCCTTGGACTGACGGATCAACAATGTGGAACTCTAGAACTACAGAACTCAAACCATCATCATGACAGGGAACATCAGCTCAAACTGAAACCGTTGTGTTTAAAGAGGGATCCACCATGTAGAAACGACTGATCTGATGCTTCTGGCTTTATGAAACTATACTGGGATGTCTGTGTTTTGTGCTGCTTTGCATGTATTCCTTGTTGAGTTTCTGGTTGTAATGCACGCGTATAAGCTGTTGAGTTGTGTATTTACATGCAGCCATCGAGCTAGTCTTGTCATGCATGCACCAGTCACATGTTTACCCTCTGTAGATACTGCTTATTTTATTTGTTTACTGAGGTTTGCCACTGAATGCATGAATTTCCCCTGTCATTGCACTTTGTACACAAAAAGCTGAAAGGTCATCCTTGTCTGTCAGGAGATTTACTCATTAGTTGACTTATGGTCCCATCCTATCTCACATTTCACCTTGTCGGGAAACTTGGACGTTGCAGCCTCCGATCGACTGACTTTTTCACCCTGACTGTTCCTCGTGTTTCTACAGAACTGGGGGAAAAGGCCATTTCAAAATGCTGCCCCCTCTAAATGCAAGATGATCTAAAAACAATGTCGGATCTGATCCCTCTTAATAGCTTTGTTAATATTCTTAAAACTAAACTGTTTCTCCATTTCCTTGACCCTTTTTTCCTGTAACCCTACAAGAACTCATGCATTAATTGTCAAGTATTTTGAAGAACATTCCAGTTTTTCAACTATGTGTCTGTTCATGCCATTGCATGCATTGTTTGTTATTTTTTACTGTACAGAAAAATGCCATGTTCGCCATCTGATGTGTGGAACCATTTCTCTCAAGCTAACGTTGAAGGAAAATCTTTGAGAATATTGTGGAAAGAAAAATACAGCAGCATACGTCGACCACTCCAGAGAAAGATTAAATCACTGTAACAGTCAAAAAAATATATAAATATTAAAAATATATATATATATATATATACACTCAAGCTTAACTTCCCATGGAAAGTTTCTGGAACTTTACCAGTAAACTTCTGCCCTTTTGCAGCCCTATCCATCTAATATTTTATTTATTTATTATTTTATTTATTTTACTCTTTTCCACTCACTGTACATATCGTATTTAGGTTACCACTTGCTCTGTAAAATGTTGCTTCCCTATTGGCCAGGTCGCTTTCGATGAAGGGATTCTACATATCAACAAGCTAAACTGATTAAAACAAAAATTGAATGAAAAGAAATGTGCAATTTCTTGTGTATTTAAACCCTCTATAGGGAAACGCATCGTAGACTATCTCAGTATATAATTACATGTTGTGGTATGAGGCATAAGATCATGATATACAGCCAGTTTGCTAATATACAAATACATATATTAGTCACAGGGACCAAAAACAGGACTTTTACTATATTATGTAAAGTACATTTTGCTGCTATGTACTTCTATCTTGCTATAAGGGTACTTTTACTTCGGTAAAATACCTGAATACTTCGTCCCTCACTGCAGTTCATTCACCAATCTCCAATAAAAACCCGCTTCCGTCAGATTCGCATGTATTACAACATCTCTGTCATGAGCTCGGAGCCTAAAAAAGGCTGAGGACTAAAAATATATATATATTTAATATCACTGTGTATCAGACAGAACCACGGCGGCGCATTCGAGCCCCGCAGCGCCTCCACTTCACCTGCGTCCCGCGGCTGAGAAGAAACGCAGCGAGCACGAGCTCAACGTCACCGGGTGTTTAACGGACCCCCCGAGATAGAAAAAACAACGAAACCGACGCGTTTATATCGAGTTATTTAAATTATACTCACGCTTGCCTCCTCGCTATTATTCTATGCATGGGAGTCGCCATGTTGCAATTTACTTTTTCTCCTTCATTGGTGACGGATTAGCACGTATTTCCGCCGGCGTTCGAGTCCACAGCGCCCCCTGTTGGCGAAGATGTTGCGTTCACGATCACGATCACAATCAGACATATTAGTAGCATTGTAAGGAATTACATTACAATTTAGATAGATAGATAGATAGATAGATAGATAGATAGATAGATAGATAGATAGATAGATAGATAGATAGATAGATAGATAGATAGATAGATAGATAGATAGATAGATAGATAGATAGATAGATAGATAGATAGATAGATAGATAGATAGATAGATAGATAGATAGATAGATAGATAGATAGCTGTAACCATGATTTTAATGCATGTATGTACAGTTTTGTTTAGTTAGGAGTAATAAATAACCCTAATCAGATTTTTCCATCTGCTTGTACACTTATTTTCATTTTCATCTGTGCAAATAAATAAATTCAAAACCCCAAATCGAAGTCAATGTAATTTATTTTAGACATTTTAATTATGAGCTGACAGCAAATCCATCACACTGACTAAGCGGTTTTGACACAGTGGGTGATTCAGCCACACACACCGAATAATCACAAACATAGAAATACCTGTATAATATAATGCAATGCAGTAGGACAAATGCTTTCTCACTTGTTTCGTTTTTTTTTTTGTTGGGATTACTCCTGTGTTGAATCTGTGTTGAATACTCCTGTGTAGAATATTCAAAACAATTTAAGACATCACTACAAACTGTAGCCTTTAAAGTGCCATAATGTCAACAGCAAAGTTCCACAATGCATTTATTACACATCTATACAAGATTCTATTTCAGTGCACAATCAATTACTCTCAACTATATAATGATTTGTAAAATGTAAAACCTCTAACCCTTCAGCCTTTTGGCAGGTTATTAACAAGGCGCTGTTTTAACATGTACTTTTGTGCTCAGTGCTCAGTGTAGTGGTGAAAACTCGAGTTTAGTGGCGACAGAGAAATTGATCAACACATTAATCACATTCAGTTTGGCAGACCAAGGAGGTTTCAGGGCAGCCTATTTATCATGGTCTGAATAAGATGTCTCAGAACAAAATGTTGCCCTCTTTTAAGAGAATATAATGTAATTGTTTATATAAAGAATTGACACTATTCATACTTTTGAGAAAAATATTCCCTTTGATGTTATTACAATATAAATAAAACATATTCATATAAGGTATTCTAGACGCTTTAAATTTTGAATACTGCAAAATCTGTAAATTCCAATATGCCAGTATGAAAGTAAGTAAATGATAGTTGCAATACTGATATTGGGACTACAAACATAATTCTCGTCTTAGTTTTATTTGGTCTGTTTAGATGTAGTGGAACAGTTGCTGAGGTTGAGCATTTTATTATCTGTGTCACCAACACAGTGCACCCACCCACCATTCAACTGTCAGGACACCCACTCAAATTTACTTTTTTTCAGAGCTAGCCTACCCATGTTATCTACTCACATTTCTATTTCACATTTTATTCTGACAGTAATTTAATTCCATCCACAAAACGCATTATGGTCTTTATTTTGCAGACAAACACACAAGATAGACAAGGTAATCATCAGGAGAAGAATGATAATCATAAGAAGGTGAACAAATAATAATAATATATTAAAAATGTATATTTATAGTTCATTTGTATATCTGGTTTTGTATGCAACTTTTATGGAAAAGTGCCTTATGTGCAGTGTTTAACACCTGAATCAAATCAAATCAAATTATAGGTATTATGCCTTTGGAAAATTAATAAAAATATTACTGAACTAAATATATTAAAAAAAATACTTTGCAGTTTTTTCCCCTCTCGCTCGTTTTAAAGCGGTAAGATTGTAAAATACGACTTCATACAATCATACTTTTTCAATGTAGCACAACTATTGTTTTGGTACCTAGCGTTGATCTAAAGCGTCAGTAAATTAGTTAATTTCTTTCCTCGTGCATCTACTTTCACGGTAAATTTATATGGCCCATAAACGTGCTCGAAATTCACAGAAAACTCAAAACATGTCCCCCAGCCTACCAGAACAATCTACACCGTGATCTGAACACGTGGTTATAGAAAGGTCCAGATATAGCTGGAACCACGCAACTCTCGCGATGACTCTCGACGAGAAGTCAGTTCAACCACCTTGGTGCTGCAGCCTGCCAGCAGCAGATCAGAGACACCGGGTATCGGTTAGCAGTGTGGATTAACGTTATGCCTAGAAGTAGCCCTACTTAACACAGCGCGACGCAAGTACTTCACTGGACTTTTACATATATATTTTTAAATCACTAACTATACGCGTGTTATATATTTTTTCACGTCTTGTAGATAACGGTGTAGCTACGTATCGCTGAAGATGTCAGTAGTGGGATTTGACTTGGGTTTTCAAAGCTGCTATGTAGCTGTAGCCCGAGCCGGGGGGATCGAGACCATCGCTAACGAATACAGCGACAGATGCACACCGTAAGTAACTCAGACATAGGTGATTGTTATCATTTTAATGGACTTCTGCAGGGGATTTGTTTATTCTAACGTTGTGTGCTGTTGTCTCACTGGCGTCAGTTAATGCACGTGAAGCTACCTTTGGCTAAACTAACGTTAATTACCCAGTGTATTTATTAACCTGCCTTTTAATAATGAGTGACGCGTTTTTCTGTGGTTTAATAGCGAACGTGTTGAGCCATTAATAAAATATTCGTAACTTAAATGGAGCCCCGGGGCGCTAGTTAGCTTGAACCCCCAGTGTTTAATTGTACAGTTTGGAAGACAGGCAGTTTTAGTTGCCCGGCGAGGGCTAACACGCGCGGGCGGTGCTTCCCCCCCCTCCGTTTTAATGTTGTCCATCCTTTGAAGCCCTAAGCTCCGCCCAAACGGGCGTGCCCGGTGTTACAGACTCCGCGCGCCTTGCCTTGTGCTCCGCGATGACGACAGCAGCCAATCGCTTGTTGGAATATTCTAGCAATATGTGAAGTAACTTGAAGGGTTAACAGGCCTATTTAAAGGATAATCTACTATTTTTATGAACTTTTCTCTTTTTGTTAGATTTATGAAATATGTCGCAGTCAGGCTTTAGTTTGTTTTTGAACCAAATTGTGCTCATTTGGGTGGTTTCAGAGTGGTTGTTCCATACGTTGTATCATCAAATCAAAAGTTATATTTATGAATTTCAAAGGGACTTTGACATCCCCTGTTTAAGGTGTCCTGTTTACATGTGCAATGCAATGTTCAGAATTAAAGAATATGGCTACTGTAACATTGTAGTAACGCTGTATCATTATACAGTGGTCTATGAAGTACCTGAAAGCCACACTTTAGTAAAAGTATAGATATTCTATCAGGAAATGACTTTGGTTGAAGTTAAAATCACCTATTGGAATATTATTTGAGTAAAAGCTTTAAAATATCTGATATTTATGGAACTTTAGTATCAAAAGTAAATATCTTAGCCCTATTTCTCTGGTCTTACCACAGTACTTGTGTGTTGACGACTGTCGCTCTGACATCTGTTTGATAGGGCTGATGATAACAATCATGTTTAGATCACAGCCCACTGGGGAAAAAGTGGACTACTTGCGCACCACTTCAGACGGTGTTTATACAACACTGTGTGTAACTGTGAGGGATGAATCTTTAACAAGAGAGTGTGTGGGTTTCCTGGCTGTGTTTAACAAGGAATGTTGTGACCTGTTTTGGGTAGAAAAGTGAAGGATTTCACTTTTGCATTTTGCTACTGTTCATTAGCAAATGTCCATGCTGAACCCCACTTTAAACGTTGAATTTCATTTTTACATTCATCAAAACAAACAGGCGATGTTGCTACTGCTAACATGGAAAACGGTCTGTCCGGTTTAATGTGAGTTAGGTTCCGAAATGTCATGAAGCACGTAGGCATGACACCATGTCGTATGTCAGCTTTTTGCTTGACCTTTCGTGTTTGTGTTTTCCAGGTCATTTGTATCATTTGGACCTCGAAATCGATCTATCGGAGCTGCTGCGAAGAGCCAGGTGAGCTCGGCTCAACGCCACCTCCTCATAGTTCCTTGTAATTAAATGCAAACATGGAAAGTCAATCAAGGTTAAGACCCAGTATTAACCTTCGTTTTGTTTTTATTTTCCTCTCTGTTGCCTCCTTCCTCTGGTCCAGGTGGTGACCAACTGTAAGAACACGGTGCAAGGCTTCAAGCGATTCCATGGCAGGTCCTTCTCAGACCCCTACATCCAGTCGGCGAAGTCCAAACTGGTGTACGACCTGGCACAGATGCCCTCCGGATCCGCCGGCATAAAAGTAATATGAAGAATAATGCAGTCCCTCTGCTTTGTGAGAGTCTATAGATACGTGGAAACTGTGAGAGTGAAGGAAGCAATCATGTGAAACTTGTTGAGCTCAGTGCATGTCCAGACTATCAAAGAGTTGAGTTTTCACACAGAATATATCTTATACTTAAAAAAACAAGCCATGAGAAATTTAACAAAGGGAAAAACATGACAGCCTATTCCTGACAGAACTGGTTCCCCCACTCTTATCTGCCGGGATTTCAAGAAGTGCATCATGATGACGTTTTCCTCTTTTCTTTATCTGCTTCTTCCACTCAGTTCACTATGGTTTTATTCTAAAAAATACTTATTCGCTATTATTTACTTGCTCTTAAGCTTTTTTCGTGGCATTTGGTCTTTTATAGCATTATGCAGAGAAACGTGCCTTGAATGAAAGTAAAAAAGGCTTTTCTTATTTCTAGGAGTGATGCACGGCTTATTACGTGCACATTATTACACATTCCTAATGCTGCAAGCTCTGATAATCGTATGCCTCAAGAGCAATCATCTTCTGAATTCCCTTTCACTCTAGGTGATGTACATGGAGGAGGAGAAAGTGTTCAGCATAGAGCAGATTGCTGGCATGCTGCTGACCAAACTGAAGGAGACTGCTGAAAGTGCACTGAAGAAACCAGTCGCAGACTGTGTCATCTCGGTAAGCGTTTCTGCAGGACTAGACTAGACAAGACATTCATTTCACATGTTCTGCAGGGTGTCTGAAAAACTATAAAGCCTCTTACATAGATTTATCTGTGCATTACTTGTCTTGAGGTCTAACTGGGTGCTTTTGGGGAGCAACATATCTAATTATCTCATCTAATTGCCTTGTAATTAGGGATTTGTAAGTATGCTTGTTGAATCCTTGTATCCTATTTAAATATGTAAACTGAACTGAAAAGGCAGTTATTTTGAGTGGCTGGTATTAACGTTATCAGTAAAAGCTGTTTCCAGGGTTTATAAATGTGCTATCACTTGAGATGTCCTGATTGGTCAGCCGGCAATATAAATGTCATTCAAGAATCCTGATAATGTTTTACCCTGTCGATTTGACACACTAATAGCAAACACGTAGCGGCTATATGGATGTAACTCCATGTCTATTGATGTAGAGCCCCAATGATGCCAAACACCTCTTATCAATGAGGGTTTGTTTGCAACAGGTTCCCTTTTCGTCCCTGTTTCACTACCAGTTTAGCGCCACAGTATAGTAAAGCAACAAGTTACCTTCACCTCGAGTATTTCACCTGTTTTAGTGTCGAAGACGTTATCGAGCATCTCTAATTACCACCTGTTCGCATGACATTTTGAGCTCTGATGGCTTCAGCAGATGTCTTGTCTGAAAGCTTTATTTCCTCCCTTGCACCTTGTTGGTGAAGAGTGGGATGTGTGTGTGTTTTCTTGCTGTTTCTCCAGTACACAAATTCAACAATGGCATCTGTCGCGTTATGTAATGTTACAGTTCTCGAGCAGACAGGCTTTTGCTGTCACCGGGCCTAAATCGACAGTTTACATCAGTCCCGCAGATGGCTAACGTGTTATTATTACTGCGGCCAATCGCTAAATTTAGCACTCGAGTTTTTCCACAAGGAGACGTTTTGTTTTGGCACTGGAGTAACTAGCATGGTAACGTCTTCCAGGCATGTTGTAAAGCAGGTGACTCATGCATCATTAGCTTTCCGAAGGACCCTTCACGTAGATGAATATAAAGATACGTTTGAGCTTTTCGGAGATCTTTGGCATGTTAGCAATGGCTGACGGTGACAAGTTGTGTGTAAATCGGTGAACTCTCTCACTCTGAGGCTGTCAGTGTAGTATATTCGTCTTCACTCTTCGAGACTCATTAGTGTTTTCTGTGAACTTGGTATTGATTTTCTACTCCCAGGTCCCCAGCTATTTCACTGATGCAGAGAGGAGGTCTGTCATGGACGCAGCTCAGATCGCAGGCCTCAACTGTCTACGACTAATGAATGAGACCACTGCTGGTAAATGATAACCGCATTCGCTGCACGACACACATTGTCTGAATCCTTTTAACTTGTAATCCATTATTTCTATTTTTGGCCACACTAGGCAATTATAGCACTTTGCCATGAAATAATATGTACTGTGGTATAAAAGGGTTCCGAGTTTTCTCTTCTATTCCTAATATAGGGAACATTTCAATCTGTAAGTTACTGCAGAGTAAACACTTGAGCTGTAACAGAAATCCATGTGACTATGTCACGGTGGTGCTATGGCATATTGTCATAGAGATACTGAATTTTAGATTTATGTTTTAATTTGGAACTTTCGCATGAGTCATAAATTAGGTCTACATTTTATTTGTATGTAATTCCAGTGGAGCAGTGACCCTTTTTTTTTTTTTACGGTGAGCTCAAACCAACACCAAGACTTTGCCTGTTTGTTGCAGTGACTCTGGCATATGGCATCTACAAGCAGGACTTGCCAGCCCCAGAAGAGAAGCCCAGGAATGTGGTGTTTGTGGACTTGGGCCACTCCGGTTACCAGGTGTCAGTTTGTGCCTTCAACAAGGGGAAGCTCAAGGTAAGTAATTGAATAATTTATGGTTATGAGTATGATGTTACAAAAAGTAACATTTTCTTAAAATGTTCTTTTAAAGTAATATTTTCTTATCATGTAGGCATAGACAAACAGAATGGTGAACAGTGCTACCTAACACAATCTGCAATCGCTTAAAGCATTCACTATGAGGGTTGATAGTAACAAAAAAATACTTAATAAACATACAATACTTAATTTCCGCCCTTCATAATTCGCCCCTCATCGTCTTCCCCCATCAGATCCTGGCGTCAGCGTTTGATTCAGAGCTCGGCGGGAAGGACTTTGACGATATCTTGGTTAACCACTTCTGTGAGGAATTTGGCAAGAAATACAAGCTGGACATCAAGTCCAAGCCGCGGGCACTAGTGAGACTTTACCAGGAGTGTGAGAAGCTCAAGAAGCTGATGAGCGCCAACTGCTCAGACCTGCCGCTCAACATCGAGTGTTTCATGAATGACATCGACGTTTCAGGCAAGCTCAACAGGTGAGATGGAACGCTCCTTTTGAAAATGGTACAAATACTGAAGAGGACAAAGCCAGGTGTGCAGTTAACGGGGGGTGGGGGAGGGGATGAACAAGCGTGGGAGACCACTATAACTTTTATTTGAAGAACCGGTGAAAATAGAATTTATATAAATAGAACCTGTCTGCTTTTTTTATTGATGATGCAGTGCATTTACAGTCTTTTCCCTTCCCCCTTTGGACTATGCTAAGAATAATGCTGTAGTGAGGCACAAATAACTATTCAAAATCCTATAGAAGCAACCAACATCAATCAAACTGTCTCATACCCATAGCATGCGTGCCTGTGTTATACATGTATATTAATAATTGATGACCGTGTGTCCCCAGAGGTCAGTTTGAGGAGATGTGTGCAGGGCTGCTGGCCAAAGTGGAGGGTCCCCTGCGCAGCATCATGGAACAAGCTAGTGAGTACATGTGACTTTAATAGCAACTGGACTATCCCCATATACACACACACACACACACACACAAGGTTCAGTCATGTGCTTTGCTGGAACAGCCCCTTCCCTCAGGACATTGGCAGCACGCCTGCCCTCCTGCCTCTGTCAAATCTTTCCTGACTTCTTATCTATCTCTTGCTTTTTTCCCTTCATTCTATGTAGTCATATGTCAAATAATTAACACAAACTTGACAAATTGAAGACTTTGGTATTTCACCATCAGCAGTGGTTTTCAAAAGTACTGGAAAATCGAGCTGTGATTCTGTAAACCTGACAAGCCTGTTCTGTATCACCCTTCCATCCTGCTCCCTGCATCCAGAGCTGAAAAAAGAAGATATCTATGCAGTTGAGATTGTGGGCGGGGCCTCCAGAATCCCCTCCATCAAGGAGCGAATCAGCAAATTCTTCACCAAAGAGCTGAGCACCACTCTGAACGCAGATGAGGCCGTGGCCAGAGGCTGTGCTCTGCAGGTACATTTCAACTGCCATGGAAATGATTTTGGTCCTAATACTGATTCACACTCTGGCAGTGAAGAAACAGGGTTTCAGTGACATTTATTTTACACTTTATTTCACCTTTAAATATGATTTAATTGTAGCTATAATTGTCTAGTGTTGATTTTCTTTATTTATAGCAGCAAAAAAATACAAGATCAAGTTTCTTTCAATTAAAGGCTTTCTTTCGGTTGGTTCTTCTCTCCTCAGTGTGCTATCTTGTCGCCGGCATTCAAAGTCCGAGAGTTCTCCATTACAGATGTTGTTCCCTACTCCATCTCCCTGAAATGGAATTCTGCAGCAGAGGAAGGACTGAGGTATGATCTCTCGAGGGTTACAAAGTTCCAGGAATCTTTCAAGTCAGAAACTTTCATTGGGAATTAATATGATAATAGGCTTGCCCTTTACCTTAAGAGTTTGTTGAGGGAAACTAAAAAATACCATTAGCCTTGTAGCAGTAGCTGAGCAGCGCACAGCTCTGCTCCGCTGGTCTGGAAACCGGCCAAAAAAAAGGTAAATCATCTATTTCTATGACTACAGGAATCATGATGATGGGTGAATTTTCAAAAATGTTGAACTAGCCCTTTAATCCAAGTACACTCCTCAATCACAGGCACACTGCTTACTGCAGGGCTGTTGAGGCCACACCCCCTTCATGCACTCTGCATTCCTACATCACATGCACAGATGATTCCTATATCCCTGGAGGTCTCACTTATGAGCCCAAAGCACAAGAAATGAATATTTCCAAAATTCCCCAGCTAAACTTTCCATGGAAAGTTCCTGGAAATGTTCCACCCCTTTGCAAACCTAGATTTTGAATTTGAACATCAGGGTTTAGAGGATCCTGCAAATGAGGATCAGTAGGCTGACCATAGATATGGATATTGATGGTCCTCCTCCCATTTAGAGCTTGTATTCCAACCGGCACGCTGTCCACTGTTAAGAAATTCCTCATAAATCTGCTGTCTTTTTGCAGTGATTGTGAGGTTTTCCCAAAGAACCATGCGGCTCCCTTCTCCAAAGTGTTAACCTTCTACCGGAAAGAGCCCTTCACCCTTGAAGCTATCTACACCAACCCCAAGGAGCTGCCCTGCCCCAGCACCTCTATAGGTACTGCAAGTTCAACTTCTGTAAGAGATGAGTGGACAATAAATTAGGTCCCATTTCTTCGTTTTAGAAAAAAAGGATACATCTTTCTAACTGAATCGTTTTGGGACTCTCTTGTATTTATTAATTTAATCTAGACTTTAGAATCCAAAGTCTGCTCGATAATGTTAACTTGACTGGCTCCTGAAGTATTCCATACATGTCCTCACACATTATGATAAGTGTTTCATTTCAGTTTCGCTCTCCATAATCACGTGTGTCAACACTACACCACATGGAGCACTGTGTCACCTGTTGCACATGTGTAACTTTATCAGTGTTGTGTAATTAGACTTGGATTTATACATGCTTTGCCAGTATGATCAGTGTAATGCACATATCTTATGCTTGCTTTGACTACGAGCACATTAAAATAATCCGGTTTTGCCTTAATTGCATTTAATTAAATTATAAATGAGCGTGTAAATGTAGCCACAGCTACGATCATGTGTATTCTCACCTTTTGCCCTGTCCCTCGTCCTATAGGCCAGTTCCTCATCCAGAATGTGGTTCCCCAGGCAAACGGGGAGAGTGCAAAGGTCAAGGTCAAAGTTCGGGTCAACGTGCACGGCATGTTCAGCGTATCCAGCGCCTCACTAGTAGAGATTGTGAAAACAGCGGAGGGAGAAGAGCCAATGGAGACGGACCAGGCAGGGAAGGAAGAGGAGGTGTGTATTTGCACTGTTGTAAGAGGCTCGTGACTGTGTGTGTGTGTGTGTGTGTGTGTGTGTGTGACTGGGTGAGAGTGTGACTAGCGGTCCTGGCTTGTCGTTAGCTGTTTTAATTTGTGTTTCATCTTAGAGATCTCTTTCCACACAGTATGCCTATCTGGCCACGCCTTGGCTTTTATTAGTCAGTTATGTCACCACTTTGGCATTTAGATGTCTTGCCTTAACAGGCTAATCACAGCTTCAAGGGACTGCATTTGTTTCTCTCTAAGGCCTCTTTACAAGTAATTTGGCATTTTATTTTGGGTTGTAGTCCCCATGTGGGCTGCAGAGCCACAGTATTTGTGTTCATGAGACCTTTTCTCCCCTAAAGATTGAATGTGACTCATTGTAGTTAATGTTGACTGCTTTATTTACACGTCATCAATCAAACACAATCACTTTTTAATAACAAATACTCCTTATGAGAGGTTTAAAAGCGTCTTTGAGAGTGTACTTTGTAAGTTGTGCTGTGATAAAAGCAGCAGGCAACATGTTCTGAATAGTTGGTTAAGAGCGTCATCCTGACTAAGGCTAAAGACGACCACAACAATTTGCACAAACCTGTTGAATCTAGTTGGCAACTGTTTTACACACAGTACAAAGTAAAAGTGTTTGGTATTTTTTCATTCTGAACCCCCAGTGTTTAGATAAAAGTAGCCACAAAACCTGCCTTTTTAATATAATGTATGTGTGTGTATCCCTGTCTTTGTTTTGTTATGTTGCAGAACAAAATGCATGTGGATCAGGAGGATCAGAAATCCCAGAGCGGAAATTGCGGAGACAAGAAATCAGAAACCGAGGAGATGGAGGTAACTTTGTTCCGGGCGATAAGGCAGTAACTATAATTAGCTTTGTATAAATTTCTCCTGACTTCAATAATATACATTATATGGAAGAATTTGCTTCCTACAAGTGTTGGGCACGTTGTAGCTGGGCCATTACGAAATATGATGCATTCCAACAAAGTCAGGCTACAAATGAGTTCAGTCAAATGACTTTTGGTATATTTCTTTGTTTTTTTTGTGTGTGTGTATTTTTAAGAAACCAGAGGACAGTCAGGCTATATCAACCCAGACTAAAACTCTATCCATTCCCCTCCTCCCCCAGACAACAGAAGACGGCAAGCAAGAGAAGAAAAACGATCAGCCTCCACAAGCAAAGAAGCCCAAAGTGAAGACGAAGACAGTGGATCTGCCCATAGAGAACAAATTGCACTGGCAGCTGCCCAGTGACGTACTAAACGTGTTTGTGGAGAATGAGGTAATGCTCTAAAATTCACCAGGAATGTCTATCATGCACACACAGTATTTGTTAAAGCGATGTACTCGTGAGCCTCAGTGATTTAATTTTCAGTTTTTATTTCAAATAAAAGGGAATGACTCTGTTCCCTGTTTGTTATTGTATCTGTGCTTTAGCAGATGATATATTATTAATATAAAACTTTTCAGAGACACAACAACCTGGTTCGTATTATGAAGGTTTTTCTCTCTCCCTTGATGAGGGTTATTTTCATCTTCGTCATGGCTGCCTCAACATTTTCTTACTCTTCTCCAAGCTTATACTTTGATAACAACATGGTTGGAATATTTCATCAAGGTTTCAATTCGTCGTCTTCTTTCAGGGGAAGATGATCATGCAGGACAAGCTAGAGAAGGAGAGGAATGACGCAAAGAATTATGTAGAAGAATATGTGTACGAGATGAGGGACAAACTGCACGGCACCCTGGAGAAGTTTGTGAATGAAGCTGTGAGTATAGATTCCACTTAAATCCTAACACGTTTACACGTTTACAATTTAGAAATGCAATGATTTACCTTAAACGTGCATATACTGCATACATTCTATTCTCTGTACTGTTGATATTTCCTGTAAACATGTATTATAAATTGTGGAGATAATGTTTATTTCTGTTCTGTTTCTAGGATCGTGACACATTCTCATTAAAACTGGAGGACACCGAGAACTGGCTGTATGAAGACGGCGAGGACCAACAGAAACAAGTTTACATTGATAAACTAGCTGAACTGAAGGTAGGTATGCATGCAAAATGACATTAGACATTTATTTATTAAGGGAAAATATATATTTGCATAAAAAAAGGGAATGTAGAGAGATGTCACAGTTTGCTTGGAAGTTTTGGGTACAAGCACTTAAAATATTAAATAATATAATACTCATGTTAAAAGAAAATGCTGATTAAGAACACTGGCTTTAATGTTAAAGAAAGTTTGCAGTCAATATCTAAAATGGGAAAATAACATTATCGTCTTTGAGAAGTGGTCGAGTTTAGACCAAGTCTTGTGTCTTCAATTTCTCATCGCACCGGATGACTTACAAACTAAACCTGATGTTCCATCCTGCAGAAATTCGGTCAGCCAATCCAAGAAAGATACATCGAAGCTGAGGAGAGGCCACGGGCGTTCGAAGAGCTTGGCAGACAAATCCAGTTGTACATGAAGATCATTGAAGCTTACAAAGCCAAGGTACGGTGAACACATTAATTGGATTGTCGCGGGCGGAAATATCGAGGCAACAGAGCCACTAAAAGTATCGCTTTTTATATTTTATAAGTACAGCTGAAAAAAAAAATCACCCAAAGCTATTATTTAACGTGCTCCTGACAGGATGAGATGTACGATCACCTCGATGAGCTGGAGGTGACTCGGGTGGACAAACAGGTGAACGATGCCATGGTCTGGCTGAACACTAAGATGAACCAGCAGAACAATCAGGACCTCACCCTGGATCCAGTGGTCAAAGTCGGAGAGATCGTTGCTAAGACAAAGGTACTATCGGTGCATTCAGGACACAAACAACCTTTGAAATCCTGTAGGATATTGAAAAAAATTCAGGTAGCTTGCTACTAGGGGGTTAATTTATAACATCTAGAGCCAGAGTACTATCCTCACTTTAGCTGTTGTGGTCTGTGCTCAGCAATCCGAATATGATGCTCACCTGATTAAAAACATGCCACTGCTTGTTGTAGTAATCATATAATTCACATTAAATCCATTACTTTGCTGTTATTAGTTCAGATTCTTGAAGGATAATACCTAGTAGTTTAATTAAGGAGTGGAGGAGTGATGAGAAGCACCTACTTGTTCAGGAGTCAAATGATTACATTGCTTAGACAAGCAACTTGTGCAATTATTGAGTTAGGCTACATCCACACTACTACATTTTTGGTCCATATATATCATGTGACTGTTCATATACAATGGGTCAAAAAAGCCTAGATCCTAAATTTCCATGAAGAAAAATTGTATTTGCTCTAACCAGCATTTTTTTCTCCCCCCGTTCAGGAGCTTTATTCAGCCTGCAACCCCGTGGTGTCAAAACCAAAGCCCAGGGTGGAGCCTCCCAAGGAAGAGAAGACCGAGAACGGGCCAGTCAACGGGCAGGAGGGGACCGAGAACCAGCCACCCAACTCAGACAAAAACACATCTGCAGGCACAGAAAAGGAAACGGCAGAGAACAAGCTCCCCGAAATGGACATTGACTAACTGTCGCAGCTGCCGCCCTGAGTTTCACCTCAGTTTGTCAGTTTTCTCGTTTGTCTCGCTACTCGCCCTCAAATTCTGTCATTCTTCTGAGATTGTTATCGATCATACAGTACAGTAGCCTCTCGAAGACATGGAACAGCAGCAACCTTATCAATACTCTTCGTCAATCGACCTTCAGCGGCATGTAATATCTCATTTTCTTTGATGAATACAAAAATATTGCATACTATTAATATTGAATGGACTACTTTATGACTTAAAAGTTGTGCGCGTGGGATGGAACCTGCTTTTTCCGTGCTGCTTTGATGGCCATCATATTAAAGATTGTTTTATTCAGCGTCTCCTGAGCATATTTAAAATAAGAATGTCCGATTTCAAGAATTGTAAAGCAAAGGGGTCCTGCAGAAGAAAACTAGTAATTCACACAATGATTCATGAAAATGTAAAAAAAAAAAATTGCAGTATTTCTGGATTAAATATAGATACAGTGGCACTTGTAGGTGAACGTGATTTGTTCAAGTTGTACATGACAAATAATACTTTTTTTTTTCACTACCAATAATTTTAACTGCTGGATTATCATATATTTAGTTTAAAAGGAACAAGTTCTTTGTTGCGTTTACTTGTACTGTATGTGGAAACTAGATACGAGTTACTGTCATGCAGTATTTTCATTGTTTAGCTTTTCTCATTCAAAAGCAGTGGTTTGTTGGTGGTTCTCTGGTAGCCTTGTATTGTTTTTTTTGTTTTTTTTTTTCTACTTAATGGTGTGAATGCTGGTCCAACAAATCACCTCTGGGTGCTGCTATTGTTGCCACGTCACCAAAAAAAGCAAAAATAAATCTTGACAAAAAAAAAAAAAAAAGCATATGATGTGAGAAATGTTTCTTCACCTTGTGACACATGGAAAAATCAATTACTGGACAGAAAAGTACTCAAACCTTTCTTGATAATTATGTAATTTTTCATAAATATAAAAACACCCCAAATTTACCGGCTCCAGCACGACAATGGGATGTGAATATTCGTTTTCTTGATTCTGATTATGAATTACAAGCAATTGTAATTGACAGATTAAGCGACAAATTATCAAAGTATTCGTGCACTTGCTGCCCTACTTTAGCATGTGTACAAGAAATTCCTTATATAACTATGAACACTTTTGTAATATGAAAAGTAATATGAATATTATAAAATAGTAACAGCAGCAAGCACGTGATTTACAACTTTAACGTGACAGAACATCAAAATGTCAAATAACTGACTTCGAGCAAATCGTTATGGACAATTAACAAAACTGGAATGTGCATTTTCCTGAAGCAAATGCATGTGATTGCTGCCAGCTGATTAGACTGCCAGCTGTTGACAATCTGCTGACAACAGCTTTTAAAATGTTGCAGCACCTACTGGTGAAATTGTATAAAAAGGCTACACACTTGTTCATCATCCCTGGCTGTTCTGCAGTGCCAAATTTGATGCATTTCGATTACGTGTATTGCACCACACCTATAACATATGGTAACTGACAGAGTTTTTTCACAGCAGCCATGTTGTAAGTGAACATAGGCGTTAGCAATGATACTAATAAAGGTCAGGGTGCTGTTGTTGTGCACGATGCTGCATCACTGGGAAATCTCTGCCACACCAACCAGAACCTTAATTAATATCATTGGCAGCACCTGTTTTATTGTCCATAATGGGAACCTCACTGTTGTTTTAAAACAGGTTTGAAAAATAGTGAACTTCTCTATCCCTCCCTAGAGGAGTTGTTTTTTGTTTTGTAATTTTTCTTCTGTAAGGCATTTTGTGGTTAATAACCTGATTGTTTTGTAATGAAACATTTTCTCCATCTTTTCTAATCCAGGGGTATCCCATATTACTAGTCTTTAATATATATAATAATACTTCGGTAAGATAGAAGAAAGATAGAAAAAAACATATTTGCCATCTTGATGATAACATATTATCTTTTTAATACTTAAAATAGGTACAGTTAGGTACATCTTTATGTGAAATTTCATTAAATGGGTTATGCTAGTAATTTTGTTGAAAAACGCCTTTTCTCCTCTGTATGTTTGACTAAAATGGCAAAAAATATATATTTATCTAATTTCCATTACAACCACTATCAGTTAATGGTTCTACACATTGTGATGAAGTAGAACAAATCAAAATATGTCTAAAAATATGTGTTTTCTGAAAAACATGACCAAATTTGACTGTAGTTGGAGAATCACCTATATAGTGAGTACAAATAGACACAATAATAAACTCTTTAAATAATAAACTCACTGCACTACCACACGAACTAATGCTACGTTTTTGTTATGCTGAATAGTCGGATTTTCCGAGTTTCAGGTGCAATGGAACAGTTTAATAAAGTCGTAAGTCACAGTAGCATACTATGAGATAAAGATAAAGATAAGCGGGTGAATACTGGACAAACTTCTACAACAACTTCTACTCGGAATAATCTCGAACGCCGTCGCCCCGGGTGTGACGTCACGTACAGTTCCGAATTCCGAGGGACCGGGAACGCAGCACAGCTTCACCACAGCCCTTGAACCAGAAGTCACTGAGCACCGGGCTCGGATAAGGTAGGAAACGCGTTATCGCTGCGGTGTTATAACGCGTGTCGCGGGTGACCGTGTGGCCCTGCTCAGTAATACAGAAGAGTTGTCAATTTTGTGCTGTTGCCACGGAAGAAAAGTGACAGTAAGGCCCCCGGCTACAGACATAGTCACTGTTTACATTCGCTAGCATTAGCATTGGCTAGCTAGCTTTAATGCTTTCCACCTATGCTGGTTGCTAACTGTGTTCTGCCGCAAAGTTTGCTAGTTGGACCCTGTCAGACCAAGGTAGTTCCTTCTATATGAAAAGCGTGCATACGCCATATACTGTATGGCATACACTCAGGGAGGTGGGGCCATGTTACTACGTTGAGTAAATAAAGCTTGACATGCGGTCAAAAAAAAAAAGAACGAATATGCAATTCAAGACCCTCGCTTTTTCGTAAATTGTTGAATCTATTTTAGGATCCAACATTAATCAACTCCTTGAATGCCAGTTTGTAGTGCAGTGTTATATTACCCTTCAAAGTATTATCTTATGTTGCTTTATAAATAAAGCATGACCTCACGGACGTTTTTGAACATTAAACTCTGTCTGCGCCTGTCTAGCTAACAGAGACTCTGTATAAAATTAAAAACAACTATAGCATGTATTAATAGTGCAATGCAGCTACTATAAACATACCTTGCTATCATGCATACAGTAACTGCACTATATATATCTATATATACTTTGCAAATAATATGTTTGATTTGTTTTTTGGGAGGGGGAGGGCACTTTATAATCATTATTTTATTGTCAAACTATAATTTGTTGGTTCCTTGACCCACAGACTGCATCAATGAATCATATTGACGTATGAAGACAGCACCAAAACGTATATATTGTCACATTATCTACTAAAAAAAACACCCAGGATAAACACGTAAATACAATCTTCATTCTTGTGTTGACTGACATGTTTTTTTCACTAGGCATTGTTTTTTTTATGTCAGATATGGTATTGGTAATGATGAATTTATGCCCCGTATGTTTTTGTTGTTGTTGCAGGAATGTAAATGTCTGGAGACAGGGAAGCCCAGGAGGACGAGCTGCTTGCTTTAGCAAGTATCTATGATGAAGAAGAGTTCCACCGGGCGGCGTCAGCACAGGGGGGAGAAATCCAGCTCTGCCTGGAGCTCCCTTCTGATTTCAAAGTTCTTGTCAAAGGTACAGCTGTGAGTGAAGCTTTTTAAATAAAGAGGGGTGTGTCCAACTCTTTTGCAAGTCCAGCATTGCCCACATTGCTGCCCACAGCCAAAGGTTACATCCACAGATATGTTGTTCTGTCCTTCACACCAGTCCACAGGATTAAAGAAACCAGAAAATGTGCTTATGAGGATTATAGTATATATATTTTTTTTGCTTGTTGCAGGAGAGACACAGAACGAGTACAATCTCAGCTTCTTACCTCCGTTAGTGCTCAACTTTGAAATTCCTGCAGACTATCCATCCACATCCTCGCCAATCTTCACTCTTAGCTCTAAATGGATGACTAGAGCACAGGTTAGACTATTATTAACTATATCACTGTCAAAAAGTTGACCTGCATATTCAGCAATGTTTGGCAAATTGTAGCCTGTAACATAAATGTAAAAAAAAAAAAAAAACAGTTTCTGAGAATTAACTCTCAATACCCGATCCTTTACCTTTCTACCTCCTCAGATGAGTGCTCTGTGCAGACGTCTGGATGAGCTTTGGGAGGAGAATCAAGGCTGCGTGATTCTGTTCACATGGATCCAGTTCCTCAAAGAGGAAACTTTGGACTTTCTGGGCATCAAGTCTCCGCTCAAAGTAACAAGGGCAGGAAGTAAAGTGGTTCCTGAGCACAGGAAAGCTGACCATGCAGCCTCAGGTTTGTCCTTGATAATTGTCTGTTTGGTTTGCTTGTACGGACACATCTACATTAGCTAAGGCCCCTCTCTCTCTCATAGTTCTGTAAAAGTCATACCACCAAATCCAGGGGCTTCACATCAGTACGCTCACACCCGCCAAATGTAGGTAGATTTCAGCAGAAGTCACTCTTACTAGCCACCTGTGAGGATATAAACTTCTTTCTCTCACAGTTTAATTTGCCCATTGAATGGATTAGACAGAAATAATGTGTTCCCTACTGCAGAGATTTTTTTCTATTATTAACTGTTATTCTTTATAGACTCTCTTAATTTTAGTTTTGTTTTTAAGCTTTTCTACACCCTAGAATGATTCATGATATGCAATAAGAATCTACTCAGAGACTGATAGGTTGATGAGGTTTTACAGCACAGGAATGCACTGAGACGGAGGGAGAGAATCACATTTTAGAATAAGACAGCAGCAGGTTGATTCACTGACAAGGAAGCCGCTCCTGGATAAATATCACCAGCTGATATATATCGGTTTAATATCTCAGGAAATGACAGTGAGGAAATTGAGAGCACATGCGAGATGAGAATGCAAGGTGAGCGTGCAAAGATAGTCCTTCTGTCTGAAGTTTCTTCTAGGCTTCATTTATTCTAATAAATGATAGCATGTCATACTAAAGTATAATCAAATTACATCAATTATGCTGAATCAAGTTAGAGTTAAGATAAATAAAAAGATTCTATTCTTAAGTTCAGCTGACACAAGATTGAGTACCCACAGGTGCTTTTAATGATATATGCTATCTAGAATCCTGATGACCAGTATTTTTCTTGCTATTGGAGATAAAATATGTATTTTTTTCTAACTGTATATTGCTATTTTAATTGTTGGGAGCACAGATACACGGTTATATCACAGATTCAACTGTTGCTCCTCTATTTGAGTTTTGGGAAAAAAAAACTTAACTAGCTTAATTTGATGGGGGGGATTTCAAATAACATTTCGCTATTTTGTTCAGCTTTGACCCAGGATGGGAGTCATTCTGAAAAAGCAGAGGAGATGAAAAGAGACGCGAAGAAGGAAAAGCGTAAACCACAGTCGCCACCATCTTCTCAACTGGACCCGCGGGCCGTCCTGACGATAGACCCGCACACCGACCTCCTACCTCAGCTCCTGGACTTTGACGAAGCGCAGCGGCAGAAAGTGTTTGACTGCAAGGTGTTCTGCTGCGGGATCTGCTTCGTAGAAAAGCTGGGCTCCAGGTGCCTCTGCTTTAAGGAGTGCCAGCACGTCTACTGTGCGGCCTGCATGACTGAATACTTCCAGATCCAAATACGGGACGGCAACGTCAAGTGCCTTAATTGCCCTGAGCCCAAATGTACCTCCATAGCCACACCTTCACAGGTAAGAACGCGGTACACGACGTCTGTATAGGTGTATTTACAGTTGTTTAATTGTAATGTGGTCCAAAACAGGCATTTATCTCACACTTCAGTGTTTTTTTTCTCGTTTTAATCAGCCCTATGACCTGTAATGAACTGATTATTCCTGCCTGCTTTCATCTGTCAGGTAAAGCAGCTGGTCAGCGAGGAGCTGTTTGCCCGCTATGACCGTTTGCTGCTCCAGTCCACTCTGGACCTCATGGCCGACGTGGTCTACTGTCCCCGCCAGTACTGCGGCACCGCCGTTATGGTGGAGACAGACACGACCATGGGCATTTGCACGGCCTGCCAGTATGCCTTTTGCACACTTTGCAAGATGGGTTATCACGGCGTCTCCCCGTGTAAAATCCATGCAGGTAAAATTAAAGAGGATTTTTTTTTTAATCTTTTGCCATCTTGAAATAAATAAAATTTCAACATGACATGTGCTAACAAAATTCTTGTGCTCTGGAAACACTAATCGGCCAATATTCACCTTGAGGAGAAGCCGATAGCTAGGCACAATTATGGATGTCATGTCTACATGTGCTTTGTTTTCAAATGAAAGTGAAAATAGGTCATTATCCTATAGAAGGATCAGGGAATTTGTAAGACGTGTTCCAGTAACATTTCAAAAGGACATTTGAAAAAGCTGACACGGAGAAATGTCCAACGTTAACCTGAAAGCCAATAAAAGAAATACAGTTGAATTTAATTATTTGCAATTTATATTTCACAAAACTACTTATACTTATTGTTGGTTTATGTAAGTAGTGAAACATCCTCTTTTTCATTGAACAGGTAGGTGTATAGCAGGTTGAAAAGGCTTTTGTTATGTAACTCAAATTTATATTATATAAGTTTTTTTCTGCTCATTCAAAAGCTCATTCAGATGTTGTGAAGGGCTGATTTTAAAACAGTTGAACAGGGGAATGAACAACTAACACTAACAAAATAATAATAAAAGAAAAGCATTGTTAACTATTGGCCAAATTGTTATTTTAAACACCAGAATTTCACTGAAGCTGTCTTCCAAATGAAAAGCTTTGTATCTTTGAAAAGATTTAAATACAAAATGATTACATAATCAATTTAATTTCCCCCTGGTGTTTTTCTTTTTAATGGAGAAAAATTCACAATTCTAAACTTACTGTCAAATTCTCTTTTAATTCATCATCCTCTGTTGGTCTTGCTGCATGTCTATGTGAACTATTAACTAAAGATGACAATACTGTGTAATATGTGTTCAGTTATTTATGGAGTCAAGAGTAATAACAGTAATACTGGTTAGAATTTAGGAAATACAACTCTAATATGTGCTAACAAATACGACAAGAGCTCCCTGTAAGGGGGTAGTTAAAGAGAGAGTTAATTAATTAGTACTGGATGATGATTTATTAATCCCACCTTTGGGTCTTCAGGTAAAAATCAGTGTGGTCCCTTTTTATTTATTTATTTTTTTTGGGTCACAGGTGACTTGCGTGACCTCCGAGATGAGTACCTGTCAGCCAGTATTGAGGGCCAAAAGTTCATGGAGCAGCGCTATGGGAAAAGGGTGATCCAGAAAGCAGTGGAAGAGTCCTTTAGCAAAGACTGGCTGGACGAGAACTGCAAATGCTGCCCAAGCTGTGGTACTAACATACAGGTGGGCTCCCCCTGCTGGTTGCAGCTGGTGCTGAACATTTGTGAATATGAAACAAACAGCAAATTCACTTTCATTCCGAACATTGTACATATAAGATAGATTAACTGTAGCCAGTGTTTATACAAATGCCTCTAAAATTCTTTGTACCTGGATATTAATTCTCCAGTACATCATCTGTTACTATTGATGCTAACCGAGTCCCCTCCTGCCACTGCCTTCTCTCCATCTCTCTAGAAAGTGGACGGCTGTAACAAGATGACCTGTACCTCATGTAGACGATACTTCTGTTGGCTTTGCATGACCGTTATCAAAGTCAACCCTTACAGTCACTTTACCAACCCAAATTCAGCCTGTTATAACCAGTGAGTGACCATTTCTCTTTGCTTCGTCACCATTTATTTCTTTCATTTTACACAGTATACATGTCGGTATGAATGCCTTTTTTTTTTTGTACCCGTTGCAGACTCTTTTATGGTGTGGATGCTGAAGACGACGGCTTCGATAGTGATGAAGAGGACTAACACTATTGCAGTACCCACGACCATGGTGTCATCATTTGTATTTTCAATATGATCCTGAAACTTGGGTATAAATCATTTAATGCTTGGGTTTAAATTGTTTATATTTACTTAAATATAATATCTATATTTACTTAATATATGACAATTGTCAAGCACTTAGAAAGGTTCAGGCAGGCATTCAGTCTAATAGCCTATTTGAACTTTTATACATGAGATAAATTCAGTTGTGGTTATAAAATAATCATTTAAAATGGAATAAATTTGGTATTGTGTAAGTTTACATTTTCTAAAAAAACATTTTTAAAAAAAATGCAGTTATTGAGCATCGAAGCCACGTTCATGCACTTATCAAATTGTGTACTTCATCTTTATTACTGATGTCACTGCTATTTTAGGAATTGATGCTGTTCTGGGTGGGCAAAAAAAGACAATCTTGTTATGTCTTGAAATGCACAAGGATTCACTTTACCTGCCAAGACACTTCATATTTAATTTGCCAGTTTGAATCAATGTTCAGCATTCTGTTCCTCAAAATAAATGTTATTACTTAAAATGTTGTCTGTTCAATGGGAGTCATTTGGTGCCAGCGTGATGGTGTTGCCATTTGCTGTTGGGTCAGACATTTAACTGCGGGTGTTTATACTTATCCTCCTATATGGACCACAGGCTTAACAATATATTCACATGACAAAAATCTACCTTTTAAATACTTCTTCATTGATATTATAGGTTATATTTAAAGAGATCTCTTCCAGAGGCATTTCTTACATATCACAGTGCATTTTTTCAGTATGGAAGTGTGAATTTTGTTGTTTTTCCCCCACAGAAACAAGAACTCACACTGACTCAATAGAATATGGGAGCAGATGGGTATATTAGTGTTGGAGCACCGAGAGTTCCAAGTCCAATTTCCTCTTCTGTGAAGTGATTATCTTCACAGTCATTGCAAAGTATTTCATACTTTACGTTAAGTTGTTTTTACAACTCTCACATAAGAATATATCAGTTGTTTAAACATGTAATTCCTCAACATGAATGTTTGGAAGTTTTAATAAGGACAATTCTAATTCCAAAATGCAGTTAAATGTGGTCAAACCTGATAAGAGCTGTCTTATAATATCACCCTTTTTTGATGATTTTAAAACATCACCATAAGGTTTCATCAATTTTAACTTATCTAGTTTTAAGGCTATAGATCATTTAGAATAAAAGATCTCAGAGATTTCAAAAAACTCAATATTTAGAGTTGGGCTAAACAAAAAAAAAAACTTAAATAAAATCAATTGAAATTGAATTGATGTACTTTAAGTATACCATTACAACATCTGGTTACCTGAAACATGACCCATATTTACCCTGTAAGGTTGTCCTGTGACAGAGAGAGAAACAATGAAATACTAAAGGAACAAAGAGCCCACGTTTTAGACTGAGATTGAAAAGAGGCAACATTGTGTAATCCCTTTGGCTAGAGTTGCTGACAGGGGATAACCCTTTAAAATGGCCCCTCTCTCCTGTCCTGTGCTGTCCCGTCCCCTGCCTCGTGCTCCTGTGTTCCCCCCCCGGCCACTGTTTTATCTCCATACACGCTGACAGCCAGACTGACTGCTAACTGGACTGTTACTATGCCCCCAAAGACACCTGCTCTCACAAACAGAGGAAGCCACCGCCGCCGCCAGCACCAGCAGCACCTGACCCACACCGTGGAACTTCGCCGGCCCTTCAATCATTAATCACTTTGTCCTCGCACAACCTCAGAAGCAGCGGGACAGCGCTCAAAGGAAAAGGTCAGTGGATTTTCACGCGGTGGCTGATGGGATGCAGCCTGGGAATCGGATAGCGGCGATGGGTGAACTTCCCAGAGCTCAGTGTCATGGATGTGAGATGTGTTGTCAGCCATGTTTTTGTGGAATGCATTATTGTTGCTGTGGAAAAAGCTCTGCATTGGGGAAACTATTATGTTTCACAATAGGCCCACATTTACTTCATGATGATCAGTATTTAGTTATTTCATGTTTTGTTTGTGTAAATGTGACATTTTTTACAGTTAAAATAGAGTTAGGGTTAGGTATTTAAGGGTAAGGCTATTTTATGGTGGCATTTTGATATGATATATACATTTTTTATTACTTTCTTATTATTTGTCACTTCAAATGAGCACTAAATGTCTAACTTCCTGTTGAATTTGGGGCATGGTATAATTTTTCTTTTATGTCTCGAGATGTTACACGTGGTGCTGGAGATCAAGCATAGGAAATTCTGTACACATCTGATGAACTACGCCTTACCTAGGCTTCAAGTGGTGCTACACAAGCGGGTCGATAATGAACAATATATTTAGTGGAGGTCATACATGCATATGCATTTTCAGAAATATTGGACGTTTCACAAAGGAGTTAAATAGTACTTCCTGTGTCCACTCTATGGTGTCAGAGAACACCTGCTAATTCTATGTCATGCTGTAGACCACGCCATGTAAATCTCATGCAAATCAATGATGTTTGTCACATAAGGCCGACTTCCTGTTGTTAGAAGGGGGGGCGCTCCAGCTACCACTCGTTATTGACCTGTAAAGGCATTCAGGCCTGCACAAGAAAATAGTCTGATAGAGAAAATAAAAATTATCTCTGCAAAAAACATCAATAAATAGAATTATGTGTACACCAGAAATGTTTCAACGTTTAGTCCAACCATTTACAGGAAAATAAGATCGTTATAGGATATATATATATATATGTAACAAAATAAAACACATTTTCAAACAGCACACGTGTTCAATGTTCTGCATGAATATTCACCAACCTCCATTCCTCAGGAAACATACCAGTTCTCGACTGTGATGTAACATACATGACGTACGTGAGTGCTCTCATTTCTGAGAGCCAGAAGGAAAATATATGCATCAATAAGTTTGTCTTTAAAATGTATGAGCGACATTCATTTATTAATAAAGCGCTCTTCAAGACGCAACCTCGTAGGATTTGAATTGATTTCTAACTTTTTTAATTGACAATAGTTAATTGCTTGAGTCTAAATTGTAATGAAGGCATTAAATATTTCATACCACCAACTTGCAGTCCTCCTGTGTTTTTCTTAATTTATAAAGTAATATTTATCAGGTAAAAATAAGCGCAAGGCTGTTTAAAGCACTGCGGTGATCTGACAATTATTAAAATCCTATAACCCATAGATGATGTAAAATGATTTCATAAACACAAAGTTCACAGGTGGTTTAGCAGTGTGTCATAATTTCTTATCAAGTTATGGATATAAAAACTCAAATATGCAATATCTTCTAAAATGTACTGACATAAGCATATGAAATATAAAGTAACACTACCTCAAACTTGTACGCCAGTAAAACCTTAGAGCATGTTAAGCTCAGAATAAAACATGTTGATTGGAGTCAGAGAATCCCCAAGCCTCATTAACTTCTTTTTTTTTCTTCCCTGTCAGAGACACGCTGAGACTAAACCGTCCACAGCTCATTCACAGCGGGACCAAGGACAAAACATGATTGAGAGTGACAGAGAGCTGTCGTCCATGGTGCAGGAACTATGGGACAAGGATGTCAACAGACTCCAACCTGGAAAAGACTACAGGATCTCTCTGCAGGTGCACACACACACACACACACACACACACAGGCAACATTTAAAAAAAAATTTTAACGACCTCAATTGATCACTTGTGTATAAGAGCCTTAGTTTTTGCATACCATTTTGAAGCAAATTTCCTCTTAAATAGCATCAATAAATATCAACAAATTCACATATTGATATTAATACACGTGCTGTTGCCTCACAGCCAGAAGGTCGCAGGTTCAAGACCTCCTTGGCCTCCGTGGGTTTTCATCGGGTACTCCGGCTTCCTCCCACAGTCCAAAAACATGCTGAGGTTAATTGGAGACTCTAAATTGCCCATAGGTGTGAGTGTGTGAGTGAATGGTGTGTGTGCCCCACGATTGGCTGGTGACCATCTGGGGTGTATCCCTGCCTCTCGCCGAAACGCGCTGGGATTGGCTCCAGCAGACCCCTGCGACCCTAATGAGGAATAAGCTTTATGCTTTATAGTGCGAAACAGAAAGTGGGCAATGTTCCTTCACTACAAAACAGAGCTCAATTACTGTAATGAAGTGACAGACTTTATACAAAACGAGTAAAGGCTCGGTATTCTGTACATTTAAATACAATAAAAACACACTGTGGTAGAAAAAAATAGAATAGAAATGAATAGGAATAAAAATACAGAATGGAAATTTTTTTATAACAATAATATCATATAATTATAGTGAAATAACAGTATATTAATAGCAATAGCTTGGTGGTGTGATTAATAATTGTTAATGAATAATGGATAATAATTCAGGCGTAGCTGTTTGATAAGATAAGAATTACCTTATTATTCCACAATAGGGAGTATAATTGTAATGTATAATTTACATAGGTAGTAGGAAAAATAAGAGCTAGCTTGTGTATTTATTTTTAGATTAGAGGTGTGAGCTTCTAATTGACTAAATCAAACTGTTTGAGTGATTCTCTTCCTGCTACAGGGCAAAGCCGGAGACATGGGCATCAACGACTACAGCGACGGAGCAGGTTTTCCTCTGTTCACATTTGTCGACGAGAACATTTTCAAAAAGGAGACTTTTTTAGGTAAGGGTGTGAAGGTGAGATTTTTTGGGAATGAAATGCAGTCACTTCTGAACGCAACCCACATGGAAAGATCCTATATGAGGATATGAAACCTCCATGTAGTATATTTGCTCATAAATGATAAAAATACTCTGCATATACCTGTATAAAGCATATGCATATATATTTCACATATACGTCCCATTTAGGGTGCATATAGGCCAAATTGAGGTGCATATATGTGCATATACAGGCCATATAGGTCTCCTGTATTGCTTCTTTATATCCACATATAAGCCCTATATGTTCATTTAAGATATGTCTCAGCTATAGCTAATATATCCAGGGGCAGGTTCTGGTCATACCTATTGTAGCTCATATTTCACTTTGGCAACTATCATACATAATGCCTAGTTCATTTTTTTTTTTATTACCAAGGTAATAACTGAATATTCATCTTAAGTTCCTTACATGAAAAGCCTTTTTTGCCTTTTCTAAAGACATGATAGTACTTCCTGATCATTTCTTCCAAGAACATGAACAAACCCTCCCAAAAAGAGGTCATTTTATTTATATTATTATGATTTCCAACCCTGATATCTATACATCTATTAAATCATTCAAGTCTCTACAATAATCACTTAAAAAGAATTGTATGCATGGGATAAATAGGTTTTTGGCTATAGCCATTAAAATGCTATGTTCTACAAAGAAAAGAATACAAAATGGAAAAAATAGATACATGATAGTTGGTGACTCAACTGTTATAATTATGGCATTAATGGGCTTAAATTGGTTATTATACAGTGTCATCTACCTGTTTCCCTTCAGTGAAGCAAGATATTTGGGATAGGGACCAAAAAAATGTCGGATTGACATCCCACACTGCACTGTTTGGTGGTTTGATACTATCCTCCTCATCAGCTCCCTTCAGAGTAAAGCTTCTCCGTCTACTCCTAATCTCCTTATGACGAACGGTGGCGAGTTGCATCATCACAGAGCAGGCAGAGTTCAGCATTGCTTCCTGTTGCAGAAAGATGCTCTTCTCCAACCGCCCGCTCTCCTCCCTTCAAGTCTTCCTCCACATGGCCATGAATGGCAGAGGGGCACTTCCTTCTGGCGCTTTGGTGTGTGCACACATTCATGTCGGGTGGCGTGTCAGAGAAAAAGCGGCACACAGAGCTGCAGAGGCACATGAGTTATGTAACTGTTGGTATTCAGAGTTCAGTCCCAGGCCGGTGTCCCGGAGGCCACCTCCGCCCCTCGCTAGTTTTGTCCTGTTTGTGCAACCTGCTTCATGCGCATCATGGTCTCCGCTTTCATTTTTAAAAAGCAAAATAGACAAGTAGACAATAAACCTCAGTCTTGAGCCTTTTTCCCCCCAGTACAATAAGGTTTTTAGAATATGTGTTTAAACTGAACAAGGGTACACAATGGCAGAATGATTGCCAGTGCTGATTCTCTAGAACAACAGTTTGAGGACTCTGACTTTATTACAACTCCTAAAACCTCTGATATTATATAAAAAAAAACAGACCAGAAAGAGTAAATTTTACTTTGAAGATAAGTTGCAGTGGAAGATTTGCATTTATCACACATAGGTGATACTTCTAGATATATATTTTTGTTCTGAGAAGTGGAGCACATTTTTAAATTGAATAAGACAGTGTCTTATGCTGTGTGAATATGTGTTAATCTTCTCAAGGCCACTGTCCCATAGATCATCTGTAATCGGTTTCCCTGATTCTTTCTCCCATTTATTCCTGTGGGAACAGTGTGAGTTCTTCAATGCTGTTAGCCACATTAGCATGATATAGGTCTAGGTGACATCCTATGAGTCATAGTGATTAGAAATACACCGCTGTACATGATGATGAGGAATATTTGAAATCTGTCTATTGTTTTAACAAAAGCTAAAATGCTACAATATCAAAAAAACTGTATTTCTGATATTAAGAAATGTGTGAGTTTACGTCTTGCAACAGTTTGAACCGGAGGTTTTTCCTTCATACCTACGCGTGTTTTCCTGCTGTTGTATCTGCGCTGAGGGGTTAAATCGTCACATGAATAATAAAAATGACAATCACTTATTGGACGGTATTTCTGCAGCCTTTATCTCCCTCCTGGATAACTATGTGAGCGACACCGGCGAGCCAGAAATTGTAACTCCAGAGGAGGAGGCAGAAAACCACAAGTTCCTGGACGCCATCGTCCAGAGTCCAACCATGAAGGTACCACACAACAGTTTTGGGAAATAATCTGCCTCTCTTTGCTTTTCGCACTGCAAAAACTGAAACCGTAACAGGTGAAAATAGCTTGGTTTTGGTACAATTAGTCCTGATTTGGGTCAATTTGGGCTTGTTTTAGTTGACTAATATTTTCTAAGAATTCAGTTAGAACTCCTTGGTTAAATGCTGTTATTAATGAAAAACAACCCTGAAATTCTGAGAATTTTATGGACTGTATGTAAATTTCACCCGTAGAATGCAGTTTTGTCTCATCCATTGATAAACTGTCTTTGTCTGGCTCTGCGTATGGTAGTGCATGCGTGTTACGTGTGTATTTTTGTTCCTTAATTGTAGAGGCAATTCCTTAATTAACTCAATTATATAAAAAAAAAGCAAAATCAGTAAAATAATAATAAAATCCAATACAACACTGGGTTCACTTTCTGTTTTATTTCCAGATAGCTCATAAATACCTGGTAGAGAAGAAACTGTCTCCCCAGAATGAGACAGAATTCAAGGAGCAGCTGTACAGGATCTGGTTCGAACTTTATGCGAGGAGAGGATCCAGCAGGTGGGTGGACACTTCAATATAACCTCACCAATAGAATCTGCCACCATGATGGTGACTGCTTTACTCTGGGTAACTGAGCGGGTCTTGTCCATACTGAAAACGTTTATCTGTAGGTGAAGGAAGCAGCCGCTAAACACCGTAGTTTGTCCAAATGACACATGATTCAATATAATTAGGTTATTTCCATAGATAGAGTCTTCATAGAGTTTGAAGTTATATGGTTCCGGCGGACACGTTTGTGGTCTGACGTTCTTCCCACCAGGCCGGACTCTTCTGGGTTCGAACACGTGTTTGTCGGAGAGACGAGGGGAGGGCGGACTGTCATCGGCTTTCACAACTGGATCCAGCTCTACTTGCAAGAGAAGCTGGGACACATCGATTACAAAGGCTACAGCGTCAGCGCTAATTCGCCTCAGGTACACTGTTGTTGGCCGTTTCTGACTTTAACCAAGACGAACAAAACTTTAAGTACAGCACAGGCCAAAAGTTTGGACACACCTTCTCATTCAATGTGTTTTAACATTTAAAGTGTTTTTAACAGAATCTTCCATATATAAAGACTTATCAGTCAATGTCAAAGTCCAAAAAACATCACCATAGAAATGACCAACTCTTATCACAATTCAGTATTACACCGTCTTCATCATGACCATCAGAAACATTTCATTCTATAGCAGAACAATTGCAAGTCCGACATTTAACCCATGGGACTCCCTGCTAAAAATCCAAATGACTCCTTTCTCTTGGTGAGGGAGAGATTTTTTCGAGGCCTATAAATTAAAGAAAGGCTGCTGAGCTGTGATCTCTGTCCTCATACTGCCTCATTATGGCATCGTCCATGTTTCTGTTCCTGATAGCTGACTTATGTTCAGCAGTGCCTATTTACATTTATTCTGTCCCACATACATTATCCCACAAGGGCAAATAAGCTTATAAATAACCTATATGGACATGCAGTTAATGAAGTCCTTGATTTCATAACTGAGTCCTGTTTGTGGATGTGTAAATGTCCTGTGTGTTGGAGCATCTTCCACTGTGGTAATTGGCTTTTAGTTCAGCTGAGGGGGATAAACATGGAGGGAACCAGACAGTCCTTCAGATTTGTTCCTTTCTTTTTTTAAAGCAGAACCTAAGAGAAAAGGAAGTGTTTTGAGGTTGCAGTCACATTTGAATATGCTCCAGTGTTTTAATATAATCCTCTTAACTTCCTGTGATTTATTACTGAATTCAGACACAAATGTGTTTCTGTTGTATCAGGTTTGGTTGGCAGTAGTGGGGCTGAGGGGATTATTACAGATTTGTTCATTGGCTTTATTCTAGATTTTTATTATAGTACTTTCTTTATATCCTCTCTCTATGAAACATTTATTGATGTCTTGTGCTTTCAAGTTGGAGTCTCTCTATCCTCCACAGAGCCTCTCAATCTATTGATACAGTTCCTTTTTAAGAGTAAAACTTGTCTGCAACCGATGTTTTCTATCATTCTTTATGGAAATTTTCCAAATTATTTTCTCTGTGGCTCATGAAATGTTGTTTTTTTTTGGATTTGTTGGTAATGGTTGGTAGAACGTTACATATCTCAGCTGCTTTCTTGCTTCAACCACATAGTAAAGTGTGTTTTAAATAACAATAGAATCACTGTGTCAGCTCTCAACGCTAAGTTTAGGAATGAAGTTCATTAAGAGCTATTCTTTCTATGAGACTGATGTTTTCATCTTATACTTTAACGTTTTTTGAAAATTCGCTCATCATCATGATTTCCATAGTCGTATCAATAGGTGATTTACCTTTTTTTCCTGATACAAGCTGTTTCAAGACCAGCGGAGCAGAGATGTGAGCTACTCAGCTACTACTATGTGGCTAATGGTATTTTTTGGTCTCCCTCATCAAACTCAGTAAATACACAATCCAGCAACTTTCTGGTGGACGAGTTGTGACCTGCACATTCAACACGCTATGAGATAATAACTGAACATTAGGAGATGGAACTGTTTTCAAGGTATCTGATCTCAAAAATGATCTCAAAAGTGCATATTTCTGCCTGAGGTGCTCACGCTGTGTCACTCCGCCCAGTAGCTTAATGAAGAAAGTAGTCCTGATTATTTGCTTCATGTGTCATTACAGTTATTATTTCATAACAACTTAGGCCGTCATTTTAATAGGGTGACAATATTTCCCGACAATCCCCAATGCAGTTTCCAACAATGCAGCATACTTCATGCTTAAGTACCTATCAATCTATTGCTATACAAATCAAATCGTGAATTCCTATAAAAGCGTCTTTCTCACATCTGCCTTTCTTGTCTCTTCTCCTCAGACTGATGAGAACAAGCCCACAGCTGCTTTAGTCAAACATCTCTTGAACTTGTTCCTCCCTCCTTCCATTGCTTGACATTTCTTTTCATCTCACTGCAGCCCGACGAATACAAACACATCCTGGCGCTACAGTTCAGCTGGAAGAACGGTATCAAGCCCAAGGGCAGCATCTTCATCGGCGTCAGTCCAGAGTTCGAGTTCGCCCTCTACACTCTCTGTTTCCTCACCTCGCCCAACGAGCGAACCAAAGTCCAGTTCAGTTTCTACGAAGTGGACATTGTTTGCCACCACTACAACCAAAAGCACATAGGTACCACTTACCCTGTGCTCGTTAAGTACGTGAAACATAAGTAACTGGACTTGAAATCAGTTTGAGCTACAACTTGAGCTTGCATACAAAATGTCACAGGTATTGTTGTCTTTTTTATTTTAAATAAAGATACAATAAAACCTTACAAGACCCAGTTGCATTTGGTTTTGTTGTTTCTGATGCCTATTTTGAGAACGTGTTGAGGAACAAGGGAGCTATTACTGGTATTCATGTATGTATCATGACCATAGGAATCTGTAGAATGGTATTGATCTAGCAAGTTTAGTCTATGACGCCAGATGCCTGCCAGGGATTGAACCCCCAATCTCCCAGTCTTAGAATGGATGCTCTACCATTTAGGCCACTGAAGTGGTAAAAATAGTGTTAAGTCAAGATACTACAGGTGAACGGGGTAAACATGTTAATATATATATCACCATGAATTTACATTAAGACATGTTTTAATATCACATCCTAAACTAATTTTCCACATAGCCTATTTTAACTGTGATTCCCTATGACAGAATAGTCTAAAGATGACAACATTCTATTATTTTGCTCATATAAAAGTATAATTATAACTTATTTATTTAAATGTGTATTTATTTATTTATTTATTTACTAATAATCGTGGTCGTTCCACTTGGTTCCAAAAGGGGGCGGCAGAAGGTTTGTTGTGGCCGATGACGTCAATCGCTTGGCGAGCAAAATGTGCGTCAAGTCAGAGAAACTAAACAAAACAAACTTTTGTTTTGGTTTCAAAATAAGAGCACACGCTTTCTACATTTCCTCAAAAAACGGTTAAATAGTTCATAATTCGAAAAGACGTATTTCATACATATATCAGTAGCGATAGAGGCTACGTAAAGGTGTATTGTAAATAACTCAACATATTTGCAACGTTAATTGTCCTCAACATGTATTTTATTTTGAAACGGTCACAGGAAGCTCCGTCTTGTATCAGGATTAGTACAGTTTCTTGACACTAGTGTGGGCAGTCGAAGCATTTTTGTGTTGTGGCGAGGGTTGAGTTTACAGTTTGTCCTCTTATATAATTTACTTTCGTCGGGTGTCTCGGCAGCGTGTTGCTTCCTTGTTGTTGATCTTCAGCCGTTCAGACCAGAATGGCCGAACCGAGCGCCAGATATCAGCAGGTAACGAGAACACACTCGGTTCACGGCGAGCTATAACACGTTAACGATTTAACATCGGTAACACTGAGACACTCGGTGTCACCTTTCCGGAAAAAAAAAACGGTTTCCCATTCAAAGAGAGCTAACGTTAAGTTAACGCCGGTGAGATGAAGCCGTGTTGTTAACGGCAGCTGATAACATGCTAACCCTGCTAGCCTCGGAGCTACATGACCGTGAAGTTTCCGTTTGTTTGGGGCGTTTTTTTGTTGTTTATTGTGTATTTTCGCGTTGAGGTTTCGTCTGGAAACTGTAACGTTGTGTTCGCCAGTCATTTTATCGAAAGTCTAAAGTAAAAACAGCTCTTTGCTTCTCACCATGCTGATGCTAGTGTTTGGTCAGCCTCCTGCATGTGGGTGTGTTCCTGCTCCACCTGGCCGGACCCTCATAAGCCTGCGCTGTAGGACACGCAGTTCTTGGCATAAATCTCTTCATGTAGTTCATTAATAATGAATGAACGAATCTGCAGACGCTTTTGTAGTCATGGTGCATATTAACATTAGTGAATAAGTACATTTACTCGAGTAAATTTAGTTTTTTTTGTTCAATATTTTCTTTTCTGCCACTTACTTCCATTATACTCCCAGCTTAATTTACTTTTCAGTGGTTAAAATAAGCTGTGAGTTGCTAATCGCTCCATTAAAAAGTGTTTTTCCCCCTCTAAACTTCTCATTTATTCCTGACTATTTGCACTATTCATACTGCTCATGATACCTTGCACATTACTTGTAAATATCTGTACATAATCTGCCTACATATAGTTTATATTTATATTTTTGTGTGTTATTCTATATTATTTTAACCTGTACGATTTTTATTCTTATTGATTGTTCTTATTCATGTGTCTGCAAGACTGCCATATCACTAAGAATACAAATAGTAAGAAAGAAAGTAAGAATGTCATTGTACATTGGAGAGTAAATGTGTTTAATCCTTTGAATCCTTGGATTTTGTTAACTATTATACATACACTACTATATATATATATAAAACTATTTGCAGACCTCATTTAATTCCATGATTATAACGTAACTATGACTGAAACAAAACCCAATGACTAAAATGTGGCTGAATATTACCTCAATGTTTTATTCAAGGTATATTAAAACATTGCTGTAGACAGTTTTCTTTCTTGTCTCTGCAGCATCAGGTGATTCGCCCCGGAAACAGTTGTATTTAATCAGATGTGCTTATTTAGCTGATTTAGGAATAAGTGCTTAAAGAACTTGTGATTGTGTGTGTTTTTTTTTAATGCCTGCTCACGTGTTTCCTGCTTTTAATGAGCAAAAGAGAAGCAAGTAGAAATGAGAAGCAAGCCGTGGCTGATGCTCATTTCCTCTTTTTTTCTTTAATGCGCACATGTGCTTGAAAAGCTTTTTTTTTGATGTAGGCCTGGGTTTCGTTCCCCTCCTCTGAATATTGATGCTTTCTTTCGAAGTTCGTTTAAGTAGGACGGTGTATTTCCATTCACTTTTGATCCTAGACAGGAAGTGTGAAACCTCCGTATCTGAAAGCGTCTGATGAAGAGCAGCAAGCGGTGCTGACATATGCGTTTTAACCCTGCTGTACTGTAACTAAAGCAGAAAGTGGCTTCTCGCCCTCCCACAGCTGCCCAATGAGGAGGATCCAGAGGAGAGTTCACAGGTAGCGGCAGACGCCCCACCCCCGTACTGCATCATCGGCTTGGACAATGCTGGTAAGACCATGACTCACCAAGATGTTTTTCTGGTGCTGAGGTTATTTGTAGTGGTGGCATTTTGGGCCATTGTTATGGGGAAAACCTAAATAAACATTCCCATTTTAAGGTTTCTTGAGGTGGTGAATACTAAATGACTGACAAAATGTAAAAAAAAATCAACACTTTGTATGAGATAACACTGTCTTTTTGACTGAAGCTTCAGAAATATCTCTCTCATTCCACCTTTAAAACATTTTTTAACTTCTTTAATCATCTATGACAGTAAACCTAAAGTAAGTAGTGATTGTTGACTGTTGCCTGGACTAAACCAAGACAATTGAGGATGTCATCTTGAACTTTGGGAAACACTGATCAACGTGTTTCTTCATTTTCTGATGTTTTACGGACCAAACTAGACTACGACCGATGAATTGATAATGGAAATAATCATGCAGTAAATTATAAGCCGCTTTAGATTAGTGTTTCTCAAAATTTTCCACGTCAAGGACCCTTTAAAGTCACAAAACTAGACCATAGACTTCATCTCATATGTTTTGTGCTTTAAGATATTTTAGAACAGAAAGTGTAGGAAACCTGAGGCCAAAATATGGAGGACTGAATCTGCCATAATCCAAAAAATGTAAAATAAATGAATGACTCAGTACATAAATGAATATATTAATGAATATCCGTATTTACTTAAGTTTCCATTAATTCATAAAATAAATGTATTTGTGTATTATTTTTCCGTTTATTTGATTTAGCATTTTATTTATTCATTTGTTACATGTATTTATTTATTTATGTATTAATTTACTCCATTAAATTTCACCTCAATAGGGAATGTGATCAATATTATCAATATGAAAAATAAAATTTAGAATAAATAAATAAAATAATTTATTCTTTATTGGTTAAACATACTGTCATTTAGTTACTTATGGATGGAATCATAGTGGAAATAAATGATTCTCCTTTTTTCTGTGGACACCCTGACACCCTCTGACCCCCGGACCCTCTCAGTTGTAATGGCTATTTTTCATGTATGTTTGACAATTGTTCAGAACAACCGGATCTTTCATTAACCATAGCAAGTTATACTGTTACTACATCTCCGGCCTGTTTCCACTTCCAGAGTTGTTACCCGTTCTAAAACAACATTCTTCTCATGTGAAGATATTCTAAAGTTAAATCGCTCTTTTACTTCTGGCAATAATCTAATCACCTGTCTTTTTTTTCCCAGCATACTTTGACTACAAAGAAGACGGGGGTTTCCCCAAACCTCCACCTTACAACGTAGCAACGACACTGCCTTCCTATGATGAAGCAGAAAGAACCAAAGCTGAGACTACTGTTCCCCCGGTAATCGGAAGAGTGAGTGTCTCACTTTTATTTCCTTTTCACCCTTAATGCCTGCACACACACACACACATACACACACACACACTCGCTAGCTTGTGCGTAAACATTTCCTTTGTTGTCTGAGATCACTTGGTCTGATTGTCTCTTTACCTGCTTCATTTGCCTTACTCGTCTTGTATCAAACAAGTTGCAAACTGTTTTTTTTTTATCACTGCTTATGTTAATGTTGCATTCAGTACATTTGACTTCCTATTTGCACATTAGAATTTGCCTTATAATTAGATCTACGAGTGGTTGATTAACACAAAATGAAGCAACAAATTTTAATACTTGAATAATCATAAAAGTCACTGCAAACATTCTCAGGTGCTGCATTTCTTGGTATTACTGTCTCTTGGTATTATGTAATATTTAGAGGGGTTTCTACTACTAACTTGGAGTCCAGGATGTGGCAATAGCTGTTTTTTTGCCATTTTGATGTTTCATTGACCAACATGATGTTATCAATTAATCAAGAGAATAATGTAAAGGTTAATAAGTTATCCTAAATCTAGATAAGTTGTGAACCCATATCATAAAAATAATGCAACAAAATGTGACGTATAATAATATGAATAAAACAAATCGCTTTATTTGCAGCCCTGCTTGGGATTTATCTCTGTTACCTCTGAGGGCTGCTGCGAAACCTCTCGTCAATTTGCTTTTAAAAATCTGTTGTAGCTGTGGAGGAAGAGATGAGTTTGCTGTTGTACTTTCCACAGACAGCACCGAGCCTTCTTTACAGACGGTGTTGACACACTAAAGACATCTCCGCGTCTCTCTAGTCAGCAGCAGCAGTGATTCATGCATACATGGCTGCTGACCTGAACTACAGTGTCTCTCAACTGTGAAATAACAGCTCACCTGTGACCTCTAGTGGTCACTGTGATCACTGCATGTGTGTGTGTGTGTGTCTGATCGCTGGTTGTTGTGTTTCTCTGCCACACGCTGCCTTACACTCAGCAGCAGCAGCAGCAGCAGCAGCCTCAGCATAGGGAGCGCCTGGAGACTATTGACGATGTTATTCGCAGTTCACTGGAGGTAACTGTAAAGAGTGGATGAGGAGAGTGTATTTGGTCCCCGTTTGGTGTGTGGAAAGCAAACACAGATGTACCCGTGGTGTTTATGTGTTCAAGTACACCCCCACCCGTCTTGTATGTGTATTCAGTTCGAGCTAGTGCTTAGTAGATGGTTGTATAGGATCTGCCGGTTCTCTCCGTATTTCATTGAATTCCTATTCGGAGCTTTGGGTATCAGTTCTAGTCATTAAATGTGCTTGCTGTGTTGTGATGTTTCCTTTAGTCCGTTTCTGTCTGGTTGTCACTAGCAGGTGCTAGCCTGGGCTGAATCGTAGTTCATTTTGATCACACTATCTTGAAATTGAATTTTTAAATACAATTTTGTGAAGTGGATAGCAATGAAATTGATTTGATTGGTCTGTAAAATGGAAAGAAAGAGCTTCAGTATTTGCATTTTTAGCCCTGGAAAGCTCTGCTACTGTCTGACTGTGTTATGGTGAAATTATCAGTGGTTAAAAAGCTCATGTTTTCAACTTTTTTTTTTCCCCCACACTTTTTTATCACAGGACGAAGACTTTGTGACCAGAGACGATTTTGAAGATGCCGATCAGCTGAGGATAGGAAATGATGGCATCTTCATGCTCACTTTCTTCAGTTAGTTACCAAGTCCTCTTAAGCTATTTTTATCTATTTACTCATCTTATCTATATCCTTTTTTCTATAGCAGCGGTTCCCAACCTTTTCCAAGTCACGGCCCCCTTGAAAATCTCTAAAAAGTTTAGGCCAGGGCCCACTAGGGTTGGGGGATGTTCCCTTAATTGGCGGTTGACAAGGATGATATCGGGATGTGGCTACGTGCTGAGAATTCGAATTAGAAACTGTCATAGCCATGGACAATGAATTTCTGCATAATTCATTTAACTTTCAATAACGTTTTGATAAACCGTAGCTCCTTAAATTTTTTTATTTTTTTTACAGTTGCGTCATTCCAAAGCTACCTTTAGTGCGATTGTAGCCATGTAGACGGTTTTCCATCAAGCCTGGAACTTGTGTCTTTTTCGGGGGCCTTTGAAAAATAAAATCCACAGGGGTAGATGGATTATTAACCATTTTATCGGCCATATGTTATCAATTATCGATCATATAATGCAGCTAGCATTGACGCTAATAGCCATATTTGTTTCCCATAATGCTCTGCGAGAATCTTTTGACCAATCGGAGGCTGGTCCAGCCACAAATAACTCTTTAACTTCCAAAAACTACTGGGTAAGATACAATGTTTTCAGACCTTAAACAATGCAAAGAAACAAGATCAAATTCATTTTAAAACAACCTGATACTAATGTTTACGCTTAAGCAGAGTTCAGAAACCAATATTTGGTGCAATAACCCTTATTTTTAATCACAGCTTTCATGCGCCTTGGCATGCTCTCCACAAGTCTTTGCATTTGTTCTTGGCTCAGGTGTTCTTCAATCAGTACCTGTTTAGGCAGAATGAGGTGTGCATGTGTTATAATTCAACAGTAGAGATGCTGATTTCAGGAATATATATATATATATATATATATTTACTTGGAAAATGGGTTGGAAACCATTTAGTCTCCTCTTCCCCCTAGATTTATCCCCATTAAGACATCTGTTGTTGACCTATAAATGAGGTAAAATGTTTTTTTTCCTCATAATATGCCTCGTCACTCTCTCTCCTTCCACCCGTCTTTATCCAGTGGCGTTCCTGTTCAACTGGATCGGTTTCTTCCTGTCCTTCTGTCTGACCACCTCAGCGGCCGGCCGCTACGGGGCCATCTCAGGCTTCGGGCTCTCCCTCATCAAATGGATCCTCATAGTCCGGGTAGGACGAGGAGCCGACACACACAGAAACACAGACATTACTCGGCACCCATGCAAACACATAAATTGTGTTTTTTATGTACGCACAAACAACTTAAAAGCCCCAAACACCACTCTGGTATTTTAATGTTGTTTCTGTAGTGGTTGGCGTGCTGGCTCCGCGCTACTTCCTCAAAGATGTCTTCAGAACTCGGCTGCTTTCTTCATTCACTTTTATAAGGCAGCACTCATTTGAGTAAAACCAGCGCAGGCCATATTTATTCTAACCAGTCATTTCTGTTGCTCTGTTGGGTTTCTAGTTCTCCACATACTTCCCTGGTTACTTTGATGGACAGTACTGGCTGTGGTGGGTGTTCCTGGTGTTGGGTGAGTAGCCAACCGCTGAATTTAAATAACTCAAATAGGAAATAAAGTTTTTTTTTTTTCCTCTCTGGTTTGGATGCATTTCAGTTCTCTGGAGCTCAATTGCATCAGTGTTGTCAAATGCTGCATGCACTGCATGTTACTGGTTGTTAACTTTAATTATCCTCTTATCAAGGGATAAGTAAAATGGCTAAAATAAATATTTGATGTTAACAATGGCTCACATATCTTCTTGTATGTGAAAGGAGTTGCTTAGAGCGGTGAATCCACAGAGACTCTGTGGTTCCCTTCAGTCTTACGGAGAATTCTGAGTGTCTTTCAGCTCATTTCGGCCCCTGACTTTTTTTTTTTTTTTTTTTCATTTTTTGCAGTTTTTTGGGTTTGCTCCTTTTGAAGCAGCAGGCAGTTGTTTTCAGCAAACGAGCCCCAAATATCCACTGCACATTCCCTCCCCGACACAAACCAGCAGACACACAATTAGGAACTAGCTGGAGAAGATGGTAGAACACTGAGCTGCAGGAGAGGCAGATATTTCCTTCATTTGCTCTGTATCTGACAAGGTTAGCCTGAAATTTCTGCAGGATTAACAGTTTCAAATGAATTTCCTTCAAACCAGGCTGCACCATCTACATACTGAGATACAATGCACAAAGCCATAGTTGCAGAATTCATCATACTATTTCTTTTCTCCTGCGTCCTCAGGCTAATATTATCCCTATGTTGCACAATCAGTTCGTTGACTTTTGTTTTTAGTTTCAAACTTGTGCTGCCTTGCTAGTAAAATGCAGATCGTCGTGTCCTTTATTTCATCACATGACACTGTTTTATTTTAATCTCCAGGTTTCTTGCTTTTCCTCCGGGGATTCATCAACTACGCCAGGATCCGCAAGATGGCCGACACCTTCTCCACCCTGCCCCGCACCAGAGTGCTCTTCATCTACTGATCACAAAACCCTCATCCTCCCATCATGTGTTTTTTTTCCCCCTCCTCCTTTTCAATAAGACCTACTGTCCTGCTTTATCCAATCAAAAAGGGAGAAAAGAAAAGAACATTACTTTTTTTCCCCCCTCTGTTTGACATAATTTGGACAAAAACGACACAATTGTCCCCTTTTGGTGTAATATAGTGAATGCTGAGAATTCTGTAAAACCTTTCAGTTGTTAGTGGTGACCTGTCAAGTGCTATTTGCAATTATGAAGTGTGTGATGTATAAATTAATGCCTTATTTACTATTTTCTGTTGGTAGCAGCAGCATGCACTGTTCTCCTGTTCAGCCACAAGGGGGCAGTCTTGTATGTATAATTTTTTTTCGTCTTCTTTCTGGTGAAGTCATTTGTATAGAGAGATGGTTCTCAGCCCTGGGGTCGGTGGCTTATTTTGGGGTTATGGGTTGATTTACGCAATGTGAAATAATATATTTGAAGTACCAATTTAATGTGCTTTTAACCTTTCCGATCAATGCTTTTTGTGAAATATGATATAACCTAATTGCAGTTTGTAGAGTTATTCGGGTAATACAAAGCTGTAAAGGGGGGGGGGGAATCGTGAGCGTTGTTTTTTTGCGGGTGGAGAGGTTAAAAAGGTTGAAAACCACTAACATGTTGTCCCGACCAAGTTTTCCTGATGTATTTGGGAAGGTTCAAGGGCACGATGTAATAAACTGTCACTGGATTCAGATGTAGTGGATGGTTCTGGTCAAGTAAATGATTCCAACGCCCTTATGCTCTTATTCATCGGCAAAAAAATACAAATATTATACTGTTGCGATTCAAAATCACTGCCCTGAACAATTTATTCATGGAGATCTTTTTTTTTTCTCTCCCCTCGACGTAATGAAATATTACAAAAGTATTTTTTTTTTTTTAATGTTTACCCTCGTTCTCGTGGAAGTGCAATTGTTATTTTATATTTGAATAAATTAAATTAACTGGCTTGTAAAATGTTTGGAATTAAACTGGAAAAGTACATGTAGGTGTTGGCAGTGTTTTATCAAAAGGTTGAACAAGCTCCCAGTAAATATATCAAGACATAACGGCCTGTTTAGTTTTCACTGACAGAGTGAACAGAGCGTCAAAAGCCTCAGCCTCACCTTTATGACACTGGATTTACTGTATATTAACTTGAAGGTCCCATATTGTACAATTTTCCTGTGTTTTAATTGATATCCCTAAGAAGATTCACTTGTGGATTTTAAATAACGACAATTATCTCTGTAGATTCTTTACGTCTCTCAAACTTCTATCAGGAGCTCTAGAAAGAACATGTCATTTTGTGTATGTTATTAATCGCTTCTGGTTAAATGGCCGTGAAGGGAGGGAGGCGATGGTAGTTGTGATATCACAAATTCGCGCAGGGGCCGGCGGGCTCGTTTAAAGGCACACTTTCTGACAGGCTGTGTGCATATCTCTATGGGTCGAGAGCTTTGAAACAGGACAGAATATCTAGAACACCTCGATTTTATGATAAAGACAAATAAGAATCTCACTTTTTACCATATGGGACTTTTAATACATAATATCCCATCTTTCATATTTGAGGATTTGGGTGGCGTGTGGCGGCTTATGTAGGGTTAAGTCTTCAGCCGCAGAGAGGGGAAAACTAACTGACCATGATCTTCAGTTACTGACATGAGACGTACTTTTAGTTGTGCTAAATTTAACATACGAGACGTGTGTGTGTGTGTGTGTGTGTCTGAGAGACTCGAGATGATTTACTGGCGGCGGCTAACTGTACATGTCGGCAGTGTTTTTCCTTGCAGTTCAACAGGAAGTTGAACTACCCACCTGGTAGACATGTCACAGTCTTACATTTCATTGGAAACTGTTTTTTTTACTGTCGGATAGTGTCGCATTATTTCAGAGGCGTCGATCTCCGCGGCCTCGTGGCTTGATATTGGCCTCTGGTGGCGCTCAGCTGACATGACATTGGCTCCTTCAGGCTCCTGATTCAGAGCTCAAAGGGGAGGGAAACGCAACATTTGATTCATCAAAAGTTGCTATTTTTACAGTAGGTTGTTAATTCCGTATCCTGTGGATATCGGAGGTAAAGTCGTGCCGGCTTTTAAGGGAAGCGAGGGCAGTTGTTTTCCTTTTAAATAACTCCAGAGATTTGCTGACAAGAAACCGTGAATACGACACAAGTTTCCTTCAATGCCGAAAGGCGACTGTTGAACGTTGGATGACATTCTCGGCGAATGTTTCCCTTCCCAATGAATGATAGATTTGTGTTGTTTACTTACTGAGTCGCCGCACCACTGGTAGTTCTCGAAAACCTTATTTCCTGAAGTAATTCCCTCTTTTACTGTGTGCACTTCGGAAAAATAGAAACAGCTGTTGGTCAAAAATGACAGATGTTCAGTAGCTCTTGGGCTGAAAAAAAGTGAACTTTAAAACCGTCTCGGCTTCGGAGGGCTCATTGCTCGGGACGTTTTTTTTTTTTTTTTGTTTTAAACCCATTCTCGCCGTTTCACGTAGCGGAGGTGGCCGGTAACGTTTGGGGGAGACAAATGGGGCAAAGGTTTACGCTCAGACCCTCAACACCGGTCCACGTCAACGGATGACCTTGGAAAAACAAACTCCATTTTGCCAGGTGCACGCGGGCTTAACCGCTGACAGTGTTTCAGCTGTAAATTCTGGCAAAGCACACAAACAATAAAATCCCCCCCCCATCATCCACATCTTACACAAATTTAGCCTCAGTCCATTTGGATCCAGCTGTAACGTCACTCCTCCTCTGCTCCAGCAGGGTCACCCAGTGCAGGTGTTCTTGTTATCCAGATGTCATTCATAAAATAACTCCATTGTGCCAAGAGTTGTCTGTGTCTTGTCAGCTGCCCTCGATTTACACAGACGGAAGTATTTCTTGGAGTAATTGATGGGAATTATGTGTGCTGGCCAAGTGCTCGCGCTGCTTGCATGTTTTAGCTATCAGAAGATAAGAGGAGACTTTTTTTTTTTTTTTTGATTTACAGAGAATACTGGGAGTGAGCCATCTTTCCAAAAAGACATGCTTTACTTCTCTGGCTCCCGTTAGACAAGACTTATTGTTCAAAGTGACAAGAATTGATAAAGGCATACGATATATTTAATAGGGAAAAAAAAGCCTTTTGTCTGAAACAATACGGTGAGGGGGATCTCACAGGCGCTTTTCCGTATGGACATAACTCAGGAGGTTGTGTGTTTTACGGCTGTTTTAAGAGGTGAAGTGCAGGCTGGTGTAAAAACCTTAATCTGCAAGAAAAATAAACACGCACAGGCATGAAGATTGTGCGATTTTATGTATAAACCCGATTATAAAAAATCAGAATGATTAAAACTTGTTCTGACTTAAGGAAAAGTTTCAAAACAATATCCTTGTTGAGTTAAATGAGAAGAAGCTAAGATAATTATTGCTTTATATATATACATTTCCATCTCTCCTGTTAATTACTATTGGAAAGGCCTTTGTTTCAATTGCTCTATTCGAGCTGCAATAATCAACAATCCTTATACAACAACTGATGGAGGTTATAATGAGCAAAATATAACCATGTAATGTAATGAATTTTGATATAACAATACAAAGAAACTGATTTTTTTGTATCGTCTTTGGTAAATCTAGTTATAAAAAGTGAATATTATGACCAGGGATGTGATCTAAGAAGACTAATTAGACTTTTTTTTAAAATTAGGGTGGAATTTAAAAAGTTCAGTACAATGCAGAACACCAGTGTAGGACATTATACTTCACCCGCTTACGGTGCTGATGAGAGTTCCAGAGGGGTTCAGCGCGAACAGAGATGCAGCTTTCGGGGTTTTGTCTGTGTGGTTTGATGGTGGAACGAGTGAGAGGCGGATGGAAAAAATATCTTGTAACATGTTTATCCTCCTCAGTCAGACTACGATAGTGAAAACATTTGGCCCCAGATGAAAAACGTCTATTCCGATAACAGGGGAGAACTTCTGGGAAAGTCTGAGAAATGTTAGAACAACAAGTGTGATTCTGAGGCAGCTACAGTTGGATATTGTGACTAGATCACATGAGAAAACCCCAGCTATAACCCTAAATAAAGCATTTTATCTGTTCTAAAATGATACTGTTACAGTATTAATATATATGGTCAATATCCACGGTTATCCAAGTTTAAAATATAAGTAGTAGGGCTGCAACTAATTCTGATATTTAATTTATATTTGAGTTGTTGTGTGAATATTTAATTAGTTTCTTTATAATCTCCTTTTTAAACATCATACAGAATATATTCTTCGTGTTCTGTAATGACCCTCAGTGTGGTTTCTATGATTTTATGGACAAATAATTGATCTTTGAACTCTTATTTCAACTATTATTTTTTCCCTGATTTGGGTCAGTTTGGTTGATCCTGACTGTATTTGCTCGGTAACAGCAGCCTAAATCGACACTTCTGCAGCCACCTCACATGTTGTAGATTTCTTTTGATACCAGATTTAAAGACCTAACCTTTGCGGTTGTAGAGATATTCCATATTTATTATCATTTGTAGCAGGAAAACTAAGGGCCTGGGCGGTTAACATGGGAGCGCTGTAAAAAAAAAACAGGAAGCCTCGAGGCCAGGACAGACCTGCTAACTTTTAGCGTCTCGTCCCTATTTATTTTATTAATTAAAGTAAACGAGTGACATCCTGCCAGAGAAGTCCCCGTCGCCTCAGACCCAGCGCTGCGAGTCAGGGCCTCCTGCTGTCAGTCTGAGATTCAAATGGGAGGTTCCCCAGGATGTGGAGAGGATGTGGGTTGCATCCAAATGATATGTCCTTCTTCTGTGTTTGTGTGTGTGTGTGTGTGAGTGATTGGGGCAGGGGGAGGAGTGTTATCATTGATGTGTGAGTCATCCCGACCCCCCCCTCCTCCATCCCCATCCTCTCCACTTCATGTGGTGTGTGTGTGTGTATGTTACTGAAAACCCCGGATGTGTTTTTTTTCCACATGTATGTGTCTCATGACGTATGGCGTGAGCATCCCTCTGTGTGTGTGCGCGTGTGTGAGATGAGTCATCCGCAGGCCAGCATCGCCTGTTACCATGGGTCACACACAGCAGGTACCCCACCTCCCCATGTGCTTTTTTTTTTTTTATTTATTTTTTTATTTTTATTTTTTTTTTTATACCCACCTCCTCTTCCTTTACCCTCCTCCCCCTCCTTCTGCTCCTCTTCTATTTCCTCTCTGACTCACAGACTACTCCCCCACCTCCACCAGTGACTTCACTACCCCCTCCGTGATGCTTTGTTGTGGTGAATCATACTGTACGTTGAGATTCTCTCTCCCTCTCCGCTCCCGTCTTCAGCCAACCAGCGGGGCCAAACCTGAATGTCACCCGTTTCATTCATAAAATCCGACTCCAGGCGCTGCGGCGTTCATCTCTGACGACTTTTTGCAGGGCTGCGTAGGTTATTCCGACGCCATACGGGTTCCTGTGATCTCAAGGGGATGAGATGCGTCCCGACAGATACCGTCCTTGCATGTTTGGTATTCTCGCCACCCATCTACAATAAAAGAGCAGAGTTAAGAGAAAGAGTGAAGAAGTTCAAATCCAAGCTTCCAATATTCTGCTTCACCACGTTTGAAAAGGCCTCTGTTCTTATCGAGGCCGCTCTCTTTTGCCTTGCGTACGATGAATCCTGAATTTCCTATGATTTCCTACGATTAGCCACTCTTTGGCTGCTGCGGCTTTGAGTAATGCTGACACACAGGAAATTTAACATCATCGTTAATGCAAGGTCAACATTCAAGAATAAAATGTATATCAAAGCAAATATAATGACAATCATGATATTGCATTTTTTTTTAATTCCCTTCAGCGTGTCTCCTGACAATAGTGTAATGTCATCTCTTCCCCGCAGTTTTTCTTGCCGGGCGCCACTCTTTTAGTCTGTATCATGAAAAACGACCCTTGTTTCTCACTTAACTGTCTCGGCCCTTGCAGACTGCTGACATGTTAAGTCTATGGACGTTTCGGAATGTCATAAATCACGAATCCATTTCGCCCGCTGTGTTGCAAGAGTGTCTGCGAACGCCGCCGTGTGACACCCGGAGACGTGAGTTTATCCATGACTTCACCCTGCAGTGACGCCAGACACGAGTCAGCGTGAAGTCACCTGGCTTTTTTTTTTTTTTTTTTTTTTGGCCTTCGCGCCGTTTTAAACAGCACTTGACGACATCGTGGTGTGTGGTGCAACTGCAGATGTCTTTCATTCCACTTCTATTGTATTCTATGCTATTCAGACTGTGATTTGTACATTTTGATTCTGAGCTGTCGCCTCGAACCTACTTCCTGTCAACAGTTTAATTACTGTTACAAATCAGTGCTCTTGGCGGTCTCAGCTTATATTTGACTGCGCATGCCGTAACCATGGCAACAACAAACCTTGCACCACATTGAACGGTTCAACGTAAAAGTGTAATGGCGAAACCAGCTGAGCCAAAGATATTCATCATGTGCCACAATGTCTCAGTTCCACCACATTCTCTGCTGGCGCGATAGGAGTTTTTCCAGCCGGCTCCATCGCCCCTGTTTGTTCTGCTGGTGTGAATCCACCTGCCGTGTCTCTCTCTCTCTCTCTCTCTCTCTCTCTCTCTCTCTCTCTCTCTCTCTCTCTCTCCCTCTCTCAGCTTACAGGGCTTTTGTGAATGGAGACTTGCTGTGCTATGACGGGAGGATGGATGAATGGGAGGGGAGCGATGGACAGATGAATGGGAGAGATGTGGAGAAGGTGGGGGTGGTGTGGTGAGGGGTGGGGGCTACGTCACATTACGTTTCCGCAGTGCATCAAGGGAACTGGTCTGTCTGTGACTCATACCGTCAGGATGGGGAGGGTGATGATGGAGAGGGGAGACAGAAAAAGATAGAGAGAAGGGCAGAGGGAGGAGGAAGAAGAGGAGGAGGAAACAGAGGAAGAGGATGAGGAAGAGAGAGAAGCAAAGGAGGCGTCTGGGCTTTTTTTTTTTTTACCCTCCTCCCTCCCCCGTCCCGTTTTCTCCCTCCCCATCAGTGATGTAACACAGGTGACCTATTCACAGGGAGGAAGCCTCTCCTCTCCTCTTCTCTCTCTCTTTCCTTCGCCCTCCCTCCATCCTCTCTCCTCACTCAGCTGACTGTCTGAATGCATGAATGAACAGGCCTCTCTCTCCTTTTATTGCGGTGGGGGAGGGGATGGCACAGGAAGCCGCGAGGCAGGCGCAGAACAGGAGGAGAGGAAAGAGCAAGTGATAAAGTAGAAAGAAAGCGAGAGACTTCCCATGGCATCTAAACGGATACACATTTGACTGCCGATCGCATCCTTTACATGTGAAACTGTTTGCTATTGTCCGTCTGTGTGTGTGTATGTGTCTGTGTGTGTGCAGGAATACGCAGGCAAAAAGCATGAATGGATGCAACCTCGTTTCATTCATTGAAAAAAAAAAAAATCCATGTGCATATTCTTGGTTGGCTTGTTCCTCACTCTAATGTGGACATTTCCTCAGCAATGAATGAGATATAATGAGGTTATAATGGAATTAGAATTTTCCAAAACAAGACCTCATTAAATCATACATAATACTTCCAATATACAGCGAACAAGGCTGAGGCAAAAAAAAGGCAACCATGTAAAAATCATTCCTGAGTTTATTATTTTATTTATCATCGTACCTCAAAAAATATTTTTTTTTCTTGACATTTAAAGAAAACAACTTTGGTCAGTTTATTTCAAAACCCACAAAGAATTATACCCCCCAACTATGTATTTTAGAGGCAAATCAAATAGTAACCTGAAAAGAATATGCCAGGAATTACCTGGGATTTTGGTGCCTTTGGGTTTTATGGTGTAGTCTACATGATACGCTGGTATACATTGGTATTGGGGGGAAATATTTATTTAATAAAACACTGGTATTCGGTATAAAACAGTATACTGCCCAGATCTCCAGGTTTTCTACTACTACTTCTACAGAAAAAGAGAAGTTAGGTGTTCTCAAGTGTCCGTGAATGCGTCATGACGTCACTGTAATTATAATAATAATAATAATTATTATTGTTTATGTGTATATTTAGCTAGCAGGTAAAATTGAGAGAAAATACAAACCAGCTGCATTAAAACACAAAGAGGAGAGAGACTAACAACAATTTAATAGCATCCTGTGTTTCTCCTGGAGCTCACTGCAACACACCTGATGATGATAGCGGATAATTAAGCTAACGCTACTGCTAGTTAGCAGCGGCTAACACTTTGCTGTGCGTCGAGCGGGACATAAACATGGACAAAGGCGGTGTTTGGCAGGTTTGTAACCTTATCGAAGAGGAGGAAGACGTTTTTTAAAAAAGTTCTCTGACCTGTTGGGTTACTTTTGGAGGAAAACACATGGACGGCACTAAACCGAACTCCGAGCTGTAGCAGGTGGGTGGAAGCTAACGCTAATGGAAGTGATATGATGGTAAGTGGAAGTGGAACTTTGAATGAAGAGGATTTGTAGAAGCTGTTATGCTTGTTGCTTTGAGGATTCATTCATAAATGTAGAAAACTAGACTGACTCAAATCCTATAATGGATAAGTTGCATTATTATACATTATTCTATCCTGATCTGTATACCTTATTAAATTGATTTAACCTTGATAACCGTGGGTTTATAAGAGGACAACAAGTTTAATACAGAAAAAAGCTTTGGCTTTTGCTCTAATTGGAGCCAGGCTCTTTTCTTGGAAAATACTGGACTCAACTGTCCAGTATTTAATCTTTATCCGTAGTTAATCTTTATACAATAACAATTATTAGTCTCTACTAACATAAATGTTGGTAATGAAGAAATCAGCTGGAAAGTTAAATGAAAGTTAAAAGTTAAAAATAGTAGATTACGCCACTGGTTCAGCGAGAAGGAAAATGAATATTAGAGCCCAAATGAATGCTAATGTTGAATGTATGTGCTTAAAAGTCAACGGTTTGCTAACATGTTCACCATAACAACTTTATAAGGTGATAATATGTCAGTGTTTAAAAATATACTTATCAGTGTTTGTATATTAATGATGGAATAAGTGAGTATGTGTTGCGTGAAAGGTGTTGCCTGTAGTGACAAGGTAACAGAGTATTATCACCCGACTCTACGGTTCCCCTTAGCTATACACAGCGTTTATGTGTCTTTCAGCTCATTGTTTTGGTTTTTACAGCCCACAACTTTGGTGTTTTAGGTCACTCTCAGTGCTCTCATAAACTTCAAGCGGGCAGCTGTTTTCAGATAAAAAAGCTCCGGGCTTCCTGCCCAGCGCCAAACAGCAAAGTTAGCAACTAGCTGGTGAATGCCTGGTATAGTGGGAATATAAAAGCTAAACAAGCTGGATATTTCCATCAGTAGATAGCGGGGACTAATGCAGAGCTTAAAGTTGAGTGAATGTTTAACTTGCGTTCATCAGGTTAACAGACACATGACGCCGAATGAATGCTAATCTCTCTCCGTATCCGCTAGGTGTGTCAAAACTGTAAGCAACCGTTTGCAAACACAGTCACCTTATCATCTTTACACAGTGATAATATGTCAACGTTAATGTATTTTCTGCTTCCCAGAAGTGGCCAAAAACCAAACAATGCAGGAGTAAAGAAGATGCACAAGCTCTTTTTGTCTTTTTTGGTGTCATTAGGGCCACCCTAATGACTAATGGTGTCTAATTTGGATGGGCTTAAAGATCAGCTTTGTCTGAAACTATGTGCATTCTCTAAAGTAGAAATGAAGTAAGGTATTTTTTTATTGTTGAGGTTCTGCTTGCTGTATGATACACAGTTGTGTTTTTCTTTAACCTGCTTATCAAGCATTGATTTTTTCAATCAATGACTGACAGGGAAACAACATAAAGTTGCTGGTATCGTATATTTAGATATAAATAATGATACTGATAACTGCTTTATATCTTGAAATTCTGTACTGATGTGCTGTGTTATATGCATGTGTGCAAATGCTTGTATATTTTATATAGGAAGATCCGGATGTCTATACCCATATACTTGGCTATATAGACCATATATATGCTTGTATGTGCGTCTGTGTGTGCACGCTCATTGCCAGTCATCAGACCCTGGTTGTCTCTGCCTCCACCTTGTATGAGTCAGAGCTGCAGTACAGTGTGGGAGGGGCTGGGATTGGATATCCTGCTGGTGGCTCGTCCACATACACGCACATGTGTATGCACATACACACTTTTGTACTATTATACTTGTGAGGACCCTCAGTGTAATGGAACATATTCCAAAACCGTTAAGAGGCGAGGACCAGGAAGAGATCAGCACTTCAAGGATCTGAAACCCAAACCGGTCCATAAAGAGGACAGATATAGGCTACAAGAACGCACATTAACGTAGAAGTCACCTCGCATGCAGAAAGACATATACCGTATGTCTGCACTTAACACACAGACGCACACATACATACATAAAGTGCACACACGCACACACAAACACGCCATGCTGTCACATCCGGCCCTGCGCTCCACAGCGTGGCCTATAATTAGCTGCCTACAAAGCTGACTGCCTAGAGATGAGATGAGCTAACCAGAGAGAAGAAGAGGAAGAAAGAGGAGATGAGCTAACCACATGGAGGTAGACGCTGCTCTGCAGAGAGAGGGAGGAAGAGGAGGGAAAAAAAATGTTCCAGATAGAGGTGAAAATCCTTATGAAGGGAAAAGCCACATGATAGAGAGAGGGATGGAGCTCATTCACAGGAATTTGGCGTATCACTATAGTGCACACACTCCCAGTGTGGGTGGCCCCAGCAGGGATTTTAAACACCACCACCTTAGCAGTGACACACACTTGTCCTCGCCTCATCCTCAGATTCGGCTATACAAGACAACCAAATATGGGATTGGAGGTGTACGTGTGTGTGTGCCTGTGTCTTCCTCTGAACATACTCTGAGACCGGAGCGTTTTTATGAATGGGGCTCTGGCAGCCAGAGCGGTGAAGTACTGTATGTCAGAGCACTATAATGAGAGCTGCGATGGTCTCTTAAGTAGCACGATTTCATCTGTATAACAAAAGTAGGCCTGAGAATCGGCTGTGAATGAATGAGTCAGGATCGACGTAACCCGGCTGCATCGACACTGTAGGCAGGGGAGGGGGGGGGGTACCGGGTTGGGGAGGGGGAGGGAGGGAGGGGTTTGTGTATGACTCATACTCTTTCTTCTCTCATTGTCACTCCACTGCAGCAGCATAGAGGACTTCTGGCCTACTGTGGGCTCTCCCTCCTTTATCTCCATCTCTCTGTCTGGCTCTCAGGTGATGCGAGGGATTTTAAACCTGTCAAACCTGCAGAAATTTACTTTTCTTTTTACCAAACGCGTTAGATGATCGAGAAACGACAATTTCCATTTTTTTTCATCTACTTCCAGAGTGCTGCAGCCATAAAAGCATGAAACCTTAAATATTTCACTTGGTCTGCTGTAGCTTTCAATGAAGCCGTGGCTGCTGTCAGACTCTCCATGACACACTGGAAACACAGAGAGTCTGTTGGAACCTTTACAGTCAGTAGAAGCGCGTTAATGGAAACGCAAAAGTTTCTGTGGTGTACCTGTGTTGTAGCAGATATTCTAATATGAGAAGCTCCAAAAGTGTCTGTGTGTGTCTGTTGGGGAGTGTCAGTATGTAGCCTTAGCCCTGCTGTTTATCATGTTAATGCTACCTTGTCAGCCCCGAATATCTTGCAAAGCTCTATAGACAGTTAGTTATGAGCAGTCGATATGAAATATTCCTCAGAGTCGTACCTATTATGTCAGACTCGAACTGACCTGCTGCAAACTTGAGCTCAGCTCGTGTCTCTAATAAATTAAAATTCAGACGTTCGGGGAGCCGGATTATCTGCTGATGTCTCCTCCTCTCCAAAAAGAAAAAGTACATTCATGACAGCTTCAGGCTGACAAAAGGAAAAGCATATTGAGAAACAGCCATATACCGTCCCTTTATTAGATTAAATTTAAAATTAGTTCTGTCAATGAAAGTTCAAAACTCAATAAAGAAGTTAACATGAATTATGAAAACATTTCAGACAAGTTACATATTGGGCCATTAACGTCAGTACCATCCTGTCATTTCAGAGATACTTATGTGCTTCATTCAGTTTTCCTGACATCACATGACACTCAACAAAACATTATAGAAACTAGAAACCTGCTGCCGTGTTAAGCAGCCAGCGTGCAAAGCTGCCGAGCATATCCGTGAGGAAATCATTTCACTCAGATTTTCCTCTCTTCGAAATATGATGTTCAGTCCAGAAGCTGAATTCCAACACTATTATTCTGGTTTTAAATAATAATATTAATGTGGAGTCATGGACCTTTCTTTTGTGTTTTATCCAAGAAGGCAGACCGAATACTTGGAAAAGCCAGACGCAGCATGGAGCACGGCATGACATGAAGAAAGTCTTTATGCTGGAGGTGGAATTGTTTTGTTCCTGTAGCTGCAATATTGCGCTGAATAGTTTGTTTGTTCTTCAGTAAAGCTTAGTTACATACAGTATATCTATTTTTAAATATAAAATAATAATATTAAAAACCAACGAAACAGAATTTAACAACCATTGCGAATTCAGTTAGTCCACTTCCTGGTGCTGAAAACAGAAAGTCTACCTGCTTGATAGAGAACAGCGAGATCTACTCAAGTGAGAGCCACATACATTTTACATGATGGAAATACCTCCTGGAAACTCACTGGCAGTGGTGCTGGTGATGGGGTTTACTTGCTCATGCGTATGAGGTGCGTTCATTATTATTCCATGCCTTCCCCGGCTCCACTAATGGGTGCAGTGGGCCCCGCGCTTTCATGCTGGGTTGGAGAAGGCATGGAAATAAGATACAGGGTGTGTGAGTTGGTCAGTGGTCGTTACAAATTAACAAACAGCAGGTAACCTACAGTGCAGACTATACGTCATCAGAGCACCAGATTCTTAATTAGGAGAGATGACGATTTAAAATTGGGTGTATGAAAGGAGCGCTTTATATTTTGAAGCAAATCCCTAATTTTAACATCAATCTATATTTAACTGTTTTTTTTTCAAATTGTGTGTTAGGTTGACTAAAGTAACCTTTTCCTTCCACTTTAAAGCAGCATTTAGCTCTTTAACCTTCAACATAGTGTATAGAAAGCCTAAATATTTCTGCTTATTTCTGAAACATTATATATGGTGTTTATTGGTGAGAGACAATTTATTTCATCAAAATCAGAAAACTTTATTATTTACCAAAATGGAAAATTCAGTTTGATAGTTCCCATACATGAATACATTTGAATGTGTATCTTTTAGAAGGTATAATGTTGACTATGTTTGCAATCTTAGTTGAGCATTTCATCATTTTAACTGTAAGAACATTTAAAGCTGATGGGAATGTCATTAACATTTGGATAAATGGAAATTTTAACCTTCATAATGTTTATAACTTTTACCCCAAATGTCCAGGCCATGGTGACACTAGAAGGAAATTCAGGGGATTACCAAACTCTGTGCTTTATGAACGCCTGTGCACAATATCATTGATGTTTTTTTTTTTTTTTTTTTTTTTTACATTATCAGCTTGGACCAAAGTGGACAAACTGACCAAGAAGCCATAGACATATTTGTCACTGTGGAGCAGGATGGAGACATCATATAAATGTGGGTTTATGTAGACAAGCTCTATGGGATTCACTGACATTTTCTGCCACTGTAACAGGGATCCAAACCTGCTGCTGTCCTTTCTTTCTGATACCCCCCTTCATCCATGTGCTGATGTGCTGCTTCATGAGACGGGATGATTTGCACATAAACGCGTAGTTAAAAGTATATCAGCAATTTCACATGCTGCTTTCACTGTGCAGCCTGTTCATTGCAAACAGAAGAAATAAAGAACCATGAAAATAATTATTTCAAATCCAACTATTATGCTACTTATTACTCAAAATGTTCATAGGTTGATCTTTTTTTTTAACAAAGTCATGGGATCAGTTACTGTAATTGAGCTCATTTGTGTCCTTTGAATACAACTATTCTGGGTTCATTATTCAAATTGGAGAAGAAACTGGTCCATCGATGACTAACTTTCTCCTTATTAATTCTGTTTGGGGTGCACTGCTCCCACATAACCATGTACAGGATTATATTACACAGGGTTCATTTGGAAATCCTTCAAACATCTTGCAGAGTTTTGGAATGTTAATTTGAGACACATCGTCTAAGTCTATGAAATAATAAAATGCAGACTTCTCAGTGTTGTGTCATATATCAGACCCCAAAGTATAACAAGTTCACTTTCTTCGACACGTTCACTTTCCAGTCCAACAGAGGTGATGTGTAAAGAGCTCGCTAGAAATGGAGCCTGAACCCCCGGCAAAAGGAAAAAGCTCTAAGTGTGTGTTCTTGTAGATCATATGTGTAATGTGATATTGCTTAAATTATTATGTAATGTGGCTGAGATTTATTAATACAGCATTTTACAGGAATTGCCAAAACATTGTTTTATGCATTTTTAATATGTGCCACACATTTCTGTTTCCACTGTTCCTTGGCAAACCAAAACACAAAATTACTGGATATGTGGTTAATAATATGCATGGCACAAAGTTCCCATGTGTTAGATACGCTGGTAGATTCTTCTGCCTTCAGTAAAGCAATTTTTCAGGAAAATTTCATCCATAAGCAATTTCATGTATTTTTGATACAGATTTAAATTAACATTACTATGTTGGACAAGTTCAATTGACTCAAATTAGCAACTATGTCTCAGCACAGTAACATGACACAAAAAACCTCAGTGAATATGGATGGTTGGAAGATGCCAGTTTTTTTGTAGTGTATAACGAGACAAACATGCGTATCCCATCTTGTTTCCAAAATGTTTGGTTTTGGTTTCAGGAACAATTATTTAAGATTCCAGCATAACATTCCTTAGACATTACAACAGGAAGTTATTCTGACATAAAACTAACTTCATGGTTACATTTCAAGACTATTATGGGAAGATTGGTTGAACATTTCCTCTTAACATTTACTAGAATATCCTGACATAAAACCAATATCATTATGTTCCTCAAATGTAAAACATTTTTTCAGAATGTTCTTAGAACAGTGTTGGAGGGTTACTGGCTACCATTAGCCTGGCAAAGACCAGACCTCATCTCACTGTAGATTGAGATTTGATTAAGGTTTGGGAACCATCCGTTCATTTGTTTAAATTGGAGGCATAATTTGTGAAAGGCCAAAGATGTTTATTGGGTGCTAGGAATATCTGCACATCTACCCAATGACGTACCCGATACCCAATGACAATGAAATAGTTTAGCACTAAAAGTTGCTTATTTTACAAAATAAACTTGTGGCCTAAATTACTTGGAACACTTTCTAAGGCTGCATCAAAAGGTAAATTACCATCTGCCGCCATGTTGGATTGACAGTTCAGGATCCAGAGTTCAGGATCAACAAAATCGCTTCTGTGTTTCGTCACTGTCTTGCTGCATCCTCCCTTGTTCTGTGATTGTCTCTGTTGCTGAAGGGAAAATTTGATTCTTTGTGTCCAGGCTGAATTCCAGAGCAAAGTTAATTCACGTGCAATGAAGGACGGGTATACCCAGGATAGGCTACCACGCTACCAGTGGGTACCTCAGGGGAACATTGCAAAAATGAACCTTTATTTGAAGGTTTCGGAAATGTTACGTTGAACAAACCCATTTGCACAACATTTCTTAAGAACACTGTTTGGAGGATTACAAAAACCAATTTGGAAATGTTATTAGAACATTATGCTTTAGCTGGGATGTGTCCATTTCTTTGAACCTGTGTCACTTGACTATTTCGTCACAAATGTAGTTAGTCAACACTACAAGGATAAAAAAGATGTGTTCAACACTACTATGATTATACAGTGTGTCACGTCGTTGACCTACAACTGTTAGCCTACAACAAGTTTTAGTTGATATAACTGGATAAACGTGCTGCTGCGGTTCCTTTTTCCAGACTTTTAATAAATGGTGCTACTTTTATGAGCAGTAAGGTCAGCACGCTGACAGATGTGAGGTGTCACAGGAACAGCACGTCATTGTGAAGCACTGGCCAGAGGAAGAGAGGAAGAGGAGAGGAGAGGTAATGAAGGTGTAATTTGCTAACCATCTGTGAGGTGCCTGGCTGCCCCGGGGGTTTCCTCCTCTCCGGAACTCCCCCTCCACAGGGGCACAGGTGCTGGAGAGAAAAGGAGGCGGAGGAGGAGGAGGAGGAGATGGCGACTGGTAAAGACGGAAGGGAGGGGTAAGGTAGGAAACGCTAAGGAATAAAAAAGCAGACGGAGAGCGGAGACGGATGAGGAAGGCTGGAGAAACCGGCAAGATGAAGGTTTATGGGGGTAGAAGGTAGAGTAGGAAGGGCGCCCCAGGTGCTTCAATGGTGCAAGCTTTCATGTTGGCCTCTATTTATCATGATTTTTCCGAAAGCATCTTTCAACTTGTATTCTCTAATATATCTAAAGAACCAACAATATCCAAGAGAATGTATGGTAGTGCTGCAAGAAAGGAATCTAGAGATATACCTTTACCTACTAAATATTCACAACACTAGTTGAGTTTTTTTTTTCTTATTTGGATAATGGGGCAGGATGTGATTTGTTGCTGCACCACTTTTTGTTGCAGCCTTCAATAGCTCAACTCTCTCTTGTTTATGCTTTTACCATTCCAAAGCCAGGCCAATTTCCTTTCCATCAAACCCTGCTTCTTCATCCTTCGCCTCCTACTATCCTTAAGCTCTGCTATAACTCACCACCATCACTTCCTCCCTTCCCACTAAATCCCATCCCACCACAATCATCATCCCTTCAGATAACTTCTCATCTGCTGTAATGGTTCACATTAAAAAAGAATAACCACGGCTAATGTCATTTCATGGTATCTGTTATTTTACTCACCCCTCACTTTTTTTTTCTTTTGGCCTCTGCATGTTCACAAGGTAAACATTTGTAGTTATGTGACAACTTTCAAAGCCGTATAAAGCTACAATCGTAGTATAAAGCCACAGAAATGTCTTCTAGCAGTGAATGTTTGGCTTTGTGTTTATGCTCATGCTTATGTTGTCACCAGCTAGTTGCTCACTTTTCCATTTGGTGCTGGGCAGGTAACAAGAGTATATTAACCTGAGCCTTTTGTTTCTGTGGTCATGAAAGTAACAAACAGTAAAAGGGGGAAAAAAAACTGGTGGAAAAAAGTCATAAAATCAAAACAATGATCTGAAAAATGCTAAAATGCTTTGTAGCTCTGAGGGGAACTGCTCAGTTAGGCAATGATTCACTATAAGCAGCTCCTTTCACATTACATATCATCACCCTATTAAAATAATGGCCTAAGTCATTTTTGCCGAAAGTGAGCTTTTGGCCTAAATAATCTCTTGATGGTGCTGCTCATGTCTGGTAAAATCACCTTCATACTTAGTTGAAAGGATAATACTCTTTATGCTCCAGGACAATGGCCATTTTACTTAGGGTTTTTTTTTTTTTTGCCCAAGTCAGGATAGAATGCAAATTTAATGATGGTGGCTGCTTGAAGAAGCTTCACTATAAAGAAAGAAAGGAAGTTCCAGGATCTTCAGACCATTAAACATGTTGATGCATCACTTCATTGAAAATTTGCCATTTTAAAAAAGTCATCAAAACTGGATGAAATGAGTTATGGTCATTAAACCAGCAAAAGGACCAGGAAAGGTGTTAAAAGGAAAACTTCCACCTGGCCAATTTGATTTAACTGCCATTTGCTTAATTTTAGCCCAGGTAACGTAATTTTTTAATTTGCAGTGTGGAGTGAAAGGACAGTTTAATCCAAGTTTAAACTTCCCTAAAGTTACACTAGAATGCTCAAAAATTGACCTGAATTACTTTATTCTTTACTGCTACATAAGTGAAACACAATATTCTATGTCCAGTCATCCACTGTCACAGCCTTTTTGATTGAAATGGTCAATAAATATAATATTCTCTGCATTTGATAAAGGTTTTGTGTTTTCCCAAAAACTTGAAAAAAATGACTTAAGCCATTATTTTAATGGGATGGCGATATACAACTTGCATACATAGCTATAATCAGTTTAATAGGGAACCTTATTGTGCAACTCGTGGTTTATGGTTTACCAAAAGTAAGTGGAACTTCCCTTCATGTTGTTTTTCTCTTTCTTTTCTTTTTTTTTTTTTTGAACACCACAAATAAAACTCATTCACCTAAGTTCTATTGAACCCCAGAAATATAACACAAAAGAATGCGACTGTCTGTAAAAAAATAAAAACAAAACAAATTTCTGGTTAACAAACGTCCTACAAAATGATATCCGTCCATCCATATCCCCCTGGTATCTCTTCCTGTAACCCCCATCTCACCTTGTAAAGTCCTCACTTCCCCTTGAACATACAGGCCGGTGGAGGTGGTGGTGGTGGTGGCTGGGCTCCTTCCTGCTTTGAAGCGCTCCAGTCAGCCGTGTTGCCTCCGACTGCCTCTCTCTGAGGGGCATATAATGGCTTTAAGACGCCCTGGCTTCCTCTATAATGACTGCTTCCTCTGCTCTTGTCCTGTCCTGGCTGGCTGGATGTGTGGGTGGCTGGCTGGCCGGCTGAACGTCTGACCAGTTCTCAGCTCACATCTACCGTATCACTACAAAACAACGCCATTGTCTCACAGAACCTGTCCCTTGTAGGTCATTTTTTCCTGCCTTAGTTTGTATTTCACTGTCTGATGAGGACATTTCCTGCAAACCGCAGGTCTCGGTGCTAATTTCTATCATGCAAACGTTGTATCGGAAATATAAGAAAACAATTTGAGCAATTTGCAAGATTTTTCCTTTTGCTGCCGCCCCTGTTAATGTCACACGCTGCTGTTGCAAATGGCTGCTTGCTTGGAGATTATTTAAATAGTAGATATGAACTAGCACTAACTGACTGGATTACAGATTGACTCAGTTGTCTTGTTGGTTAACTGACCGGATGGATGAGTGCTTTACTGCCTGGCTCTTTGACTGACTGCCTGATTAAAAGCTGGCTCCTTAAGTAGCTGACTTATTGGCTGTGGAATGCAGCAGGTGGTGCAAAATCTGAATGGGCTTTACTTTGTGTGTGTGTGTGTGCGTGTGTGTGTGTGTGCGTGTGTGTGTGTGTGCGTGTGTGCGTGTGTGCGCATGTTTTTTTCCCATGGTTGAAGCCATTGAGCTTTTCTGCAGGCCCTCCCGATTGCTTCTCTAATCTGGCATGTTTCACATTCCCAATTTCCTCCGCTGATGCATGACTCCTCCACTGTGTGAGATTGCACAAAGGAAAGAACGACAACTGCCTGTCTTGCAGTCTGCTCTGCCCACTTCTTCTCTTTCTACCTGTCTTTCCCTACACGGCTGGAGCTCTTCCTCCTCGCTCGGAAATTTACAACATCTGTCTATATTCTTGTTTTTTTCCATATGGTTGTACATTGCATTAACCTCCAAGACAGCGTACATTAGCCTCAAGTGGCCAAATTTTTCAAACAAACAATATAAATGGCAATGAAAAGGACATATATAACACAGCACATATTACAATACATAAGTTATACAATGTATAATGGCATTGGGGTGGATATGCTAAGAGGAAATGACACTAAATAACATAAAATAGAATGTGTTTACAGACACAAAAGCTTAACTTCAATAAAGATTCCTCAGTAATATGTCATCTCTGGGCATGTATGTTGCACTCTAGTCTAGACTCCAGAAAAGCTCTAAATTTGGAGTCTCCACAGAGCTGCTTAACCGACCGTCTGCAGCCGTTTAACTCCTATAATTCAGAGTGACTTGGACCTTGGATTTGAACTTTTATGTTATGAGATGGCTTCTCTTAATTTTAGGCCTTCTTGATACACATTTTGTAGCTTCATTCAATATTCAGTTTTGTTCTACAAATATTTTTAGGTAATACATTTCCTCAATGGGAGCATCAGTGGACAAATTCAGATAATTTTTTGCTTTGGCTTATAGCAAATATTTCAAATATCAGGCTTATGTTTAACCCTAGTCCTCAGTGGATTTACCACTCAAACAAATATCCCTGGATTCAATTAAAGCAACTTGTCCCTTCAAAACAACACCAACGTAACAAGGCAACATATAGAGGAATCTGCCACAAAGCAAAATGTCATACAGAGCAGATCTGCAGAATGTTCACTGTCTATGTTTAGTCTCAAAGCATGTCTTATTGGTTATGGTTAGGTAATGATTAAGGTCTTGGTTAAATTTTGAAAATGTCAAAAGTGAAACACAACAGACAGGATGTATTTATTTTATTAACATTTAACTGAAACCACAATCTTTCCCTAACCTTTTCCAAAGTGATTTTGTTGCATAAATCTAACCACACACGGGACACACTTTGTGTGTCCACCATCCGCTCCAACCACCTCCATATGACTTATGTGTGTGTGTGTGTGTCTCAAAAACTGTTGTAATTCTTAAGACTTCTTAAAAAATGCTGACATGGAACACAATCCAGACAGCATACTTTTCTCGGAACAACATTCTTGGCAAAACAGTAATGATACAGTCTCTAAACATAATTACTGAGAGACTGCGTTGCCCAAGTTATATACATTAATGTACATGGCTTGGCCTGGTTGTGGCACAATGAAAACTGGAAAACACTCACATTATCACAAGTGTTCATTCACAGACACACACACACACACACACACACACACACACACACACACACACACACACAGATCCACTTGATCATTAGGTAAACAAAGGGCAGCGGAAGCAAGGGAACACTCTATCAGCAGGCTATCTACTGTACTGTTGACTCTACCGTCCCTTATCTGCTACATGAACTCTACTCCGCCACACAAACACTGCTCTGTGTGTGCGTGTACACACGTGTTCATGTGTGTCTCTCTGCATGTTGCATATTTGACTACATATTCATAAATGTACTGAATAAGTGTACATAGTCTGTATCTCTGTGGATGGGACAATGTCAAAAATGTCATGTGGTGTAACTCTAAAAAGATGGTACCAGATAGTTTAACTCTCTTTAAAAGGTTTCAAAAAATGAAAGACACATGCTATCAACAAGTGTTATATTCTAGGTAGATTAAATATTTAAATGTATTTGTACATTGTAATGTATATTGTTTTTTTAGACATTTTGTGTCAAAAAAATCACACAAAATTGTGTTTTTTGTAAGACAATCTAGGTTACAACAATTCTGATTATTGGTTGATTGCTTAAAGGTATACAGAATTTTCCAAAAAACAACATACACATACAAAATGATTCCCTCTCAATCATCACTAATGACCTGCTAGAAGTGTGTCCTGCAGCCCTCTGCCTGTATTTTATTGTTTTCTTATTATTTCGCTGCACTTTGGGACGACTCTGGCCTTATATTTACCAGACAGATTTCATCTTGACGTAAATGCCTCATCAAAACTGAAATTTGAGTAAACGTGTTTATTCGCTTTCTTTCCAAACTACTCCTTCAAGATACTGGCCGGAACACTGGAAACTTTTCACTTGTTGCTCATTTGTTTGTGTGAAAATTGATATGCCGGCAGCAGGTGTTGCTCAGTTCATTTAAGGATATCCTGAAGGGAACACCAAATATGTCAGATTGCTGTTTCAAGGTATATGTCAACTTTTCCCAGAACTATAGGTTAATCAGCATTAGAGGGTAACTAAGGTACAGTTTGTTTGTTTTTTTGCCATGTACCCTACAGTGAATAAGAAAAATCAATACCAATACACATTCTATAGTATAGTCCCAGATCAGTCAGAATAGAAAAGTATTTATTTGGTGCATGAATTTCATCAGAAGAACAAACTTTTATCACAATCCCAAAAATATATTTCAACTAATTAATAATAAATAAATTTATATTATATAATTTGTTTTCCAGGAACTCACCTCTCTTCTTCTGTCCTCCCATCTCCCAACCCAATCCCTCTTTCTCTCTCTGTGTCCCATCCTCCATGCTAAATGAGAACCAGACATTCAGCAGACCTAATCAAGATGTCCTCAGCTGAATGAGCCTTATTATGGGATGGGTAAACAGGGAGTTCCGATGTTGCCGGGGGGATAAAGTCCTGGGACAAACCAGAGTTGATTGAGAGAAACGATACTGACATCGCACAGTGAACATTTGTCAGTAACTAGTATTTGTTGATGTCTGAGTAGGAGGAGGAGGAGGAACAGATATTTTGTGCACAGATAACTTTTGTATGGAAATTATCAGCATAATTGGAGCTTTAATTCATCCAATATGGCCAAAGTAAAGCTTGTATAATATGCGTCGCAATAGCAGCCTGTTGTTACTCTTTTGAACTCTCCAAGATTCTAAGAGAGGGGTTTTGTGGAGGGCCAGCATTTCCTGTGGATTGCTGATTTGAGTGCTGCTGCCGTAAACTATGAGCTCTGCTTGTTTTGTCCTTTACGTTGACAAGAGGCCGTTCAAACTAACAACCTGTAAAGCGTGGCCGTAAAACGCGAGTGTTAACTATGGATCAGATCCCTCATCGCAGATGTCTAACCCTGAACATTCACCAAAGGAGCCGGAAGATAAATATTTCACATTAGGAGGTCCGGCCTGTGAGTCATCGAGCGTATTAACCACCAACTGCCCTTTAAGTGAATAACATAGCATACGTCACATCAATGACGTCTTTGCTGCGATCGCTGCCTGACATACTAAACAGGAACTTGACTTACAGCCAGGTGAGAGCCAGAACTGAAAGACTTGATGAGTCACGGGTGGTTTAAGAACGTCATGCTGTATATCTTTATATATCTTTCAACTGTATATAGGTTTTGATTGATAGTTCAAAGTTTCTCCTGCTGATTGCACTACCACAAAAGACTAGATGGCTATATCCATGACCAGGTCATATAATACTTACTTTATAACCCACAGTGACTGAGTTTACATTCATTCATTTACTTTGTGATACAAGTGACAGTGGGAAGGTTTGTCTTTTTTGGGGTTTGCAGTTTAAATTCTTCCAATGACCTTCATCTGTATAAATGGCTTTGGAGGATGTGTGTTACTGAAAAGAAGAAGACAACTGACTCTCATGCTGTCTTCACTACCAATGATCTCCTTCGGCATCAGACACTTGTGGGAGAAAATAAGCAGCCAGTCCTGACCAGTCAGTTCTTGAAGTTCCCATGTGGTGCCATGAACCTTGAGTTTAAAGGTCCCATATTGTAAACTTTTATGGGTTTTTATTTGACATTTGATATCCCTATTTGTGGTTTTAAGTACCAAACATCAAGTCAAGTCAATTTTATTTGTATACTCTAAAATCACAAATCACAGATTTGCCTCAACAGCTTTTACAATCTGTGCAACAGTAACACAACAGTAGTTAGTAGTTGCACAAGAGTCGATGTGTGCACAGGATAGAACATTTCGAACAAGTTTAGTATAACATTGATTAGAATAACAGAAATATATTGATTCATGATGAATCTGGATGAGATGACAGGATCTATTGCAGCTTCCAGGTGCCACCAGAACAGAGTTAGACCCTCCAATTATCAAAGGCTCCTTGCAGCGGCTGCACTGCAGCATTTTCTTTGAATGAGAAAACACAGGGCAGGACTAGATTTAAAAATGGTACATCAGTGGGTCATGAGTATTACAGATGGAAGAAAGAAAGAGGAGAGTATCTCATGAGGTCCAGGCAGTCTAACAATGTTCTAGGCCAGCCAGCCTAACTATAAGCTGTATCAAAAAGTTTTTAACCTGTTCTTAAATGTAAGAAGAGTTTCCTGTTGTTTGTAGTCCTCCCAACTACAACAGGACAACAGTTCTACAGGAGCCTGGTAGTTGAAAGCTCTGCTTCTCGTTTTAATTTTAGAAATTCCGGGAACCTCTAGTAAGCTGTAGAAGTGCAGTGTTAAAAAAAAATCATCAGTATAGTTTTACATCCCCTCTCTCGAGCTTCTCTCTGGAGCTCTAGAAAAACAGGTTGTTTTGTGTCTGATTTTTGCTGCAAGTCCTATAGTCACATGTTAGAGGTGAGAGGACTGACGGTCGGAATGGTGAAAAAAAACAAACAAACAAACAAAGCTAAAGACAGCCATTAAAACTAAATGTAACCCTTGTCTGCACCTGTGTATTATCATTCAGGCATCTCTCCTCTCCGTGATGTGTGTTCTTCGCTCTTGTGCTTCTCTCAAAAGTGGCGGCTTTAACTTCCTCTCAGGCCTCGGAAAATCTCTCTGTCCCACATAGTCTGGAAGCCAAACAGTCGGGAGGGCTTTTGTGTGTTTTGTGCGTTAGTGCTCGCATGCATGTGTGGACGGCAAACAGGACAGGACACTCTACTGTCCGTCATGGTCCTCATATGCATTCATCCTTTGCTTGAATGTATGTTGCATTGTGTTCATGTTAACGATCCGCCCTAATTTCTTCTGAAGAACAATACCAAAGTACCAAAATATAATTAAACTAACCACAGAAATTATTATCCAATCCTGTAAGACCCAGGTCTGGAGTTTAGAGCTACAAGCCTCACTCAGCTGAATCACCAAGAGCAACAATTAGTTTTTTTTTTATATATATATAAAAACTACATTCTCCACTGTGGCTTCTCTGTTTACTGCAGCTCAACTGGTAGTCAAACAGAAAGCCCTTATCATAGGTAAACACTAAGTGGCCACTCAGCCATCCGGCTACAGAGATAGGCAGGCAGCGATAAACATCTCTGTAACGCAGAGCTGCGTTCAAATCGAATTTCCGCTCTCCGATTTGGAGGCTTGTTTATATCCAAAAGCATCTGGAATATTAACATGCCCTTGAAAGAATTTCCTGGCATGCCTCATGCAGTGACCACATGCGTCTCTGAGTACCATATTAGTGTGTAGCAGGCTGCGTCCCAGTGCGTGAATCAGTGTATTTCTCATTGTCTGAGTGTACACATTGTAAACATGTTTCTGGTTTATGTATTGTGTGTGTGCACCTGTATGTGTTTCAGTTTTTAAACACGTGGAGCCAAAGTCTTCGAGAATAAGCGCATTTGCCGAAACTTACTTAAAGTTCATAATCTGCTTCTACATTTTTCTTTCCACGTTGTCAGTTGTTTTCCCAGGACAAGGTTTGTGCAATTATATTTTAGTATTTTTCGTATTGTCAACAAGTCTCATGAAAGGACCAAAACCAACAAAGTGGTCGTCTTTCCTTCATTACTTTTTGACTTCTCTGTCCTCTCTGTGACCACAAACACATTCATTCCTGACACTGAAAAGCTTTAAAAAGAGCCTCACAAATGTTTATTTAATTTTTTTAAAAGGCAAAAACTATTTCCAGACAACTTTAAGCAAACTTTTATTTTTCTCGCAAACTACTCAAACAGGAGTGCATAGTGCATTTTGTGCAGGGGAAATCAACCTCCCACAAAATGAGGTTGATTGAACATGGTGAATAAAATATAGTCACCATATTCACTATGTTTTAATGATTTTAGTGGTTTGAAATTTAAAATAAAAATAGTCGTTTCTTATTGAAAAAGATGAGTTTTTCTTCCTTCGTACCAGAAGAATGAGCTAATTAGTCTTAATTTGGCAACTATTAGCAGCCTAACAGCTACATCAGGTAACATTTATATGTTTAATTCAACCATTTATTGACATAACACATTGATTAGTCTCACAAAATAATAATGGATTGAGTTCTCTAAACAGGTCTAAAATTTACAGTTTTCCACCTGTTTTGCTTTCCATGTCCTCAGATAGGCTTCACTGTCAATCTCCTGTGCAAAACATTGCAATTAAATATTTTGTTTGCTCAAAACGTATGTTGTGAATTTAAGACATCTGGACTTTTCCAGTCAGTCTTTGAATGGGGAGATGCACTCCTGCTTCAGAGGATCACTAGACAGCATGACTACGAGTTGGATTTATTCAGACATTTCCAACACATACACAATAACAGACTACTCTTTCCTGTTGTTTTTAGTTTCTTGGGTATGTTTCTGCTCTGTGTGCATAGTGAGTGTGCGTTTTGCATCTGCTGGTCACTGCATCTTTTAACGTGCTTTTAAAATAGTACAAAAGGCATTGCATTAGTGCATAAGACCTGCTTTTTGGTCAGTCTTTAATGCACAGCGTTAACCTCTCCTCACCTGGGACACACCCTCTGCTGCAAGTCGATATCAGAGCTGTCATTGCTATTTACAGGATGTAGGCGCTGGTAAAGACATTGACACTGGAGTTGGAAACTACCAAACACAGTTGTGTTTCAGCACTATGACTGTTTTTGAGCCTTCAAAGTTCACAGTGCTTTCTTCATAAGTTTGTAGCAGTTTTTGGATAATAATTGAAGCCTATGATACTGAGGAATAAGTTTTGTCATTGTTGGCACTGACATTTTGATGGAATTTGTTGATAAAAAGAAAAAAAAATACTATACTACAGAGCCCTTAAAGGGACATTTCAGGTGCACACCAGAAAGTTAGGTGTGTGCATGTGTATATTTTTCTGGTGTGCATGTGAAACTTTATAATGACAGTACAGGAGTTGGTACGTTGGAAACAGCAAGCGAGAAAGCTAGCAATATTGTTGGCCTATTATAAAATGTGCATTGTAGGCTACAGCATCAAGTTCTGAGCTTTCTAGCTTGCTATTTCAAACAAATCAACTCCTGTACTGTCATTTTGTGCAGAAGAAATAAAGGTTTCACATGCTCACCAGAAAGTTTCTCGTGCTCACCTGAAATGTTAAATTTTGTATTTTTTTCTATATGTCCCTTTAGGGACCCCGTAGCATCCTTGTGCTTCAGTGTAACGCATTTTGAGCCGATTTTTAACTAACACCTGTTCTCGTGTGTCACTTGCATTCAGAATGGACATATAAAATTATTCCCTCAAACCCACAATGGTTGTAAAATTTTGAGCATGAATCAAGTGAACTTAACTCTGCTAGAGATTCATATACAGGTTATATGAAGACTGCACATCTGGTGCTTTTTGGGCACATATGTTACCACACAAACTCTGTTCCTCACTATGAACCTGACACAGGAAAATGCTGGAGAGAGTGGGACATTGTAAAAAAATCTAAAAACAACTCCCCGCATGCTTATTTTGCTCTTGTTTTCCTGCTGCACATCAGTTTTTCATTTCAGGAAAGGGTTTGGAGCGATGGAGGGATGGAGCGAGCCGAGGAAAGCGGGATGGAGTGCGTAGCGCTGACAGTATTTATAGCCCTGTGTTCTGACCAAAATTATCAGTGTACCACAAAATAACTTCCTCTGGCCTCACCGCCAAATAACAGGAAGCCTTCAATTGTGTGTATTTATTAATTTTAACATACACACGTGAACTCATGAAACGCACACACACTGTCGTGCATGGGCTGGACTCACACAGGCAGCTCACACATACAGCACATGCAAACAGGCTCTTGTGTGCGCACACACATTTGTAGTGAGGGTTTGCTGTCTTTATAAATAGTGCAGCTCCTGGAACTCTGCAAAGTCGGCTGTGTAAACTTCCTCCACTTTCTGGAGTCATTTTTTTCTTTGTACTCACAAAATCTCTCCCTCTCTCTCTTCCTGTGTCTCTCCTTTCTGTCTGTCGCTCTCATGGACATACCGTTGGACACATACGACCAAGTATGAGTGCACGTGGAAACACACGCACGTACATACACACACACACAAACATGCACACTCTTAAAGTCTGGCCTCCATTAGAGAGCCTTTCAGTGGAGTTTGGGCGGGAGGGGGGGGGTCAAAGGTGAGAGTGTGTTAATGGGTGATGTGGGGGGTCTTTTCTGCTTGGCTGACCATCACTGCCATGTGCCACACACACACACACACACACACACACACACACACACACACACACACACACACACACACACACACACGGACACATATTTAGAAATTATACTTAAATCTTCCTCTCTTTTCCATCACACCTCTCTGTATCTTTCTGTCCTTTTCTCTCTCTCTGTTGTGCCTTTGGGTCTGTAAATCACACGTTGGATGTTTCAACGCAGCACAAAATACAATTGCAGACGCTGCACCTGGTAGACATGTTAGCAAGCGTATGCACGTGTGCAGCTGTGTGTGTGTACATGTGAGAATTGGTGTGTGTGTCTGTGTATGTGTGTGCATGCCAGCTGGTCACTCTGTAATGCCAACAATGTTTATATTACTCCTATTTAAATGGACATATGTAACTGTCAAGTGGATTTGAATCATTGTGAATGTTTTACTATCTTCTCTGCAAAAACATTCGGTTTTGCATCAATAAAAGAATCCAAATTCAAATGACTATTACTTCAAAATGGTATAAAAACAGAGAAAAGTTGCAAAGCCTTGCATATCAGAATTTTGAAAATAAGCCTCATAATTGATTTAGATTTTTAATGTCAATGTGGTGTCAATTGTTCAATTATTCTGATCAACTTCAAGCTTACTGATGTGATTTTCAGCAGTAATGTACATAGAAGTTTTCTAGCACTCACGAGCACTTTGTTCCAGTGTTCACAAATGCTGCATTCAGGCCATGCAGGCAGAATCATAAGAATTGGAATTTGTCCCGATCTTCTGATTTGGTATTGATGCATTATTAGAAAATACTAATATTTCCATCAACTTGTTTTCCATTCCATCAACTTATTTTCCATGCATGAGTATTTAATAAATTATCTTCCCATTACTAATACGTGTAGACTTCTAATAGCTCTGATGTCTGCAGATACTTTAACTTATTTTAAGTTTTTGTTCCCGATTTTGGCCAGTTTGGTCTTGTTTTAAATTTTAAATAATATATTTTATCTGTAGTAAAGCTGTAAACAAATTTAGCATATTTTATCTATATTTGCTCTGTCACAGTAGCATCAATTGATTCTGACACTTCTGTAGTCACCTCGCATGTTACAGGTTTAAAGGCTGTTTTAATTATGAACTTCACACTGACGTTTATGGTTGTCATTTATTGCAGGAAAACCGAAAAATAGGCCTGGGGCTTAAGTAGTTTCAGTTACTTTATTATGATATATGCCCAGTTAACACAATTAGACTGAAGTAGAAGCTGGTTTGGTTTTGTTATGTTAAGCTACATCCACACTGCTATGCTTTTTTAGCATCAGGCAGAATTGAAATCTCACTTGGCTGGTGTAAGAGCCCTTGAAAGTGCCTGCATACTTGTGAGTGCGTCTGTTTCCTTACCCAGGTGAGTGTATTATCTGTGCGTGTGTGTGTGTGTCAGAGAGAGCGTGAGCGTGTGTGTGTGTGTGTGTGTGAAAGAGGAGTTGGCTGTGATTGCGTAATCACCATGTGCCTGGGTGCCTGGAGCCGGCAGCTCGTTAACCTGCCTTCCTTCCTGCTCTCACCTCAAACTAAATAAACACAGAGGCTATCTGCTTTGCATGCACATGTGCATTAACACACGCACGCGTACAGGCACAAGCACACACATAAATACCCACACAAACACACTTATATTTATGTACGTGGACGTTTCTCTCTCCGTCTGTCTTGAGCATGTGTGCATGTTTGTAACCGGAGGCTCTCCCTGAGAGGAGGACAGATCATATATCTCTTTCTGATCACACACACACACGCACACAATACACACACGCACGCACACACACACTTTAGCTCTGAGCGTTTATTTACCCTGTGGGGAGGATGTTACAGTTAGGATGGGATACAACATGTCATTAAGGAATCCTGCCTCCCTGACAGTTGAAAACAAGCTGCCGGGTCTCTCTGGACTTTGACGTCTGCTTAGGATTTTTTTTTTTTTTTTTTTGCAGCGGGTGGCTTACTGAAACACGGTAGTGGTTTGCAGTTGTTGTGAGAGGGCAACCGAGATGTTATGACAATAAGACATGAAGTATTAGGCAAGGCCAACACTCATTACTTGACCCACAATTACTGAAATAATATTTTTTTAATCAAGTCTTATTTTATTTTGCTGTCCTTTGAGTAAACATGGCTAAACACACTTCTTGAGTAAACAGTGACAGAATGCCGACCTCTTAATTTTACTGCAGCACAACAGGCTTACGTCATTGTTTTCCGAAAGCTCTGTTTCCCCATCCACACAAAAGTGTGAGGCCACTTTTTTCTAAATTCATGCACTTTGAAACCGTTTGAAATGACGATACAAGACCTAATTTGCATATAGAATCAAATGCAGTATATTAAATAATAGTGAAAAAGCAATTAGAATTTCACTTTTCTCTGTCTATTTTCCTAACATCCTAACTAATTACAAGACACTACTGTGCATGTAAAAACACGAAGCCAAGTTTGACCTCATCTTTAACTTGTCACTTTCTTTGTCCCGAACCCTTTGGATCTGTGTAATATCCACTTTGAACCTTCAGGTTTTCATTCCACAAACAAGAAACATATCAAACCACATGTGACAAACCCACATAAAGGGGTTAGTGTTTGTTTCTTAAAAAAATAAATAAATAAGAATAATGCCATTAACATCCGCCTCCTTATTTCTTTATTCAGAACCCTTATTACAACATTAATCTTTGGTGGAGTTTTGCATCACTTTCTGTTGTTTTTTTTTAAAGAATAACACAGGAACATGGGGGAGGAGTGGAAGCATTAATAAACAAAGAAATAAATAATGTTTATTGCAAGCCAGACATCACAGTGGGTTTATGGTTGCACTGTAAACTGGAAGAACCGGTTTAGAATTTACATAATTACTTCCTTGTGTAAATTACTCACCCCCTCCCTCTCCTACTCTGCTTCTCTTTATTCCATCTCTCTCTCTCTGGGTCATGTCATTACTTCTAATTATAACAACAGTATGCATTTTTTTTAGCAGCACCTATCACCTACACAACGACAGGACAAAGAATTTCTGAATATGTTTGCATGTTTATTGTTTATTCTGTCAGTAATGTAGTGGATTCACTAATGAAAACAATCTAAAGTATATTTAACACAGACATCAATCCTAGACTTTGGACTTTTTCCTTACATCATTTGATGCACAACAGCAGCTAAAAATGATTGTTTCTTCTCATTAGGTTTGGTTACCCAAATCACTTGATTAAATATTGAAAAACTATCAAACAGTGAATTTAAGTACTGACTAGGCTAAAAAACGTCACTTAACATAATTCAGGGGACAATTATTCTTCCATCACTCACTCACTTTAAAACGTACAGTAATGAATTGAGCCATAAAGCAACAGGAACTGTTTTCACTCTTCTTTGTTAGGTCAAATCTTTTTCTTATAGAAAAGGATGGAGGGAGGAATTGAGGTCAACCTGGAAAGAAGAATGGAGGCCTGGAGTTTCTCCACCTTGTTTGATCAGAGCACAAATGTCCATCAATGTGGTCACTACTCTTTTTCTTTATTTTCTCCTATTTTCCATCCCCTCTCCTCTTTTTCACTCTTTCCTTCTTTCCACCCCCCCTCTCTGTCCTTCTTTCCCACTGGGACGACAGCCATATGCTTTGGAAGCCCTCAGAGATGAAACCACACATTGGAGCTGTAGCAGGGGGTAGAAGAAGAAGAAGGCACCATAAAAAGCTCTGTTGGCGCTCCCGGCCACGACACCGGCCAGAAACCAAACTGGATGTGGTGAAACTGTCAAATTACTTAAGGAAACTGCAGCAAAACCTCAGGAGGCAAAAAACAGAGAGGAATAGGAGTTTTTTTTTTTCAATGTATTGCAAAACAAGTGAGGCAAAATGGTATTTGTTAAAGAATTTATGATTTAAAAAAAATATACACCGGACAGTTTAAATAAGCAGGAGTTGTCAGTGGGGAGGCCGTGCTATTAGACGGCTTGTTCTCGCCTCCTGGCATGAGTTGGTGACACTTAACAGATGCAGGCAGCACAAGTATAATGCTGTTTAAATGAAACTAGACCTTGTTTTCATAATTACATTTTCACATCACATTCAAGTTATTAGATATACATTTTCATAATGCAAAAATAGTCTTTACGATAAGTTGCAATGATGGATGATGGGCATACACGTCAAAACACAAGACTGTCAGTTTACATTTCTGTCAAACTGTGTTCTCTGTTGCAAATTAGTAATATATAAACACGATTTATGAGATAGGGTTTCCATTTGTGGGGTCAAAGTGGTACGGGTCTAAGATTGTGGATTATTATTCAGTATCCAATTTGTCTATAATTACCAGAAAAAAACATGCAATTCTGTGCTCAGAAATATACATGCAAAGCTTCCCGTGCCGTTTGAGACAGGCAAGTAGAAAAAGTCGTAGAAGTTTTAGTGGCATCAACTTCCTCTGAAGATTGCTGCTTGTGGAATCCAGACATTACAAGTTGTCCCATGACTTCAGAACATGCACTCACTCAGCCGGAGGTACGGCTAGTTTGGGAGCGTTTCTTCCTGTGTACTGTGTAATTTGCGAAAATGTTTACCGAAAATCTGGTCGGCGGAGACCCTCCTTTTGATACAGCCGTTTCCTTGCATGCGATGAGGTGGTGCACAGGTTTGTCTGCTGTTTTAATTATGAAATCCACACGGAAGTTTTTGAGTTTAATTGTGCTACACTGATGCAGAATTACAGTTCCATGTCAGTAAGAGGAAGATGTGGTGTGAAAACATTTGACATAAGGGATGAATCAGCTCAAGACCTGAGTGGATCATTAAGTTGCTATAAATCACTGCTATATGTTTCAAATAAAGTGTTACCATTTGTGACTCTGTGTGTGTGTGTATGTGTGTATATACATGCATGTGTGTGTGTGCCCTTTCACCGTGCTCTGGCTCCACTGAGACTCCATGCCCAGCAGTTATAGTCAGTAGAGACGGCTATAACTTCCACTTCGCACATGCATATATGTACGCGCGCACACACACACACACACACACACACACACACACACACACACACACACACACACACACACACACTACCTCCTCCTCACTCCATAACAAACAGCAAGAGCCTGGGCCCCCAAGGCTTCCTGTATCCTACACACAGCCAGCAAATAAACACAATCACATTCATTTATCCCTACACACACATGCACAAACGCAAACACACACACAACCACACAAAAGCATTCATTCGTGCACAGGCGTGTTGCAAACATACCCACACAAACACACGCTCACAAGCATTCAGGCATGTACACACACACACACACACACTCGACTGAAAGAGGACTCAGACCAAATGGGTAACCACTGCTATTTCTTCCCTCATTAAGCAGCAATATTACGAGCTGACACTCTGAGAGGCCTGTGGGCTTGGACTCAGTGTCCCGAGGTTTCCACTGTTGAGGGGTGAACGTCTCCTTCTGTTACAGGAAGAGGGGAGAGAGGAATCAGAGGAGATAACCAGCGATTCCACAAAGATTTAATGGCCATATTTCAGAGGTTAAATCAAGGAAACTGTGTCCGCAGGATTATTGAGGTCACAGAGAAATGGACAAGTTTTCTTTTGGCATTCTGTGACTCCGAGTATTATAATTAAGTAATGAAAATTGCATAATTTATTTTCCACCCTCGTCGAGTTGTCATTTATCTTAGTCAGAACAGAAACTTTTTATTTTTTTTATCATTAGGAATTCATTATGATTTATGATGGTGACATACTTCTTATTAAAAAGTGTTTGTGTTCTCATCCACACTAGATAAACAGTGCTTGTAGTACTTGTTGACGTTTTGATTCCCAGTTTTTGAACAATGCAGCAGGACATTGATCGTAAACAGGAAAGGAACAAGCAACAAAACATGGAATATCTGCAATCCAAAACATTTCTCAGAAATCCAAACCCCAAAACAAAAAAGCCTCCTTGACAAGCAGGAGGTGAAGAAAGACTGCGGTATAAAACTTGTTGAGCATCACCAGGGAAGATACCAAGTGTCTTATAATCATGATTTCTTTTAATAATAAAGATTCATCTTAAGGTGTTCAGTTACTTTTTGCTGCCATAAAATTGATAGACAACTCACATCTGTATTCATCATTCATTAATAGACTATATTTTAATCCAATGTTACAAAAAACAAAACCTAATAGCCATGATGATATAATGAACACTGAATTTGAAGAATGCAAGAACATGTTTTGAATAACAAATTCATACACATACCTAGAAGGAACAGTGCGTCAGAGACTGTTGACGGGTTATAGAATTTACTGATGCTCCCTAAACGCCTCACATACAGGCTATTAGTAGAAGCTACAATTTACCAATGTTCCCTACCTCACATGCAGGATCTCGGGAGATGCTACAACTTTGAGCTGAAGTCCTTCTGGTGAACATTTGCTGAGAACTGCAAGGATCATCCAGAAGGACAGAGATCCCTTGCTTTTTATAGAGAGACATTCAAACTGTACCAAATTGCACCAAATTCAACATTACACTTCATGGGTTACCAGCAATACACCCATCAAGAATGAAATATGCAGGAAACACACAGGACAGACATTTCTTGCATGATATAACCCTAACCTAAAGAACCCTTTAACCTGGTGGCATCTACTATATATTTTTGGTGGAGGCACAACAATTACTTGATATCACTTTTTTTTCCAAGAAAGTACCATAGATTGAGTCAGCAAACTGCTAACTTATGAATGTATTTATGCTGCACACAGTAATGACCACTTCACAAAACTACTCCTTTATCAACGCTTTTAAATCACCCTTTTTTTTAGCATGTGTTCATAATATCTCTTCCTCTGTCCTCCTCCTCGTCTCAGGTGTGTGAAAGGACGATACCAGGGTGGCAACAGAGTAAACATAGCAACCACATAATTGGTGGCCAGGATCAAACTTCAGTCACACCGTCCTATCGGCAGGCCTCTGTACCCTGTTCTTTTCCCATATATCTTGTGCCGTAATGGCTGCGACACAGCGCTGCTACTATAGGCTTTGAATGAGTTGGAATGTATGCAATTGGTTTGCAGAAATCACATTCGAGGAGGGGAAAAAATGAACTGTAAGGTTGCAATTACTGACATGTACTCACTGTTGCAGTGGAGACCTCAACGTGCCAAAAATCTGTTTACCTGCCTTTTTGGGTCACATTATTTTGTGTAACATAAATCATCAGTACACACATGGAAAACATTAAGTTTGAAGTGCACAGAGTATTTTAGGTGCAACCATTTTCATTGCATGGTTTATCCGCTATTTCTTTACATGTGCTTTACATCCACTATATATCTGCATTTACTAGTTACTTTATGAAAAGCATAAATCCACCTTTTGGCTTACTCAGGAGTATGTATAAAGGGAAGTATATTGTCACTCAGTCATTTTCTATACCTGCTTATTCCTCATTAGGGTCACAGGGGTCTGCTGGAGCCAATCCCAGCGCGTTACGGCGAGAGGCAGGGATACACCCCAGATGGTCACCAGCCAATCGTGGGGCACACACACCATTCACACCTACGGGCAATTTAGAGTCGCCAATTAACCTCAGCATGTTTTTGGACTGTGGGAGGAAGCCGGAGTACCCGGTGAAAACCCATGTAGACATGGGGAGAACATGCAAACTCCACAGGACCCAGACCCAGGACCCAAGGAGGTCTTGAACCTGTGACTTTCTTGCTGTGAGGCAACAGCGCTAACCCCTGCTCCACTGTGTCGCCCGGAAATATATTGTATTTTTTTTTTTTTTACATACGTGCAATCTTTTTATGCTTGTGGTTAAGCATAGCCTTAAATTACAGCCTGAAATAGGGAATGGATCTGTTTTATTGATTCAAATTGTAAGCAGCTGAGTAGTAGCTTAAACTCCAAAAGAGTTTTCTTTGAAAGGTACCGATGTAAAGCCACTGCTGTTGCAAAAAAAAAAAAAAAGTTTGCAAGCAGGAAAATGAGGTCATTTATGGTCCCGTTGTTGACAATTTTATGCTCTGATTTCCTTGAACTGTACAGCTATAAATATCCAAGGATGGGTTTGTTGACTTTAGAAGGTTGAGTCTCCTTTTCCTGTTATATCAAAGACAGAGACATTGAGGGTGGTGGGCAATTATGCAACACTGCAGATCACGGACTTGTTGATGAGCTGAATTTAGAGGCCAAGGAAAAAAAAACCCTTTGATGACAGATTCAATGCTATGTCCCCATTTTTCTGAAAAGCTGATCCCTTTTTGTGTCGTTTTGACCTCTGGTTGGTAAATACAGTATTTGAGAAACGCTACTATACATTTCCTCCGTGGACTGTTGAGCTGTTTCCATGGCGATGGCAAGTTTAGCATTCAAAGTTTATACCTGAAAGGGGATGGCGGATAACCAGACGCCTGTTGTCTCTTCTACTTTTCCATGTTACAGACAAAAGAAGCCTCTTACTAATTTAAATGTGTTAAAATCTCAGCCATCATTATCAGACACATTAATGAAATGTGTCTTCTATTGACAGATAAAAAGTGCCTCAAAGTACCAAGTACTTCCTGATCTTTTTTTACTCCATGTTTGCAATTAGTTCGCAAAAATTCTATCTTTAAAGTGTTTGTGTGAACTTCACTACAAACGAATGAATGACCACTGCTTAGGCCTTTTGGATTTGGTTGCTGTCCACGACTGTGTGTGCGTGCGTGTGTGTGTGTGCATGTGTGTGTGTGTTGGTGTGTTTGTGTGCGTGTGTGTGAATAGAACCAACCTGCACAAACAGCTAGCTTGCTGTGCCGTTGGGTCGTCCCACCAGACACAGGAAGTTACAGTGTCCCGGGCGTCATTGTACTGCGGGACAGGGGTGTCTTTGTCTGGGCTGAGGTCGCTGAGCAGGTGCTCTGTCTCTGTTCCCTCAGTGTCTCTCGGTTTCTCTCTGTTTTCTCTCCCCTCTGTCTTTGTCCTTCTTTCTCACCCTCTGTGCACAAAAAACGCATAGAAGCAAGAATATCTTCCTGATATGAAATCCATGAAGCGCTGCTGTCTTTCAAATGACATAATATTGAAGATTTATTGAGGTGCCATGTTGAAATAAATGACTTTACTGACTTATCCTCCTAACCGCCAATGGGGCATAAGGCATCAATGTTTTCAGATGTATAAAAATACTATACTTTGAATAATAATCTGTCTGATACATTTGTTCCACAAAAAAGTCCAATTATCTTGTTAAAATCCTTAAAATGACACCCTTTCCTTCTCCCTCGTCACAGATTCCTGAATCGAATTATAAATGTGCAAATAAATTTAGTCTCAGACATTTAACAGCTGGACACAAGGAGTTTCCTACTTGACTGTAAATTCCATTTTTAGTGGAAGTTTAATATCGGACCAGGTTGGTGTCTCTCTGGTTATTGAACATTAATTATCATTTACATCCGACCTCAGCAGTCAGGATATGCAGCACATGGAGGTATGTGCCTCCTGTTTACAGCGGCAGAGGCCGTCACCAGGAAAGCATGGATCAGGGTACTGAGGAAGCACTGAGGAAGACAAACAGGCACACACACACACACACACACACACACACAGAAAAGAGGAACGTGAGAAAAGAGCGAGGGAGAGATTAACACACTAATCCAATATCCGATGCTCCTGGACGGAGGAGCGGCTGTTGAGATGCCCCTCTCTCTCTCTGTCTTCTCTCTCTCTCTCACTCACTCTCTCTCTCTCTCTCTCACACACATGCAGGATACTGTGGAGGGGGGGTCTGAAGGATCCAAGCAAGCATTTCAGTGAGACCAACCACATCCTTGGCTAAACCACACACACACACATACACACACACATACAGCCACAGGAATATTTCTGTGCCAGAGGGCTTTGCAGGCCAGACCACTTCTCACAGACAACACTACTGCCACAAAGCTGCTGATATATTTTCTGCATGAATATGCATGTCTGTGTGTGTGTGTTGCGCGCGTATGTGTGTGTGGTTCAGTCAAACTAGTTACTGTACTTCCTAGAGACCTTCTTTCTTGGAAACTTTGAAACATTAACTAAATCACATTTCACAATGGCTGGAAGAAAGTGCCTCCAGGAGGTTTATAATCCATTCACTCACCTCTGTTTTCGGAGGTTCTCTCCTGTGAGACGCGCTGATTGGCAGCGCGACACCACCACGCTATGTTGAGTAAGATTAAAAGAGCAATCCATCAGTTTACAGCGAGGGTGTATGTTCTCTTGACTAGAGACATAGAAACTTTAAAAAAGTGATGCTGTTGCACTAGAGATATTTTACCTACTTGCTTCGTTATCTTACGCTTTCTTCAAAACATTTTCATATTTGGCTTGTCCACCCTTGACGCAGAGCACTTTGAAACATGCGTCTGAACACATCAGCTCATCTTTGGTGCAAAAGTGACTCATGCTGAATTTTGCTTTTTGGAGAGAGTTATTTATGTGATTGAATGACTTGTATCAAAGCAATGCCAAAGTAAACACACTTTACCTACTCACATAGTCCAGTCTACTGATATAGTTAAAAGTTTAAGTGGAAATAGTGATGAGTCAATTGTGAAAACTTTAATACCATGAATATGACAATGGGATGTCGCACTCCAAAACACTATCCATTAATTCCAAGAATTGCTTAATAATTAGGGTAAAACAAAATTTGCAGGAAAAAAAGGACAACTACTGTCCATGCACCAGCTTGTATCTTCCAATCAAAACCAATTAACTTTTCCACTTCAAGAAGTCTGCATGTCATTGGATACACTTTCCGTGATATTTCAAAAACGAATTTGATGGGCACAATGAAGAATTCCTTACTTTGTAATCAGAAGTCTGGGGAGTGCCAGTGCTGGTACGGTCATGTACCGCGCAACTGGCTTCGGCTGAGAGATCCGTGACCTTAGAGAACGGAGCATGCATGACAGGAACTTCACAGGAAGAGAAAAGGTCAGCCAACGGGAACATGAGAGTGCCAACAGAGCTAAAAGGAAACATTGAACTGCGGTGAGACATGCCAAGATACCCCACCCTGAGGTCCTAAACATGCACACACACACATACAGAGAAAGGCACCCAACTCTCACATATCTGAGAAAACATGATTTGACCTCTTTTTTTTTTTCATTGCCTATAGGTTTGTGAGTGTGAGAGCTGGTTTGTCGTTGGTTGTTTCTGAAGGGTTGCCATGGAGATTTTCTGTGTTGCTCATGATATTGACTAAACAGATGTATGTTAACAGGAAGGAAAGAGAGCAACTGAGGGTAGGAGAGGGCTGCAGAAGAAGATGTGACCGTGTGAATTACAAGAGGAAAGTATTCTCCTTTCTCCTCTTATACTAGAGTGGAGTGAGCTGGCAGATTCAGTGGAGTAACAGATGTGTGTAACATCATTATTTCAGTCATTGGCATGACCACTGTTGGATTTGTAATACAAAGCTGCTGGTGGGTTTATCACCACACATCCAGCCTTTACCGACTAAACTTTACAAATCTCCCAGTGAGAGAAACAAGCATTGATAGTTTTGCATGGTTTGTTTATAGTGTGATAAAGTTGAATCTTGGCCCACATATGTCAACATTAACAGGATAAAGTTCACATAAGACACGGTTAGATGTTTTCTGGAAGTTCTAGTTACCTATAAAAGTAAGTAGACGGAGAATCTTGCTCATGCCGACAGTTAATAGATCAATTTTCATGCACAGCAACTGTAAACACAGATCTGATTTCCATTATTTTATTATTGCTCTCCTGGTGATTTTGTTTGACAGCATTTTAACTCACAAACTTTAGGAGAAACCTCTTGAATTACAGGCCAAAAAAGAAACGTTCCAACATTTTTCAGTAAAATTCTGAGACGAAATCTAATATTTTAAAATATGACAGCACCAACCTCAGAATCTAATAATACCATCCCCATGTTATACATTTACTTTTCAAAATTTGGAATATAACTTTCTGCTGTCCAGTTTATACACAGGAAACCAAAAACCGAGCCAAACTGGACATCCATTCAACCTCCTGAGTCCAGCAACAAAGGCGAGATTGTGGATGAAAAGGGTGACGTGCGCACATGCACACACACACACACACACACACACACACACACACACACACACACACACACACACACACACACACACACAGACTTCAGCATTAGATTATCGGCCAGCATACACAAACATTTGCGTATGAAACATAGTCACATATATAAGAACAGACAGACACTGTTATCACACAAATACTGTTCATGGGTGGGTGCACACACTTGCACATTATGCAAACAAGATATACTACACAGATCAGGGAACAAACAGACACACACACGCAAACACACACACGCTCTCACAGTGGCGCTGACTTCCTGTGAAGTCATACCTGTTACATAAGTCTCTCTCTTTTCTCTCTCTGCGTGTTTGTCTTGAATAGAAACTGGAGCACAGACATGTGAATGAAGCAGATTCATCTTCAGTCTGAGATGAAGCTCTAAAGCGTCTAAATCTAGGAAACGCTCATCCTTTAGCAGAAGTGGATTCTGTTAACAAGGAGATACTTGTTATATAACTTGTTATTGTGTTTACATTTCACTCATCTTGCCCGCTCTGTCTCTTTAAAACGAACTCATGGTGCTGAATGGTTTTTAATAGAATGAAGCACAAACGTCTTTTACTGTAACAAAGCAAGACAAAAATAGATAAAGTAAAAACGTTCCCTATGATATATTATCGGCTTCTGTACTTATTTGGTTTGGCTTAATTTGAATTCAGTGAAGCTTTATTGGCATAACCAAAGACAAGCGTATTTTTTTCCAAAGCACATTTACAATAGACAAAAAAGAATAATGACCCGTTATTAACGACATTGTTACGACATGCAAACTATTAAATACACCAAATCTGTGTTTTTATGGTCTACAAGTTCCTAGAATTATCTTTCTTTTCTTCCTTAGACAAAGGGCTGTATTGTTTGCCTTTGTTTATATCATCAACTTTTGTAATTGTGTATAGTATCCTAACTGTTATTTTACTATAAGAATATATTAAAACATTCACAGCTATATATAACAACTGGCAGCTAATCAGTGAACTATAATGAATGTGAAATTAGTGATGTATTTAATTGGCAATTTTGACAGCTCAAAGACTGATTTGGTGCATTTGCCTGGTGACAACGGTGCTGATCCAAAGCAAAAACTCGTCGAAAGGTTCACCAGACTCACTGTACGGTGAATTAAACCTCTCCGTCTTTTCCTGATTCTGAAAGTCACTGACATTTTATGACATTTGAATGAATTTCTCAAAACCGAAAGAAAAGTTTTTGCGAGCCCGAAGAGATCCATGAAGAGGAGTACAGGATGTCGGCTGTATCCCGTAGCAATGATGTTATTTGCGATCTGGTGACTATGGTGAGAGGAAAAAAAGTTAGATTCGCTTTAGAAAAAAAAAAAACAACAAAAAAAAACAAGATTAGAGAAAGAACGCAGATAGGAAAACTTGGACAGCGAGGCGGAGAAGAGATGTATGAGAGCAAAGACAGGAACCAAAACAGTGTTTTGCAATACTGTTCTAATGTGTGTGTGTGTGTGTGTGTGTGTGTGTGTGTATGTGCATGCAGGTACACACACTTTTTTCTTGTGCATGAACATATATGTGTGTGTGTGTGTGTGTGTTTTTTAATGTTTGTGTCAGTATTGAGTGTTAGAGACTCAAGCCAAGAGATAAATGTATGAAATGTTATTGTGGCGGGCCTGGCCCTGCTCCAGAGGAAGTGCTTGGCTTTGACAATGCTCTCACCAGGAATGCACTGTAGGCCGCCGCCAAGTGGGCGTGTCGCTGCTCCGGGGTCGGAAGCCAAGTTTGGTCGGTTCAGTTTTTGGCCCCTCCGACGCCTCGGGGGAACCGTCCTGCTCTGCTGTTGTTCAGCGAGAGGGAGAGAGAGAACGAGAATGAGAGAGGGGGGAAAGAGAGAGAAAGAAGGGGAGAGAGGGTGTAGGTTTGTGTGTTCTTGCGAGCTTTAGTTTGTATAGATCTGAATGAGAGCGAGGTTTGTGTGTGTGTGTGTGTTTTCCCCTTTGAGAGGAGGATCTGAAAGGAATGCAACTGTTCCTTTACACATGTCCACCCCCCCTTAGGCAGCCACAGGGCCTGTTGAAAACAGACACGCATCCATGACACACACACACACACACACACACACACAGACACACACACACACACACAGAGGTTGTGGAATGGAAGGAAGTATCAAACTACACCGGCAGAATACTTATCAAGACTGAGGAGCAAAGCTGCCCATTAAGATTCCAGACTTTCACTGCTTAACTTCTGCAATAAGAAAATAATAGGATCACAGTAGAATAGAAAAGAATAGAGTAGAATGACAGGTTGACACTTTTTAGGTGTCAAATTTTTTAAAAAACAAAGTGTTTCTCCAACCTTTCTCCCTCGGTTGTAAATCCGAGATCCAATTCCGTGACCTCGAAGTCGAAAACCCGCTGGCAATAAGTAGAGAAACTCACTTTTGCATTCCTAAGTTTGTTTGTCTAAACGTTTAAATACGTGACCCTTTGGATATTATGTAACGGCATGCTAACATGGTAGTAATTATGAAAAGAACGTAAACTCCTAAGAAAAAACAAGTAGAGCCAAAAAAAAAAAACTCCTTTATGTTGGGAGGTCAGATGACAGTTGTGTTAAAATGCTGCCCCCATTCAGTGGTTGACGCTCCTGAAAGCTGAACTAAAAACTCTCCTCATGGGTGCAGGGAGGGTAGGATAATGGTGGTATAACGGGAGAGGGCTGTAACAGGAGGCAGTGAGGAGGACGGTGTGGTTGAGGCTCGGTGTGCTGCAGACTGGCAGTGCCTGGTGATAAGAGGCTGCGGCCTGGATGGCCTCTCTGAGGGGAAGTGATGCAAGACAGTAGCTCTTTGTTTAGTGGCATTACTTGGTCCCATGCCAGTGGCCCCACTGAATGAAATGGACCGGTTGGCTTGTTTGCAGGCTGGGTGACTGGCTTCATGGTGGACAGGCTGACTGCCTGGCTGACTTGCTGGTAGGCAAGCAACTGCGGCACTAAAAATCGTGGCTAATCTCTCTTTTCTCTCTGCTTTTTTCTTCCTCCTTCGCCTCCTTGGACTCAAAGGAACACTTAAGCCGTGAACTGGGAAATATTTCATCCCAGATAAAAAAAAATGCACCACCGCATATTGAGCCTTTGACGTGTTGGAAAGCGAAAACTATTTGAATGTTTGACAGGAGTTGTCAAAGATGTTAATGTCTTAAATTGAGTATCCGCAGTTCAAAAACAACAAGCGCGGCGGGGGCTCACACATGGACCATTTAAGACTTTAAAGACATCAAAACGCACGCGTTTGTTTTCAGGATTTTGCGCAACTGTTCCTCCTTTGCGCCCCGTTCTCCTCCGACTGTCCCGGCAGCTCCCCGCTCTGCTCTGCCTGCCACTTCACAAGTGTTGAAACGTGTGTTTTTCCTGCAGCTGAAGCCATCCTGTCACACTTAGGTTCATTTTACTTTTTGAATTCCACAGAGGAAAGAGGGGAGGGGAAGAGGAGGAGATACTGTGTGTATTTGTACATCTGTGAACGTGTGTGTGTATATGTGTGTGTGCAATGGCAAGCAACATGATTTTGCAATCTGTAGGTCTAAATGTCAGTGGTTCCATTTCCAAACAATGCTGCTTGCCATTTCTGCCCCATATATGAACGAGCATTCCTGCACAGGATCTCATGTGTATAAAAGCATTATGAACCACGACCCAACTCACCAACGCACACACACACACTGCTCCTCACCATCAGCGTCCTGCTCCTCATCTCGGCTGGATGAGAGAGACGACATGACTGCACTTTGAACCCAGACGGATCCTACTTAGTCTTTTATGATCCTCAGGATGTGCAAAGGTGATCAGAGACAGCCAGAGAGAATGTAAATCAAAATAACTGAGCTTTTTCTTCTTGGCTTTGTAAGCCATCTGTGTGCAGAACAGGTTGTTGTTTTCCACTTGGACGCACCATTCATAAAAAAACAAATTATCATTAATTAAAATTCTTGTATTTTTGGTGTGATTGTAACTTCAGGAACCATTTCTTTTCAGGACGAGGAACATATGTCACACACTTGCACACATTTTTGCACTACAGCTCAAAGACATATTTTTAGGATTTGAATCGCTTTATTTGTTTTAAATATAATCTGGCTGCATTTATTCTGTTCTGTAAAACTGAAAAAATCGAGGGGGTGGAGCGGGGGTAAAAGGAAGAGAAAAAGAGGAAAGTGTGTGTGTGTCTGTGTGTGTGTGTGTATCTTGGGGTTGTTGGTGGTGGAGTGGGGTGGGGTGGGGTAGGGGGGGGTTCAGTTGAGTGCTACACCAGATGTGAAAATGACTTTTGCAATATGTCATCTAAACAGCAAACTGCGGGGGATTTACTTGAGCTAACTTGAAGCACATAAGTGCTGGAAAGTCAAAATTACACTTAGCTTCTTGAAAATCTCAAACGGATTCAGAGACCAGCTGAGGGGAAACATCATTCATTGCAGGAAACTGGCATCTGGTTCTCCCCGTGGCCTCAGAGCATTACTCTAACATATGGTACCTAAATGCAGATTCACGCTGAAAAAAGCGGCAATTTGCCCAAGTGATATCTCAGGTCAGGCTGATGGTGGGTTTCGCAGAACGGATTCTGCCAGATAAGTAAAATAGTAAAAAAAAAAAAAAAACACCAGTCGGGTCGAGTCCGATTATGTTGCTCGAAGGTTTGTCCTTTATCACAATGCATCTGCTGTTTGTTGTAGTTATATGTATGGCACAATCCAACACACACACACACACACTCACACTAGGTCACATGTTACTGGAACAAAGTGTCATCCAGCCTGAGGGCCACTGACACACTTTTCAGAATAAAATGACCCCTCTCTCTATCTCTCTATCTCTCTGTCTGTCTCTTTCCTCCCTTTTATAAAAAAAAAGTGATTTATAGTCCATTCCGAGTTTCTAATTTAGACCATGACATGTATTTATTTTTCACTTGGACATTCACGCAACCCTGTCGTGCATGTGGGCATGTGTAAAAAATTACCAACACAATAGAAATGCTTTGCCATAACAACAGCTGATGTGTGTGTGTGTGCTGGGTGTGACGACCTTATTCTTGACATTGTACAATAACATTACAGATGAAGCAGAACACAAACACGCAGCAGCTTACTCGCTCTCCCTCACACACACACACACACACACATGCTAAGTAAATAATAAAAACATACACTAAACATGTGCGATAGAACTTTATAAAACCCCCCCCTTTTTTTTTGTCTTGCGGTGCGCTGCATTGTCTCCTGCGGTAAACCCGGCGGGCCAAACCACAGCACAAATAATTATTTGCATACACACTTTTTGACCCGGGGGACTGGTTCCTCAGCGAATCCAACCTGCCATAATGTAGCGCATAATAAACGGTTTCTTCTTCACCTGCCTGCGCCGAAGCTTCCTGTGTTGATGATATGTATGTGGCCCGGTGGGGTGGAGATGACAATGTAGGTGTGGAGGAAGTCAAATGCAGGTGTTTGTGTGTGCGGTGTGTGTGCGTGTGTGTGTGCCCCAGGTGGGTGCTGACAGACCGGCAGGTAAACAGGCAGGTTGGTCTCTGATCTCACCTGTTGGAGCAGACACAGCAGCGCCTGCAGGGCTTCTGCAGCGGAAACTTGTTCTTTATGTGATGCTGGAAGGCCAAAAACTTCTCTTTTCTTCTCTTCTCTTTTCTCGTCTCTTCTGTCATCCCTTTTCTTTCTTGCTGTCTCTTTACCTTTCACACAGACACACACACACACATGCACACACACACGCACACTCCCAGGTGTTCTCAGGTAAACACCCAGGAAACAAGCAAGGGGAAGGAGGTGGGGGTGGGCGGGGGTGTACGAGGGGAGGAAGAACGCCTTGGGTTAACAGCAGCACAGGTGGGCTGGGGGGTGGGGAGTGACGACAGTGTGTGTGTGTGTGTGTGGGTACGTGTGTGTGTGACAGGAAGATTTTGTGTGTGCTCCAGCTTCGTAAGGAGGTGCTTGGGAGAGAAAGGAATGTTACACATCCAGATTATAACAGACCACCCCTGTAAACTAGGGAGAAGTCGGTTAAATCCGAGTCACGCATAAACGTGGCGGTTCTGATACGAAGCGAGCGTCTGACCGGTTTGTCTCTCATGTTACATCGTCTGTGAATTATTTCCTGCAATGTTTTCCTTCGGTTTAAGTTCAAGCTGACGCCGTTTGGCCTTCACTGCCCTTCAAGTGTTTTATAGCGCACCATCTATTCCAACACAGGAAGCAGGGACGTCAGGAAGTTGAAGTGTTGATGTGAAACAACTGAAACATGTAAATATTCTTTCATGGAATGACTAATAGTTAAATCTGTAGTTAATCTGTAGTATATAAGTGGCTACGGTAATGTTAAAAGCAGAAGTGTATTTTCTGTCATAAAATATTCTTCCACTTCTTCAATGGTTTTAAATGTTAAAATCAACTGGATTTGGGACATTTGTCCTCCTGTTTAAATGGAAAAAAATGATACTCAATTTGTGTTTTGCTGTAAATTAATACATGTATTTTTGCATCTGGAATCCCTGCCTATGTGCTAAGTGCTTTAGACAGGTATGGTATATAAGTGCTGGTGTGTGGAGTGTGTGTGCACGTGTGTGTTTGGTTGCAAACTCCTCACAGAAGTAACGACACCACAGCCAGATATATTTAACAATATATATTTCCATTGTACATTCCATTTCGACATAAGCTTTCTTCACAAACAAAAAAGTTGGCATCTAAATAAATACTATATAAAATAGAACTTCAAAATAAATATATCTATAAAGGGAACCTTTTATATGAGAGTTTTTTTTCTTTTTGTTATATCTAAACAAAACAAAAGCACAGATCTCGTTTCTTAATCCCCAACATTGACATTGCAAAGGCATAAAGGAATGGAGTAGCATCACCCAGCCGTGTGAGACTTTTTCCTATTGTTTTGGGTTAAAAAAAAAAAAAAAAAAAATTAGTGCCCACAAATGAGCAACACAAGGGGTGTGTGTGTAAAAGTCACAGCATTGTAGCAAAGGAAAAAAAAAAGAAGAAAGAAAGGTTTTAATCATTGAGTTGTCGTTGTCTGTGATTATTCCACACCTTGAGCACATGTAAAAGTATAAAGCTAACATGAGGCCAAGAACATTACTCTTGCGGTGACAGAGCAGCGGGATGATAGAATAAAAGGCAGACTGTTGAAAAAGAGGTCCACTTGTGAAAAAGATGGCACAGAAAAACAAAGACGGATGGGGAGGGAGGGAGGGAAGGGGGGAAGCGGGGGGGGGGAACAGCGAGAAAAGAGAGAGAAAGAGAGACAGACTTGTCTTTCTCTCCCGTCTCTGTGGTATGACAAGTTTATGCACAGCAGCTGTGTTTGTCAATCAAGGCCAGGGGTGTTTGTTGGAGAATTTCTCAGGGAGGAAGGAGGGAAGAAGAGGGGGAAGAGAAGGAGGGGAGAAAAAAAACGAAGCAAGAAAGAGAAAAAAGAGGGGAGAGAGAGCTGAGACACTGAGCAGTAACAGCAGGAAATGGGTTGATCCGGATAGGGGTAGATTGTGTTCCCTGTGTGGATTCAATGAGTCCACAGTCTTTAGGACTAGGAGAGGAACCAGGGAATTAGCTTAGCCTCTCGACTGCTAATGAGCCATGGATAGCAAACAGCAGGAGTTTTTCTCTTTTTTCCTTTTTTTTTTGTATATTGCCGGGCACACTTTTCTAAATCAAGTGCTTGTGATAGAAAGACCATGTCATGTTTGTTACCCCTTCCTGCACCTTCCTCTCACCGCCCTCCCCCTCTTTTCTTCTTCTCACCACCTCAAAAACATCTTTTTCTTACCCTCAAAATATATATCTAATATATTCTCTATATATTTTGTACTGAATTGTAGTTATAATGTACCATGCAATCTTTCAAGGACATTTAAAAGTCTCTTCTAAAGAACACAAATGTTGTGAAACTATTTACAGCAATTTAAACATTTCACCTGCATAGCTCTATTACTAAATATATTGTCAAAACATTTGTGATTTTTGCTGCCCACCTACACGTACCGGGTCTTCGCCCGGTCACACAATCATTCTCAGTTTTGGCAACTTTCTCTCAGACTGAATTGCTAGGTTTTGAAAATATTGCCTCATACATTCAAGACTAAGGACAGTGTGTTTTTTCTTTCCTTTTTTTTTTCTGTGTGTGTGATATCAGCTTCGTGCAACAAGACAAATACAGTTATGAGCAAAGTTAGGTGCCCTAATGGAAGTTAAGGGTCCCCACATGAAAGAAAGGTGTGTGTTATGGAGCAACAAAGACAGTATCCCTTTATGCCAAACAGGAAAGGCCATCTGTATTAAAGGGCAGCGTGCCTTTAAGAACCAACTGCCGTCAACTCCATTTGGCAAGAGTGCATAACAACTGTGATCACTCAGACAGCAAAAACATGCTACTGAACGCTAGCTTCCTTTGGCAAAGTCCTAAGAACGTCATGCAAGCCACAAAAATAGACTTTAAGAATAAAAGATAGACTATCTGACTAACGCAGCTATGCAGCATAATGATTAGAATTTAATGAAGACACTGATGTGTGCGTGTGTGTGTGTGGAGGGGGGCTGGGGTGTGTGGACTAAATGTGGTGCGCACCAACGTAATGTGAGATAGCTGAGGTGATTAATACTGTGCTTTAGTACATCCTTTAAGGGGTTTGCGTCTTCCTAAAAAGGTTGTGCAAGTGGCAGGTTTGATTTTGACAAAGGCTGACTAGATATACGAACACAACAACAACTTTGCTATGCCTTCTCCCCTCCTCTTCACTCGATCACTTTCATCCCTTATCCTCCCGGAAACATTTATTTTCTGGCCATTTATTCTCCCATCTTAGCTTACTTGTTTTAAATTATTCACTATTGCCTTTTTGCCCCTAAATGTTTCTTTGCCTTTTTGTTTTGTGCAAAGAGGAAGTAGACCAGGCTCTTAGGCAGTTTAGAAACCAACATGCTGTAGGCCAAGTTCTAGAGAGGATTACTGTAACAGTCCCTGAGAAGGTTGGGTGTACTTTTTTTTTTTTTTTTAACACATTTCTCTACTACACATCGACGGTAACCATTAGACTAGAGCATGCAGGTCATGACATGCACTACCTCTGAGGTGATTGGTGAACAGCATTCAAAATCTTTTAGAATGTCTGGGTTTCACCCCCCCTAAAAACAGGAAAGTGATTATCTCTCTCTTACTCGTAGTATATCTGCTTACACACAATACAGAGTGAGAGCTATGGGAAATTACTATTATTTTGTTGTTACACATTCTCCGTGGAGATAAAAAGAGATCAAATATTAGCATTTCCAAGCTAGCATCTTTAAACTATAAGAGGAAGTATGGCAATACTAAAGAATGGTGATCATCATAATAGTGGAGAGAGTGACTGAGTAAGTGGTGGTTTCACTCTTGCAGTGGCCTATCATAAAGCCACAGCATAGGTAATCACTTGTTTTCGTGTTTGTTCAGACAGAGGGACACTGGGCTGTGCTTTTTGAGGGGTTGGAGGGGGGTGTACGGATAGTTTTCTCCATCATATAATTTCTATGTTATCCAAGGATCAGCAAAACCAGCTTCTGGTTAGTTACCGTTACAAAATTAGCTGAGAAATACAGAGCAGCAGAGAGGTACAATGACTTTGTGCCTTCAGCCATCTTCCCAAAACATCACCAACATCCAGTCCCACAATCTAGTCTCTTCTTCTTTTGTCACTGTTACAAAAAAGAAAAAAATAACATCTCAGAGAGCCTGTTAACTATTCTTAGTAGCCAACTCTCTCAAATCAGGCCTGTTTTGATCATCCACCCTTTCAAACATAGGTTTAGAAGCCATTTAAGTACCTTTGTTTTACATAAGTCATCTTCCAGCAGATTAATGGGGTAGTTTAAGGGGTTGGTGTTGGATTGTCCTATCCATAGAGCGAACAAGTACTGTGGTCCTGTCCAGATTTTTTTTTTCTTTTTTAGCAAGGCCCTTGCCGGCCATATTGGTCCAGTATCATGACCCCTGCTGCTGCTTCTCTAATGTTCCTACTTTTGCTTCCACGCCTCCGGTTTTACAAGCAGGGATGGTCGCGCCGCTCTGCAAGACCTTGCAGCGGCAGCCGGGTCTGCTTACATTGTCGTAACACTTCTGTCCTAGTTTGGCCAGGCCCGTGGCTGGCAGGTAGCAGACCAGGCAAGGCAGGACAACAGAAAGGGCAGCCATGAAGGACCAGCGTGCACAGCAGTTGGCCTGGGAGCACGAGCAGGGCTTGTCGGCGCAGGAGCCCTCGTCGTCCTCATCCTCGGTGCAGTGGTAGAAGATCCCTTTGACCAGGCACATGCAGGTGGCCGTATCCACCAGGCTCTGAGCAGAGCACAGGCACTCCTGGTTGCAGACCCAGCAAGAGGGTAGGGTCCTGGGGAGCGTACACTCCGTGCAGCGACACTTGCCGCAGTGCTCGCAGAGTTGGAGGTGCTTCTTCTCGGCCGGGGAGGAAGGGATCACCGCCACCCCCTGCTGGCCTGCAGCGGTGCACACGCCTCCCACGGGCATCTTTGCAGACTTGAGGTCCAGCGATTTAGAGGAGGAGCAGGAGGAAGCGGAAGAAGAGGAGGTGAGGACTTTCGATTCGGAGGAAGCGAAGCAACCTGGAGTTCGGGTAGTGATTGTGTTGACGGGGCCCTGGTGGGGGTGCAGGTTCGGGTGGTGGTCCACCATCGGGGTGGGCGCGGCGTGGTCGAGCAGCCGCTGGTCGGACGACGTACTGCTGCTGCTGCTGATAGAGCTGGGCCTCCCACTGAAGGAGATCCAAGGGTGGGTGGTGGTGTCCTGGTGAGGGTGGGGCTCGCACCGGCCCTGCTGGTGGTGCTGGTGTTGGTGATTGTGGTGGTGGTTGTGGTTCGCCCCCAAGAAGGACTCCTGATTCTGGCCGAGCCATGTGATTCTTCGGTTGGCGGCCTTCTGGCTTGGGGGCTGCTGGGAGACGACGGCGGGGCTGTCGATGTAGTCATTCTCCACATGTGATGACTTTATCTGGTCGATGGGGTAGATGGTGAGGGGGTGCTGCAAGCGGCCGTAGGGCACTCGACTGTCCAGCAGGGGCTGGGATATGAGGGAGGAGGACACTCCGGGGATGTGGTGGGGAACCCTGGACTCCATGTGTAGGCCGGTGCCTCGCACGTCTTCACTCTAAAGCAGCATTTAGCAAAACTGTGGAGACAAAAGAGACAATTATGCATCTGCTGCTGTTACATTTCTTGGTCTTTCACCCCTTTGATGCTGTTTTGCCCAAAGGCTTTATCTTAACCACAAAGACAGTGAAGCTTATGAAAAGTGGGCCACAGTGGAGACCTTGGAGATATATATATTCACTTAACATGAAGTTAACAAGACAAAGTGGTTACACGAATGACAGGCAGGTTAGTCATAAAGACAGTACATGAAAGTCATTTGACTTTAATCAAACCAGGATCAAGGTAGAAACCTCCAGTTTCCTAATCATGATGTAACAAGAAGACATCCTTTGCTTATTTCCAACATCGCATTATATCTATTAACATTTATTAGAGGGGTTTAAATGTCTTTTAAATGTATTTCTATTTTTTTTCATTGCCAGATTTGATAACCTATCTCATGACTAAACTGCTAAAACAGCTTTCCCCACATGACTTTTCTATATGACTGATACATGCTTTTCTCCACCCAAAGCAATTGAAGCCTAAAAAATAAAGTGTTTCAGCCTCTCAACAGAAACCTCTTTCCCTGACTGTGTCTGCAAAAATCTAAAACGTAGACTATCCAACCGATCTTGATTTTTAGACTGAATACCAACAGGGTTTCAACCTCCTCCATTCTAACTTTGACATTAGAACAATAGAAGTTGGACTCTCATTGCCTCCTTTGCAAAGAGCAGGGAGCACCAGAGAGCAGGGCTTGCATGCAAAAGACTCAGAGATGCAAAACAAGGCAGAGCAAAGAGAGGATGATGTTGCCAGAAAAGGGGATTTCAACAAAGCCAAAGAAATTAGGCCTTTGGACGGAAAGATTAACATACACCAAGCAACACCAATTTAGCTTTCGTCTATATTCGTATAACCCACATAGATCATCAGCTGCAGGAACCCAAATGTGTTATAAGACAGACGACTCAACGCGAGCTCAGATCAGTCGAAGAATTTGTGAATGAAACTGATTTTGTGAACCGCAACGTTTTTGTGAATGAAACCTCCTTTACGGGGGAAAAAAAACGAAGACAAACGGACGCAGCGTCTATTTTATTTTTTATTGTTTTTAAAACGTGTCTACACCTGTTGCGACATCGCTTGCTGGCACCGAGACAAGCTCAAATCTAGACCATTATAGGCTCCAAAACCGGAACAGCGCGTGTGCGCGAGTGCATGCATGCATGCATGTGTGTGCGCGTCCCTCCCTTCAATATGTGAATGGACTGAGTCATAAAAACCGGAGGCGGCCGCTCTTCATACTTAAATAGCATGTTTATATAGGCATTGTAACGACGCGTTCGGCGCTTGATTTTCGCGTACCGACAAAAGCACAACCTTGATAAAGAAAACGGAACACCGTGTGCCACCAGGCGGAAGGTTTTATTCGGTTAAGTGCGTAGTTTGATGCGTAAAGCTGGACGTTAGCGTTTCGTGGGGGAAGCGAAAACGACGCACGATTATAAAAAAGAAAGAAATATCACGAGAGGGTTTTGTTATTTGAGGTTAATAGGATGAGATGAAAAGGAAAAAAAAAAGGCTAATCTCAAAAACACCTGACACGAACGACGCGGTGCGCCAACAACCGGGCGGTCGCTGCAGAGCGAGGACGAGACTAACACAAGCGGAGATAAAACAGGCAGGATCCAGGCTTCGGAGCACTGGGAACCACACATTGATCATGTAGAGATTATGTAGGATCCCTTTTTTTTATTTTTTTTTTATCACGACATTGGCTTTAAAAGACGCTACACGAGGCGACGCGGTGAATATCGAAGCGTCTGCTGTCAAAAAAAAAAAGAAAAAAGAAAAACGAGCGAGTCGCTTTATAAAAACGGACGACACGGTTCCCCCCTTTCTGTGCCCTCAACCTTGCTTTTGGTACGGAATCGGTGGTTAAATATTCACTCAAAGTGCAAACACGGGTCGGAGGGGGATAAACAGCTTGTTGCAAAATAGAGTTTGCAGGAGCGTTTTTCCCCCTTTTTCATGCCTGCGATCCAGTGAACTGAGAGGTATAGTCGAAGCAGAGGCAGCACAACGGACTCAACTGGTCGGTTTTTTTTTGTGCAGCAGCAAAGCTCGAGACTTACGGACATTTAACGGTGACGAGAAAGGGGGTAAAAAGAAAAAAGCAGAGGTGATCACTTACTGTGGTTTTCAGGATAAAATTCTCATCTCTTCGTTGCGCAGGACGTTTGCGCGCAGTCTATAGTCCAGTCCGCGCGGGCGAGTGAGGGGGTTAGCTCCACAAAATGTTAAGTACGGATAAGTCCAAATGTTATTGGGGGGTAATACGAGCAAGGTAAAGGAGATCGGGGGCTCCAGTACTTATTCTCCACTCGCTGGTGCGTAAAAGGCGACTGCGGTTGTGGACGCAGAGCTTTGGATATGATGTTGCAACCACCGAGGGGGAGGGAAGTGAGTTTTTATGAATGGGAGGGTAGGGGAAAAGGAAGGGGACGGCACTGCGCAGATGCCTCGGCGTTTTTTTTTTCTCTCCCTCTCTCTCTCTCTCTCTTTTTTGTGAATGGGAGGGCAGAGCGACTCGGGAGGGCTGAAATGCGGAGGTTACATTTTTATGAATGGGGAGGACTCCGAATGGTATTGCGCACGCGCGATGTCGAGATTTTTATGAATGGGAAGAAATGGCGAATGAGGCGCGCGCGCGTGTGTGTGTGTTTGAAGGAGAGAAGGAAGAAGGGGGGGGGGAGGGAATGAGGAGGTGGGGACTTTTTTTTTTTTTTTGGTCACAAGGGTAATGTCAGGCCTGATTTACATAAAGAGTTGGCTCATCGGCTGTGGTGCCACTCTCGCTCTATTTCACCCCGTTAATTTATTTAGGCGATCTATGCGGCTCTCGCTTCACGCAGACGTGATTATGGTGGTATTGCGTAATAGATGAGAGGGCGAAATCTGCAACGGATTCGTTTATTTGTGCCCCCCCCCCCCCCCCTCCCCGCGCTGCTGGCAGATCTGATACCTATAATATTCTCCTGTGATGTTTGATAAATTGGTGCCAAAACGTCTAATGAAAAACAAGAAGACGCAGTCATAGGCCACAACACCAAACATCCCGGCAAAAGCCATAAATCCGCGGGAATATGATACCGCTGGGTTTAATAAATACAAATTAGTAGAGGCACGAGGGCTGTTTTTCATTTTCTCGTTCGGATCACATGCTGCAGCCCGATTAGGCTAAAATAAAAAAGGCGGCTCCCCTTGTGTTCCTGTTCAATCTAAAGCCATTTATTGCGAACAAGGACGTGCCCTTCCTTCCTCTGCAACAATGTGAGGTATGACTAGGCTACAGCTTCTATGATAGTGTAAAAACACACACACACTCACACACACACACAGAGAGGAGGAGGAGGTGAGGAGATGGGTGGGGGGTGGGTTATAACGCCTACCCTGAAACGCAAACCAGCATGAGGGCAGGCAGGATTCACAAAAGGACAGGATGTTGTTGATTTGTACCGAAACCACACGGAGGAAATGAGTGTGAATTTCCTTTCTCTCTGACATCCCAGTGTGTGTGTGTGTGTGTGCGCCCGCGCGCGTGTGCGCGCGTATTTCACAGCCCCCCTCCCCTCCTTCAGCTAGGGGCTTTTAACCAGTCAAAGGTTAACAGTTGCCCCATTATCCGTTTGCACATATCACCATGGCAACCACTACACCTCCAAATTGGGATTATTGTTTTGGAGAAGAAGAGAAAGAGACACTGGCAGAAAGGGAGTGAGAGAGTGTTTAATTTATTTGTATTTGGATGGATCTAATAGTGTCCACCCACCATAAACATGGATTAAATGAAGATAAAACAAAACAAATAAAAGAAAAAAAAAACATTTAGTCTTTGATCAATGGCAAAAATGTAACATAGTCACCTATAATCATTCACAGCAGGTTTTATTTGGCTTTATCACCCACTTTGTTGTGTTTTCTTTTTCCTTTTTTTAATGCAGGAATGTTCTCGTGACTCATGTGCGCAAGTGGCATCCTGTTTGTTTGCTTTTAGCACCTTTTTAATAGTCTATTGTTATATTCCTAATCATATACTTTTATACTTCAAGAAATAAGCATATGAGGTTTGTAAGATGATTGTAATTCGGAGCCATTGTAAAACTGAATTTATTTATACAGGATTTGTACATAGCCCATACCAAAAAATCAATTTAATTGACTGTATAATTAGGCTCTTGTGTGAAGGTTGAGGTTATATTATTCACTTTGCATGCCTGCTTAATGCGGTTTCATACGTTATAGTCTATTTAAAAGTATCACTTAAATTTTTATTGTACCGTACTATATAGCTGTTTAAAAAGATCTGTTATAAAAGAAATAGAAGCTTTCATAATAGAGCTTCCAATATGTAAATATTATATAGCCCTTTCCTCTTTCTCTCTCTTTAACACACACACACACACACACACACACACACACACACACACACACACACACACACACACACACAGACTGTAGGTTCTTGCAGATCTCTGTCCGCAGCTGCGTGGCTTGCAGGCATGGCCTACATGAAGTGCTTGTTGAATTGTAGATTTCTTGTCGGTGTGATCATCCAGGCATACATGCACGGAAGGGAAGGCCTGGATTTCTCTCCAGAGTCTTCCCTCCCAGTCTTCCTTCCTGCCACATCTGCTGGCTACTGCTGTGAGCTCGGGATTATAACGGACAGCCCCCATCTGCTCCTAGAACAGTTTGACATATTTAATATTTTTAAAAATATATCGCTTTTTTTAATCCCATTGAGCAAACAGCAATGTTTCACTAAAACAACCAATTAAACTGTCTCTTTGTGGCTTTTTTTAAAATTCCCAGACGTAATAGTTAGACATGTCAATAGTTTTGTTGTTTATCACTTGATGTATTTCACTAATCTATTGGTGTTTGTCTGTCCTGTATTTCCAGACTGTTCCCTGTGAAAAGCTGGTAATTGCTCAGATGTGTGTGTGTATGAGAGAGAGAGAGAGAGAGAGAGAGAGCAGTGTTTAAAATGCAAATCACAGTGATAGTTCTTTAGAGTCCTTGCAGCTTTACATCAAATGCTTCCTGTTGCAGGTAAGACATCATTTACCTCATCCCCCCCTCCTTGACACTTCACAATACACAACACTCAGCAGCTAACTAACACTTCCGTGGGTCTGTGGAGATGTGATGACCTGACCATTCACAACTGTGGCGTCATTTCAGTTTAGGCGAGATATGGCAAGGAACACGCCCTTATAGAGGGCGTCAGGGTTAGAAATATTGTAAAGTTTTAAATTTAAATCCAACTATCTGGTGCAAATTGAACGCAAAATTAAGAAGTTATAGACTATCAATCCATAATATCAGCCTACAGATTGTGTTACTCATGAATCACGAATTAATCTCACTTATTTATCAGTTCCAAATGTACCTTGGAGGGATATTTTCAAGTATTTTATCACACTTAACATGTTAGTGGACAAATATACTTTAGGCAAACGTCTATTTACGGTTATTGGAACAATGAGAAATAGTATCAATAATAGCATCAGATGTCAGTTCCTCAGCGTTTCCTCAGTTCCTGTTCTTAGTAAGATTTATTATTATGGAGAGTTTATGTGCATGATGAGGATGGGGCTAATATTTGTTATTATAATTTGTTTTATTGTGTAAAGCATTTTTCATTTTGTTGTATAAAAAGTTCTATTAAAATACTTTTTAATTTTTTTTTAATTTAATTAATTTGTTTATAATAAAAAAGCTATGGCGAGTGCTTCCTCATAGGCTGACATGAACAAAAATCCTGAGGAGAAAAATAGATTAATGACACAACACAGAAATTCCTGGTGATAATGAGACTGACTGACAATGGTAGCAGTATTATGCTCCAGTATTAAAATAGCTCAATGCACAGTTTTCTTTCTGCAACTCTCTGGGACATAATCAGTGTTTTTAAAATGACATTTTATCCAAATATGCTAGAATAGCTGATCTTTTAAAATGGCATTATCATTTCCCCACAAACAGTATGTACAACAAAAGTAGCCTTAACGTTAAATTCAGCCATTGCAAAAAAAAAGGCACAAAAAAGATGTTAAAACCCCACAATAAACTCCATCCCTCTCTTCAGAGATCTGTCCCTGAGTTGGCCGAAGTCTCTTTTGCTCCCTTCCTCTAAATATTTGTGTTATTAAGCAATCTTATTCTAACCTTTAGCCGAGTATCAAAACCCCCTGAAACATTGAAAGGGTAAATTCTTCCCACTCACAATGTTATGTATCATCCGTCCGTGATTGATAATTGATGTTTTCCCTTTTTAAGCCTATTTGAAATGTACCCATGATGACGCATTGTCCACGATTAACCAGTCATTCTTGTGAAATAAGAAAGATAGATCATGGATATCCAGAAAACAGCGCATCACAGATACTTGTGTAACACAATTTTTCCCTTAAACAGTGGGGTAGACTAAGAGCGTTTACTGAAACTAAAAGCTGAGAGCAGCATTGTAGAAAACTCTATAGTTTGCCTACAGTAAGAGGTGAATTTCGAACCATGAGGCCAGTTAGCTTCAACTCTTCAAATATTGACTTCCTTCCTTGCTGCCTGCCTGATCAGGAGGTGTGTTTGTGTGCTTTGGAGTCAGGAGAGGTGTGTGGTAAGAGAGGTAGGATGGGCCGGAGAGGGGGTGTGGGGTGTGTGTGTGTGTGTGTGTGTGTGTATGCAGAGGGCGCATGTACGTGTGGTTGTGTGTCCACATCCATCAAAATAAAGAGTTTGATGACTTTGGCCTGCCCTCATCACCATAATAGGATACATTAGACCTAATTCACTTAGAGCCATTAGAGAGTTCAAAAATTCCTCTAAAGGAATAACAGCACAGAAGCCAAATGAGCAGCACAGTCTCTGCTGCCGTCAGAATCACACAACAGGTTGTTTTGTTGCATCTTACTTGTTTTGTTTGCATCAAACCCGTAAAAAATCCTCGATATCCTTGACTTCACTATCTACGACCGTGAACTGGAACAATCGAAGGCCCCCCAACCAAGCAGCACTTAGGGCAATGTAATCAGCTCTTGTGGATTTGCTGTAGAAGCTCTGCATGGGCGTTTTGACATTTTCAAAGGAACAATCGTGACAAATAATTTCACATGGTCATGCAGGAGGAAATGGTTTTTTTTTTTGTGGCTCCAAATAGTCACGCCTGTTGTGACTGGTCCCTCGGCGGTCTGTCAGGTCAGCAGCGAGCCAGCGAGACGTTTTTTCAGGGCAACTATCCCAGGAAATGTGGCCTCACCTGGTCTGGGTTGGTCATACTTAAGACAACATCCAGTAGGATATGGTTTTTCAGCAGAGGCCTTTTCTCTCTGTTACACTGAACACAGGCCCTCTAAATACTTACCTTAAAATAGTCTACAGGCTCCCATTAACAAGACCTTTGCCTGAAGGAATTCCTTAATAAGTGCTTTTTCTGGTGAAACTATGGTGAAAACAAGGATTGATTTGTTTATTGTGCCTAAACACATGGAATTCTCTGGAAAAAAATAAACATATTCTTGTGATTTGGGGTCCATAGTCTTGAAACTGACTTATAGAGGTCAGATAAAGTATTTTTCCTGGTTAACCCAAACTGGATCTCCACGTTGATGAGCACCTTCCCTGCTGAAACGCTTTCGAGCGAAAACCCCCGAATCCACGTCAGCTGCAGGGGTCCCGCTCCATCGTTGACCCTGACCTCTGAACTTCCTGCTTTGGTGAAAACATGACGAAAGAATTTCTCTGTAGGGATCAATAAAACCATCCCATTGTGATACATTTTTAGTATGTGTGGTCCCTTCAGAGAGCATCATTCACCTATGATTTAGGAGAGCATTTTTCTATAGCTTTATATTATTACTATTTTGAGGTTAGTGAGTCAGTCACCTTGTCGTTATGGATGCATAGAACAACTCATATCTCGCTGACAACATAATTCCAGCTCTTCAAGGGAAACCGCTCTAAAAGTCCAATCCAGTGTTACATCAAGCTTTAGCTCCTTAACTGCAAATTGGAATTTTTTCACCGGTACTGTTTATATTGAATAGTTAATGCTAAGGTACAGGTGGCTGATAATTAATGAAAGAAACAACGTAAACTGTGTTAATAATGTGCTGCATGGGTAAATGTGAGCCTCCAGAACAACATAAAGATGTCTAGCAAAGTGAATACAACTCTCCCAAAAGATATGTCCTTATATGGTGTTCTGATGATTATGGTGAAGGTTGACGTTCATCCAAAATCTCCCACATGACGTTCATCCAAAATCTCCCACATGTTCAGTTGAGTTGAATTTTGTTGGATGCGAAGGTCACATCATTTTTCAACAGTTCAGTGACTTGTGTTAAGTTATTTTTCATATTCACTTCTTTTTCTTTAATATGACACATTTCTGTTTTAATGCAGGTTTTGATGCATGATGTAGAATTGAAGGTTTTTAGTGTAGTGGAAAGTGTATCTTACCTTTGTTTAGACTATTTCTATTAGGTCACTCCCACAGCTTTGTCGTTATTACACTGTGTATGATATTGACCCTCCTCCATACTACATTAACATGGTTTTAATTGAATGGATGTAGTTTTAGCTATTTTGATTAAGTATAGTCTACTCTGTAATCTTCCTTCTTGAACCTGTTGCTAAAATTTTGCACAGAGAATGAGCAAATTGTGAAGAGACACTTATAATAAATGTCAGCCAGCATCAGTCGGTAAGAGCCGTCAACAGAAGGCACTGGAAAGCAAAGCACCTTCTTTGTTTTAGCAACAATTTCATAGGTGCACCATGTCCCATGTTGCTTTTGTCTTAAAACCGCCTCTGATCTTGAGTCTTTTGTTCATTGTGGGGTTGAAGACTTCTTATCCTGCTGCAACAGCTCCAGGCTGACACTCTGCTCTCCATACTGTAGAAACTGCTGGAAGAAGCTGTACCATACAAAATATTGCTGAAAAGAATTGGTTTCTTTGGAATCAAGTGTCATTAAAGTCCCCCTGAAACTGCATTTTGAGAGTATCTAACATCCATATTGTGATGTCTCTCTAGTATAAACAGTATATACAGGCGGGACAAAATGTTGGGAGGCATTTGATTGGACCATTGAAACATAGACATATGATACACATGTGCGGAGCAGATGGGCAGCGGTACAGATTGCCTGCCTACAAGGGGAATGATAGCTTACTCTATCGTGGAGGACAACTCCCCTTGATTAAGTAATGATAATATTGGTTGAAATCGCCCTGGGCAAGAGAGTCACGTGTTATTTTTTAACAGGAAGAAAATGTGTGTGAAAAAAAAAGAGTTTAAATGACCAGTATGATCAGAGATGTCATCTAAGAGGATTAAAAAGACATATTTTCATGTCTGGAGGACTTTAAAACATGGTTGGAAACTTTCTCATATTGAATAAATGCGACAGACAATGTGCAGTACATCAGGACAGTTCATATTGTGGCACAAAATGAACATAAGTGGAGACCTAATGAACATAAAGCACATGCAGAAATAACACATATATACGCACACATGGACACACATCCCTAACTTGGCCTTCCATCCTGGTTTTCCATATTCAACCGTCTGGCTGATATTATGTCTAATTCTAGGCATGTAATTAGTGTGTAGCCTGGTCTGGTTCTGTCTGGGTCAGCTTTGAGACTCTGTGTGTGTGTGTGTGGTGTCTGTATGTGTGTGTGTGTGTGCGCATGCATGTGCGTATGTGTGTGTTGAGAGCCTGATGCTAGCCAGCACCACAGGATGGGATGCGGACTGTACCACTCTAAGCCCAACCGCACATGTACACCAAATAAAAAACACATTACTCTGCTAACGCATGCACATACACAGACGCAGACACACACAGAGCAAGTAGGTCTACCATTGGTATTTTGTGCCAAGGATACGCAAGCAGTCACATGCACAAATACATAAATAGCAAAGAACAACCAATGCGCGGTGACGCAGCCGCAAAACATACACATAACTCACAGTAAAACTCATGTATTTGCCAAAATAAGCAGACACACAGACAGCAACAGGGTTCTGACTTTCATATTTAGATGAAATGCTAATGATCCTTCTCCCCGCGAGTAGTAATAGGGCAGATCAAAGACCAAATAGGATAAAAATAAAAACGGCATGTGTGGGCTATGTGTTGAATCTTATTTCTCTGACGTTTCTAAGAGGAATGTTTAAGTGAAGACCTGCTTATGTCCAAGCCAATTACAGAGGAGAGAGTGATACAAAGTGGACCGGAGAGAGAGAGAGAGAGGACTTTTTTTTTTTTTTTTTACCATTTTCATTTTTCAGCTGGTTCTGTGATCGAGGCGCACAGAACCGGCGCCATCTGGAAGTTGGAAGTTGTGAAGAAGCCAGAATCTTCACTCTATAGACTTTTACTTTCTGCTGAAAACTCTTTGACATGATACACAAGTTACTTATTTGCTTCCTGTTTATAGGCTACATTTGGTTTATACATTTATTCTGGGTGGGATATTGTAATTGCAGTACCGGCTTTTTGCTGTCCTCTGGCCTACTTTTATTCTGTATTTTTAGCACTTTGTCTTCTCTATATTGTATTTCTACTGTTACTCTTTTATACTTCTTAAACATTTAAGGCTTTTTCTTATCTGAATCAAAGGTTTCAGAATGACACATGTGAGGAAAATACAAGCATGGTAAATTGCCCATTTATAAAGTGTATTTTTGTGTATGAGTGTCTGTGTGTGTGTGTGTGTTTATCCCTGGGGTGCCTGGATGATATGTGCTCGCAGCGACACTTGGAATGCCCAGAATGTGAGCGGTGGCGAGGGACTTTGTGGCCACACCCCCGGCGCTAGGTCACGCTTCAACGATTGGTTGCTCCCAGAGGTCGGAGTGCAATCGGGGTCCTGTCACTCTTCTGAAGAAAGGTCGAAGGTCAACTTCCACCGGGGCTCTCTTTTCCTCCCCTCGCCCAGTGGGGTTCTTCAAGCTTAGACTGCAGACACAAAGTCAAAACTACACTGTTTTTCCAGCAACTTCTCCACTGAACAGGGCACGAATAGAAAGATTTCTCTCAACTTTGGATTTCTGACTACAGGCAGGAAGTTTATAAAACTTAACGCAGAATCTACAAAGAGGCTTAAATCATTTGAACCCACATTGTTCCAGTCAAATATTTTCTCTCTTACTGTGTTCTGCTCTGTTTTGATCAAATTATTCTGAACGAGTTGTGTTTTAGCATTGTGTTACTTCCCAAAAATACATTTTGCTGAGGAAATGTAGAATATAATGTGACCACTGTAAACTATTTAAAGTAGGCAGACAAAATAAATATCTCAGGGAGAAGGACTTATTAAAAAAGTGGAAGCTGTCCAGCACTCGACTGGAGTTTTCAAAGCAACATGAAAAAAATCGCTCCGAATTATTGAAACCCATCTTTCAAGCCCTAGCACAGCTAATTAAATTAATTAAATTTAAAAAATCATGTTAAACATCTCTGGTGGCACATATAGTCCAGAAATATATGAGTACGCCTCCAGTGACAAACAGTTTTCTTCTCAATTGGAAAGATTTAAATTCAAGAGTTTATTTAAAGAATTAATAGACAGACACAGAGGTTACATTCAGTCATTGTACATCAAAATGTGAGACAGACAAAAAAAAAAGAGTAAGTCCCACCATAATGTCGAATTTAGAAGCCAGTTTGTCTCAGAGCCAGATAACACACTGGTGAAAGCGTCACCAGATCCACAATATTGCCTATTTTTAGATGGTCTGTGAACTGAAAGTATTTCAGCCTATTTTCTTCCCTTCGCCCCTGCTATTTGCCTCTTTTCCTCAACGGGTGAAAAGAGGTGGGAAACAATGATTTTGTCGTATGAAACATGCTCAAATGAGTTGTGATGGCTACAGAATCAACAGTATCCAGCTTCAGCTCCCAGATATGCTGATGACAAACTTAAATTAAGCCTTCAGTGGAGCGGCGTGGAGGACGAGAGGAAAAGAAAGGAATAGAGGAGAAGAGGAAAGACAAGAGGATCAGATGAGTTGGGGATGAGGGGGGATGTAAATGAGAGGAGAGAGCAGGAGGACGGAAGAGGGGAGAGAAAAGAGAAACGACGGCGGAGTGGTGCGGAGATCAAAGGAAAGGAGGAAGGAGGCAGGAGGAGGAGCAGCAGCAGGAGGAGGAGATGAGGGGAGCATAAAAATGATTAGGGGGGGGCAAGAGGAGCAGAGGAAGGAGACGAGGGACGAGCGTGACACAGCTACTTCCAGTGAGCCGTCAGTCTGGAGGGGAAGACATGGGGATACAAAGGAAAATCAGATTCATCTTGGGGAAAATACCTCTAATGTCAGCTGGTGGTTGTTGTCCTGTCACAATGGATACTGCGCTTGGTTCAATCAATAAACCTACATTTATTATTATTAATATAATTACAAATTTTCTTTACTGGCCATAAGTGATCTGAACCATCTAAACAAGCATTAATCCAGAAATAACTCTATAAAGTCTCATATTTTTTTTCAAGTCTGCATTAAGACAACAACCAGGAGCCCAAATGAACATAGAAACACGTTTTTTCTTGCTGTAATCATTGCTCCTGTTCACACATGGAAATAAAGAATGAATGTGAATGTTCTTTTCTTTTTTTTGTACAAAACAAGGACCGTGAATTTGTCTCCTATCCCTCGAGAGCTTGCACAGACCTGCATGCTTGAGAAACGGGAACGCGAATAAATGTTTAAAATTAACGGAGACAAGTTGGTCATGTTTTCTTTGTACAAATTCAAGGTGCGTTCAAGCACACCTTGCTAACTCTAAAATCTATTCTCAATTGGCCACAGTGGTTGTTTGAAACAAGAAACTTTCCACTTTTCCTCCTTTTCCTTTCTTAAAATTAATCTGTCATTACTTTCTTGTTCCTTCACTGGAGCATGTTTAATATTTGTCATAGCAACACAAAACCATACATCTCAATCTTTGAAAATCCATAAATCAGTAATTCATTATTAGTTAGATTTATTCAGACACTTATGAATGGAGAGGCAATAATGTAATACAATAAAAAGTAGATATATTTATATGATCCTTATAATAAAGCTAAAATAAATCAATAAAAAATAGCTGAATTAAAGAAACCATGAAATATGTTATATCTGGTGATGGGTCCACTTACAGACCTGACATGGTCATTCTGAAGGAAAATGTTAAACTAAAGTGAACCCGATATGATGCACTAAAATCAGATTTCCTCCCTGAGAGTTGCTGCTTGTGTGCATTTCTACCCAACTGCTGGGATGTGAGTTCAGTGAGTGTGCTTCACTATCCTCTGATTAATATAATAAGATCTTCTTGTGAGATGAGAGGATGTGGCTCAAGAGGGATGCTTTGACTCACCGCCTCTTTTGTTGTGATGGATGATGAGTTGGTCAATTTCTGAACGAAGGCCCAGTCAATACAGGATATGAATCAGGGTCCGATTCAATATGAAAAGAAAATAAACAGCCGCTCTTCACTAGGGTCTATTTTTACATGATATGATTTTCACTAAAATGAATCATTTCAGCTTCAGGAGCTGAGTCAGTGGTAATGATTACATCCTGACAGCCAGCTTCACTCATAGTCTACAGAGAATACATGTTGTGTCACTCAGTACATTTATATGCACTTACAGTAAGTAACCTTATCTGCACTAGCATGAAAACTAACTCTACTTAATTAACTTTACTAACTGTAAAAAAAAAGAATGTTCCTTTAATACTGGTAAAATATTATGAAGAAAGTTGGTAAATGTATTTGAGAACTGATTCAAATAGACTATGTCACTGGTTTCTTGGATGTAAATTATGTGAACAGCTGCAACCTCCATCTTTTTATTCATTTATTTAACCTTTATTTAACCAGATGAGACATTGAGAATAATTTCTTATTTGCCACGGTGACCTGGCAGTCTTTTAACTTAACATACCTTACCTTATAAGAAATTCTGTGACTTTTGGGAGAACAAACTCATTAATAAACTTTTCTTGGATTCAAAACTGTTTCTGCTTTGTGGCTATAAAAACTAGTTTAGTTTAGTTTTTAACAAAAAAGAAATTATCCATCTTTTTAACTGGAATAGAGTTTACTGAGACTTTATGGCTGATGACTATCTTTTAAGAGAAATATGCCTTATATAGAAGATTTAGACCCTCTGTTCTGTAAGAGGTGAATCATTTGCCTGGAAATGTGACATTTAATTCTGGACTTCATATTTCCCCTTTTCCCTCCTTCCCCACCCCTTCCTTCACCAGCACACCTTCATTTCCTTAATTGATCCCCACATCCTGCATATCAGGCAGATTAGCCTCGGATTAGCCAGGTAAACACAACTGTGTGTGTGTATGTGTGTGTGTGCGTGTGTGTGTGTGTGTTAAACCAGAGGGGGAAGTGGACTCTTTGATCAGGCTAATGAGCTGCCAGTTCTCCCTCCAGGGTCTGCTGGTTGGCTGGGGGTGTATGGACACCTGAAACAACACGCATAGCCTCCAGTGGCACACACATACACATACAAACACACACACACACACGCACACACACCACTTGTCAATGCAGCACACCCGCATCCTGCCACCATTATTCTCTGCCTGCCACCTCCCACCACCCCCTGCTAGTTGTCTCTATCCATGTGTCAGTCACACCCTCACTTTACCTCCAATCTCCTCTGCAGCTCCCACCCGACTAACAGTAGCCTAACCTTTCACAATGGTCACCCCACCCACCTACCGCCTTGCCCCCTACCTATCCTCTGTTCTGTCACTCACACACACTTCCACACTTCTCCACCTTCATTCACCATCCCCCTTTCACCTTCATTTAGTTCCGTTAATGAAGCTTACCCCCGAATGTCAAAATCCCACTCGAGGGCATTTTTCTTTTGCGTGGCAGTGAATACACATAAATGGGCTGCATTCTTTTGGTGTTCCACAGGGATCAATTTTAGAACTCTTGCTCTTTCTAATGTATGTAAATTCTATGAAATCTACAGTTGATTATTCACGTTCAATTTAGTACATTGCTACAGACTATCACTACATTTGGATAAAACTGCATCTATCTTAATTACTTTATTTGTATGCATAGCATTTTGTTTGTTTTATGTTGTTTACAGTTTGTTTTATTTTGTTTGTTTTGTGTTTCCGTGTCCCTGTTTACGTCGTATGCTTGTGTTTGTTAGTTTCACTGTTTGTTAGTTATGTTTAGTTTGCCCGATGACAGAACAAAACCAAATCAAATGCATACACATGCACACACACACATACAGTGATGTCCTCTAGTCCTCTTTCCTGTCTTCCACCCAACATCCACATAAAATTGTGGCCAAGTGTCCCTTTAAATGTCACCTTCACCATTATTTCCTGTCACAGGCATGAGGCTGAAGACTTTGCCCCACTTTTGACTGGGACCTTAACTGATAACTATAAACCATGACTACCAACATGATTAAAAGATTATATATATATTTGATCCTTGTTATGGAGTGGCTTTATAAGAGAGGAGGAATGACTGTTAATTAGTCATGTTTAATATAACGAAATTAATATACAAATAATGATTTTTAATCAATTAAAAGGTATATCAGTAGGATGAAATTCTAGCCAATGATGATACTTACATTATAGTCATATAACTGGCCTCCTGACTAACTTAAAGCCAAATGACATCTCTCACCTTTTATATATGTTATCAGTTAATGAGATAAAGAAACTCAGCCCTTGATAAGTTCCAGGGTGAGATTATTTGTCCAGACTCACAACATGCCCTGCAATCACTGCTTTTATTGTTTCCTTCCAAAGAGGTTTACAGCTCCTTACACACCCCACCTCACCCCTGATGACCCTTCAACCCCGATGTGTATCACTCAAGGTGGTGACAGTCAGAGATGGCGCTGCCGACACGAGGGCGCTCAAGCGATAAGCATTTGTCTTTGCCCTCCTGCTTTTCTTTTCCTTCTCTCACACTCTCTTCCTCCATGGCCTCTGCAGGCTGTTTCTATGCAACCCATTGACCTGATTGGTCTCTGACAGCCATCAAAGCGCTTTCCTATTACAGCTCAACAATGACGGCGAGAAGAAGGTATATGACTCGGATCTATTTAAACATACTATAAAATAAGGAAGCATGCTTTAAACACAGAGCAGCTGTCATAGACAAATATCTTTGAATTTATTTGATCATCTAAATTTGGCTTGTACTCACTTTATGTCCTTTGCCATGCATTTGGTATGATATATTCACCAGCTACTTTCTTAACCCACCGTAACTCAAATTACAGGCCTGTAATGATCTGGAGGGGAAACTTACTGTAATATTAAGGTTCAAAACTCCCAAACCAGTGAAACACATGGTTCCTTCAAATAAAGCCACATCTCTTGAATATTCTTTACTTAACTCACAATCCTGCCTGGAAGCCGTCTTACAATAACTGAGAAGAAGATCACATTTTCACAGCCCACATCTCTGCGAAATGTTTATCTGTATGATTTCAAAACCTTCTTACCACAGATGTCTCCGTGTTATATTTAGACCTCTGGTGCAGCAACACTTTCAGCTGTCTGCCGTTGACACGGGAAACCAAAAACGAAGTTTCCGAAGTGAGGAGAATGGAAACAAAACACTGATATGCCGTGTCTGTTGCCAGATCTGCTGATGAAATACGGTGTCTAAAGTTGCAGATGTTCTACAAAGGAGTCTTAAAAAAGGTTTTGTGGGCAAAACCTAAAGGTTATCTGTGAGCAATCTCGCTATATGTGGTTTGGCAATGACCAAATTGGAGAAGTGCCATTTGACTCATACTTTTATCCTAATATGACCGTGATGCTTAGATTTATGTTTGTGTGTGTGTGTGTGTGTGTGTGTATCAGTTTGCACTCAGGATGTTTTTACAGTGCTCACTTCGGACAGGATGATTTACATCCTCTTAGACCATCTTACAGAGGAGACACGCACACACACACACGCACGCACGCAGAAGCCACACAAGCACCCACTGCACAGACCGGAGAGCGGAAGACATGCTCAGCAAGAAAACAGGTTGATGATCAAACTGGTTTAACAGAGGCCTTAAAATGTTTGCATAGAGAGCTCGTCCTAGAAATCTGTTTCACATACTCAACCCTGACAGCATTTCCGCTGAACTCCGTGAACACTGCGAGGGTGATGGATGTTTCAGAAGTTAGTGGGCTCCTGTCATACAGACATTATGTTTCCTTAAAGACTGGTTTCCTCGCACAGGATTGAGCAATATTTCACGTCGATAGAAAAAAAAGATTCTCAACGCATGCCTTGACATATCATGAGCATTAAACCTCTGGGCAGTAAACGTATTTAACACAGTTGCAAGAGGAAATGTGTTGATGTGTTCTCTGTATACTGGATCTGGAGAGATATTTTATAATCTATACTCCCCTCACACCAGGCTAGTGTTCTGTTTGGGGGTAGGGGCCTTCAGTGCTGCTACTCACGCGCAGTTTCTGCATTAAGCCGCAATGCTGAGTCCATGTCTGTTTTTAAATCTAGACTTAATATCCACCTTTTTGCCAAGCCTTTTTTTTTTTTTTTTTTTTTTACTGACGTAGACTTTTTGCTTGTTTTCTGCATGTAAAGCGTCATTGGGTTACATGACAGGTGCTTAAAATGCCTCCTCTGCATGTAGGCTTGCTGGGAATCCACATCAAAAGTGAGCAGTGCGTAAGCACAGCTGTCCTGTCAGCAGTTCAGCTGCTGAAGAGAAGGAAGGAGCCAGCGAAGCTGCCTTCAACAGGCTGACTGAAAGTAGAAATGTTCTGGTCGGCTTCTTCATTTACACTTAGGCTCCTTGAGCGGTATGCAGAAGGGATATATCATTTTAATGTTAAATGATACAGGATAACGGAGAACGCAACCTACACATACTCAACATTTAAACACAAAGATTTTCAGTCCTTAGCAGTTAGAAGCTAACTGATGCTAGCAGGGCTGGAGCAGTTAGCAACTAACATCAGCCCGTCTAGATCAAAACCCATTCAAATAGGACGGCATGTTGTCTTCTAACTGGTTGGTATTGTGTTAAAGTGATTTTTTGAAAATTCACCCATCGTCTTGATTCCCATAGTCATAGCAATAGTGATTTTCAAGAGAGTTAGACAAATAACAGTTAAAAGTTATTAGAGTTAAGCAAAACCAGAAGCAACATTTTAAATATGTAGATCATTTAGAAAATGCAGGCAGTAAAAACAGCTGGTCAGGCTATAGTTACTTTGTCAGGCAACTGGGAAAAAACAAATATGCATTACATGATTAATAGTCTATGCAATCATATTTAGATCTGTATCTCTCCTCTTTCCTCCTCTCTTCTCCGCCTTACTCCTTATCTCATGTTTCCTCCCATCCTCCTCTGCAGTTTCCTTATTGAAATTTTAATCAAGTTGCTTCAGTTGTTTCCTATGCTCTCTGTGCATGTGTTCATGCTGCATCGTTGCTGCACTGTCTGCAGATCAGTGAGTCAATTGTGGTCACGTGTTACGTGAATTCATGTCTTTATCACTTATCTGTGTTAGATAGAGTGTCTGACCCCACAAATTGTCTGTGCACTATGAAGGGTCGTTTGGCACCCACACCAACGTGTATGAATGAAGGTTGATGGAAGTGTTCGCACAAATGGGAATAAAAGTAGGAATATGACTGCTACAAAAAGTTATATTTCCTTGCATTGGACAAACTATTTGTGGACTGTGAAAACAACATTTTTTTCTTATCTTGGTAAGACTCTTGATCATTCATAACATTTTCTCGAATCTAGGAGAAGAGCAAAGATAAAATAAGTCACTGGTGAATGCCAGAAATCAATCAAATTAAGAATACCTTATGGATACAACCACAAATAAGCGGACATTTACTGGAATACTGCATCTGCATGACCATGGCCAATGTTAAATATGTACTGTATGTATGCCCCCAAAAATATTATTTTTTTCCACGAGTATGTATTTCCATATCCTTGTGCGAAAGTGTGCATCCACAGGCCTGTATTCACATGTATTCCTGCTCTCCAATACCGTCCCTGTGTGTTACCCCTTTTCTTTCCCTGTTGTTCTCCAGCTCAGGTGAAAAGGATCCTGGGAACAGCCGGGTTCCAGCTTCCCAAAAGCCTCTTAGTGCTCACGGCTTACAATGGAACAAAGATTGTCTCAGTGTTGCGATGCTTATGGGAAACCCAACCCAGACTGTAATGGCCACAGTTTGACAACTGGGAGCCAACAGGAGAATGGAGGACAGGGCACATCTATAAGCCTGGGGGATGAGATTCTTACACCCCAGTGTTTGTAACGTCATAGAACAATAGAAACATTTCGTAACACACATTTTAGAACAAATTTATGATGCAAACTCTGCTCGCCCAAAGGGGGATCTCTCAGCTGACCCCACTAAACTATTTCATCATCATTGCGTATTGGGTATGTCATTAGGTAGGTGTGATATCATTGCCCATTAACCACGTACAGACGCATTTGATAGACAATTATAGTGCTCAATAAACTTCTCTGGGCTTTCATAAACCACGCCTCCAAAATAAACAACTAAATGGATGGTTCCCAGACCTGCCAGGCTAGTAAAATGACAAATGACAAAAACAATGATATTTTACTCTTCATGTAGATTGATAGAGGGAGATGGGGTATCTCCTTTAGTGAATGGTTTTCTGAAATCCAAAACCTTGGACAGGGCATTGAGTTCTTTTACTTGACAGTCTGTTCAACACCAAGATATGAAAGTAGAGGAGAGGAGAACATACTGCAAGAAAGCCAAGGTGTCAAACCACTGAATTAGCCAATATTAGTGATCAAGGAAATCAAAAGGAAACCAATGCTAAGAGTGAACAGAAGCCATGGGTGAAAGAAAGAAAACACAAAACAGGCGACGAAAGACAAAATGTGGACTGTTCACAGGGTGTGACACCACAACAGAGGTTCCAATGGTAAACATGTGTGGTGGTTTGGGGCCTAGTGGCTGCCTCAACTCCCAAACAGACTGTCTAGTTTTAGCTTGTCCAGTATCTCTATGCTCTGTAACAGCCAGTTAAATGCAAATACTTTATATCCAAACGCCAGAGCATGCCACCTATTTATATTATTTATTTATTTACTATTCTTAGATTTTGTACATTTAAGGCTGTCATTGGTTTCATCTCATGCAGGCTGCGTTGTGAACATCCTTGCAAAGATTGGAACTTGTCATGAGATACATAATCCATCACAGCCGACAGTTATCAAGCTTTATATGTATTTGTGGTTGTCACAGTAACATTATCGTGCCGTAATGCAGCTGCAAGCCACTGTTTTGTTCACCCTTTCTCTGTGGTACAGTTACCGATATTTGACATCTGATATTTGAGATACAGTTGTTGCTTTCACAAGTTCCGTTGTTGTTGGAAGTCAAACCTCAGAGATGAACAATGATAAGTACACAATGTGGTTGTTTCTTGCATTAAAAAGGTTGCTATTGAATGTCAGCTGACTGACCCAGCAGTGGGTCAACTCATGTTGTGCAAGCAAACTATGTTTTAACTCTAGCGGATGCTTCCCAAGTTAGATCCTGAACAATAATATCAAGCTGTATTTTAGGGGAAATGTTTATAAAATGATGCTCAAGACATCATATAGCGTCTATGAAACTGGAACAGGCGGCTAGAGCCTATATAGTATATTTGCAGTTTAGTGTTTCAACATCAAATATATGCAATGGAAAAGAGGGGAAACTGCTCTGTTTGTTACAAGTTTAAAGCATCATGTTTTCTTAACAGCTACCAGCTGCATTAACATGACTCAGTTAATTAACTTGGAAAAACAAATAAAATTAAATATTTCCTGTTGAGTCACCACCAGTTATCTAGTCTCTGCAAAATGACTACAGTACCGTTTAAAAGTTTGGGTCACCCAGACATTTTAGTGTTTTCCATGAAAAGTCACACTTTTACTTACCACCATGAGTGGTAAAATTAGAAAATTGTACTACATTAGCTTTCTGACACAATGAGCAAACACACTGTACCATTAGAACACTGGAGTGATAGTTGCTGGAAATGGGCCTCTATACACCTATGTAGATATTGCACCAAAAAACAGACATTTGCAGCTAGAATAGTCATTTACCACAATAGCAATGTATAGAGTGTATTTCTGATTAAAGTTTCTTGATAAACGTATCTTCATTGAAAAAAACAGTGTTTTTCTTTCAAAAATAAGGACATTTCTAAGTGACCCCAAACTTTTGAAAGGCAGTGTATGCATATAAAAATCACTGGAAGTACATTGTTAGAAAAACAGTTTGCAGTGAAGAATAACTTTCAAACATTCAAATAAATAAGTAAAAACTTGGATTGTCAAGATCTTGTATAATAAAAGGTATCTAAAATCAGACATCAGTTACATTAATATTCTGTATTATTGTTATACAGTTTATTTATTTCCAATCTCCTCCTCTTCCAAATCTCCATAATCCAATAAAGAATCACAATGATTGTGCTGGAGACATTTTATAGTCCAAAGGGGTTATGATAACATAACAAAAAAGGGAAAACAACCCAATAACATCATTAACATGCCACTTTCATTGATCATGGGGTCTAGATTATATCTTGTTTGTTTGATTTTGGTCTGCGTGGGTGTGGTCATGCCTGTCTGAAGTTTCGGAGGCTCAGAGCAGCGCATTATACAAAGTGACAACCCCATCAAAGAGGCCGTGCCTGCATTAAAGGACGTTTTATGACTCCGCTCTTCAAAAGAACAGTTTGAGACAGGGTATGGGTGGAAATTTCAGCGTAAAAAAAACCAAGACGGAGACAGACGATGGAAGAGAAAGAGAAAAAGAGAGGGAGGAGGAGAGAGAGAGAGAGACATAAAAGGCAAAGAGAGGAAAACCCTCTAAAGCCATTTGATATCTGTCATCAAAGAGCAATGCTAACCTGCCTCACTCTGCATTTCCAGCTCGACGCTAAATCTTCAACATGAGGTTGTCATTCTCTCCACGGTCGACACACATCAGGCCCAGACGTGGCGTTTGATCGATCTCACCAGTTTGCACGTTTGTTTTTAGGGCACACACCTTCCAGCCACATGCTGGGGGATTTCTTCAAAAGACAGGAAATGTCATTTAGTGATTTACAGTGAGGTATTGATGGATGGTTAATACAGGAACAATGGTCAGTTCTGACGGACTGCCTTATCCGCTAGCAAAGATTTAACACCTCAGTCGAACTGTCTGACACCAAAGGCAGACACAGTGTTTTTCATTAATAGGTGCAGATCAAAGCGGTTTTTTCTTTGCTAAATGCTTTCAATCCACAAAAAAACCCACAATGAGCTGTTTGCTCAGATATTCAAAGATAGCAGATGATCTCTCATTGCGGAACAAAACCCGGTAGAATTTTTCATAGACTTGGATGTGTTTGTTTCAGTCTTGTTTTTTTTTTAGTTTGTTTTAGTACGGACACATTGGGATGTGTTCATTAAATTGGACAGATTTTGCAGCAGTGGCTGAATTCGTACTGTCATGCATTCTTAATGTCCTGCAATTCTGTGGGTTTTCATGATAGAGGTCTGATTATGTTACTGTTAAAAATCTCACTCTGTACAGTATTATCAAAGAGTGCTTCTATTAAACTGTCAAAGATTTATTGGAGCCCAGCCGACATGGATTTACAAGACATTACATTACATTAAAATACATACCGTGGCCAAATAAAATAAAATAAAAAAGGAGAGCAAGGAAACACATGGCATACTGTATCCGCTTGTTATCTGATGGTATATCACAAATAAACGCAAAAGACATGCAACACTTGATGTATATGCCAAGTCAAACATTTTATATGCAAACGAGGCTGCTCTCCAAGGAAAACTAAAAGCTCCAGGTGGAAGTAACTTGAGGGTCGGGTGGATGGATGGATGGATGGGTCAACAAAAAGTGTGACTTTAACACAGGAGATCACTGTTTGTTTCTCGTTCCCTGCCGACAACCAACGTGAGTTCCTCTTTACCCCGTGGTAGTTCCTCAAACCTTACCAAGTGATTATTATTGCAACCATGATGACGAAGGTCCCCCAACCTCAAAGAACTAGTAATTTTCTAACAAACCCAAACTGCAATATTTTGCTTTAACCAACATTAAAGGTCCCTTATGTTATGCTTTTTCTGGGTTCTACTCAAAGCTGTGATGTCCCTATCGAGATATGTTTGTGCATTTAAATACTACAAAAAAAAATCATCTCAATATTGTTTTACATCTTCTCTCTTTAGCTTCCTTGCCTGTAAGAAGTATGTATTCCTATAGAAAATTGGAAGCTTAAGTAGATTGGGCCAAATGAGGGTGTGTTGGTGCTATGCTGTTACATAGTCTTAATAGACAAATTGTATATTGTGTAAGTCATGGACATACATTGAGATACAGCGAGACATGGAAATATAGTTATTGTACAAAAAAGGCTAGAATTATGTGTGGATCTTAATCTACATGCCAGTACTTCATACTTTTTCCTGTATAGTGTAACAAACAGAGCATGTTACTATTATTATTATTATCATTATTATTATTATTATTATGTTTTAATGTAAATGAGTTTAGGTCCAGATTCTGTTTTGTCAGGTGATAGTGCTGGGATTTCCTGGGGGTCTGTGAACACTTGGAGTCTTAGCGTGAGGTAGCGTGAGGTATAAAGTAGCAGCTAAACCAGCTAACAACTTAGCATGTGTTTTTTGAGCGACGTTACAATACAATTGGCTGCATTATTGGTGCAAGAAGAAATGAGCGTTGAATTGTAATGAAAGTGCTGGGAAGCAACATGTGGTGATAGGGAGCTCCACAGTGTAGCCGAAGTGCTGCTGCAGGATAGCGCTGTGATACATAAGTCTATAGGATTTTAACTTTAATGATAATCATAATGTTTTGAAAATCTCTCAAATAAATTCCATAAAATAGGATATACACCATCATACCATGTGCAAGCTATATCCTAAAGCTGATTTTGATCTGACAAACAGATCGATTTGCATCGTGCATTGTGTTCTGCATTCTGATTGGCTGAACAGTCTCTTCGCCTCTTCTCTACCCGTGCATCAATATTGTTGCGGTTTAATATGTACACGTACGTAAAACAGCTTGCCAAATTTCTGTATGTGCAAATTCTCTTGCAATTTCAAGTTTCTCTAAAACCCATAATGCCGACAAAACGTTCTGCACCGACAAAAACGTACTTTACTAAATTTATTTATGTATTTTTTTTTTCATGATCATTTTTCATTTTCTCCCGTTCGAATCGGCGGGGCGGTGCTGATCTCCGCAATTTGAAGCCTTCAGTTCACATTCATGATTCAAATTATTATTTGACAGTACAGTAGTTATTTGTAAAAAAAAAACAAAACAAAAAAAACAACATTTATACAGCATTTTTATTTGTTAAACAAATGCTTGGGCCCGTAAAAAGGGTTTGTTTGAATGTATAATCGAGTATTTAATTGTATAATAATTGTTTTTGGAATTTTTGGAACGTAACCCCGTGAAAAACGAGGGTTCACTGTATAAGCAATTGTCTCTATCTATCATATGGGACCGTTAATCAAAACTTAAACCATAACCTCTCGTGGGAGAAAAAAGAACTTTAGTTTAGGAATACAGAGGGCAGCAGGGCCATGGATGGCATAATGTTGCCCATATTCACATGTCTATACATTGAGTGAGATGATTGAGTGATGTTTATTCTTTGAAATAATCCCTATATTGCATTCAGACCTTGAGTTCTTTTCTCTCTCTCTTTTTTTTTTACTATACATTGTTTCAGCAAGCGGTTGTTTAACATGTACTCACTCATGAGGTGGTGAAAGATCTGTAGAATAACATAGTAGAAAGTACAGAACCGGACCAGAAGAAACTGTAGAAAGCGAAACAAATCAACACAATGGAACAAAGACGTAGAGAGATTGGAGACAGACGGCAGGTAATGGCTCATTCATTATTTATTATGGAGAAAAATGTTGCCTTCCTTATTGAATTATAATGTTAAACACAGATGGTCACTGTTCCCAGATGTCTGTAACAATAACAGTGACTGCGGTGCCATAATGAACGACTAATGCAACAACTAGTACTGATTTGCACATATTAGGTCAAACTAATAGACTGAGCTACTGATGAGTCATCCTTAAAAATTCACTGGTAGTGTGTGTGTGTGTGTGTGTGTGTGTGTGTGTGTGTGTGTGTGTGTGGAGACATTCCTTACATCTTTATATTTCACTTTTTTAAGACATGGAAAGCATCTTAAACTTCAAAGATGAAGTCCAACTCACGTCTTTGTATAATTTTATGAGTGTGTTTGGTTGGTAGTGGGTGTGTTGTACTGGTGGTGGTGGTTAAAGGTGGTGGTGTAGGTGGGGGGTTATGGTGTTGGAGGTGGCAACCCTACCCTCACCTCACTAACTAATCCCCCAGTAACAAAGGCCTGCTTCTCTGCTCTGCTGGACTCTGAGCCCTGCCGGACTTCGCCTCAGCCTCCAGGCCCGAAAACCTGCTGTTTACAATTTCCCTATTCCTGCTTTAAATGTTTCTTCATTCTGCGAAAGAAGAAAGGGAGGGGTTAGATGGAGAGAGAGAGAGAGAGAGAGAGAAAGAGAGAGGCCACAAAGGCGCTGTTTTGTCCGGCGGGAACAAGGGAGCTATTACACGAGAGATGGAGGGAGGAAGGAAGGAAGTAAGGGAGATTCAGGGAGGGGGGTTGAGAGGGTCGGGTGGAAGAGGAGGAGGAGAAGGCCCGTCGGGGATTAGACGGCCAGCTGCTCCCTCAGGGATCCAGACATGAGAGACACTTTTATTCTGACAGGAAGAGTGACTCCAGAGAGCAGAGAAGAAGAGACAGGAAGAATAACCGAAGACAGACAAACAGGAAAAAAGGAAGAAAGAAAGAAAGAAAGAAAGAAAGAGGGGGAAAAAAAGCAAAGCAGAAAAAACAGAAGGACAAGTTTGGAAGAGCTGTCATCTAAGGCGTCTCTTCTATTAGAAGTGAACCATCACACCTGTACATTAGTTATATGTCCCTATTTTAGAGGATGTTGCAAGATGACATAATTAATCCAGCACCTTTGATGTCACTGTTGCATTTGTGGGTTTTCTTGATAAATGAATTTCTCTCTTCTGATCCAACCTGTGATATTTTTATTAGCCACAATGAAGATAAAGAGGAGGTGACATGCAACACCCCAGACTGCTTTCCTTGCCTTTTTGTTTGTAACTCTATGTTGATGTATTTGAAAATATTGGTTTCTATTAATGTTTACTGCATTTTACTTGACTGAGCGTGTAAGCGCTTTTGTGATATTTAAGCTGTAAACCTAGCTAAGTGTTGTTTTTTTATGTATTATATTAAAGTGTTTCAAGAGAAACTTGCATCACATCAACAGAATCCAATCCGATATTTGAACAAATCCCAATTGCGAATGAATATCGGTTTCATCTTTAGAGGAGGAAGTCACCCAGCCTGTTCCACTTTCTTAGTAAGTGAAGGACGATCAATATACATCATAAGGTGTGAATGTGATACAACACGAGGTACACCCCCTGCTGTGATTAAATGTGCTTTCTCTGACACATTTTTGCTTTGAGAAATGAAAGCAAATGTTCACCACAGCTCATTGTTTTCTGATTTAAGGATATATATTTATAAGAATATAAATTTCATACTTGGTAATTAATCAACAAAGTGGACAATAAAAGAAAAAAACTATAATCTACTAGACCACCGGTCTCTCTGCTGTGCTTCACAGCTACTTCCAGTGCTGGAAATAAACTCTGGCATTGGTCGCGGCGAAATGTCTTCCTAGACAAATACAAGTTTAGTTTCCTACAATTCCTACAATTTAATTTGAGAGAGTGTTATTTTATTTCTGTAGGATAGGCATACTGGCGTACGTACTGTTTGTACCTCAGAATGAGAATCATCATATTGTGAAATTATTAAGTAGAAGTTTCACCATGAAAATATATTATCACATATAATAATGTATATAATTTAATATAAACACTTTGAGCGGTCAAACGTCACCACATGGCGGCAAAAAATGCAGTTTTTTAAACCATCTTGACCTGTGCCATCTTAGGAAGGGTCAGAAGTCACCGATCTGTTTAAATCTCAGGCTTTTATGTCTAATTTCCTAGTGTCCAAGACTTTATGAAGCTGAGCTTTTTAATATATTGTTCACAGTTATTGTTATATTGTGAAAAGTGAATAGTGAAAGTCAAGCTTCATTGGCAGCCTAAAAAGAACTTTGTTCCAAGCTTTGAAACTACCAATTTTCCGTCTAAAATGAAGGCAGATTCAGCAGCTACATGGTGCTACAATGTTTTTAGAAACACATTTCCTTTAACCCTTTTTATAGCCTAATATAAGATAAGATTGCCTAACAAGATGGCAGAAGGGTTGTTTTGAAGTGTGCAAGCAGCCCAGCCAAGAGTGAAAGCATTAGTCTAATCTGATGCATCCAGGAAGTGTTTGCGCAACCCTTTTGTCTTGCTCTTGAATCATGAACTCTACCTTTAAGGCACTTTTGAAGGCCAAAGGGGGTCTAGCTCGATTAGCAAAGTCTACCCAATAAAGTGGCTACACAGACAAATTAACTGCATGGAACTACATGTATAAAATCTAAACTTTACCTTTAAAGTATATTTGAATGCATTTTTTAAGCTGTGCTAAAGGCTGCACATGTATATGAGAGAGGAATGTGTCCATCTGGACCAACACGGTGTTGTGAGTGTGTCATGGTTTACAGCCCACAGAAGCTGTACATCTCTTTACAATGAGGCAGGATTGATATCTCCATCAGGCAGCCCAGACGTCCTGCCATCCATGAGACATGAAGCCAACCAGCATGAACCACTATCACAGCCCGTGCAGCGGCGTCCAAAAACGATCAAAATTTCAAACCCAAGGCCTGCAAGAAAGAGGGCGCAGAAAGAGAGTTTTCCCCCTTCCTTCTTTCTACTCTGCCTTTCTGTCTTTCTTTCTCCATATGGCAGCCATTTGTCTGGAGGAGGTCTGTCAGACATAAATAATAGGTTATGAAAAAACAGAAGGAGGGAGGTGAGGAGGGGGGGGGGTGGAGGGGGACGCTCGCTCTCTTCCTGAGGGACGGGATCTCCAGAGGCCTGGTGTCCTTCACAGCAAGAGGGAGAAGGCAGGCTAGAGGGAAAGATAGAGAGAGAGATGGATTGAAGGAGAGATTGGAAGAGAGAGAGAAGGAGGAAATACCAACCAGCAAGTGAAGAGGTCAGTCGGACGAAATACGCAGCAGCCGAACGTCAGAGCAACAACCAGACGCAGTTTTTTGAAGAACAAATTTTTAAATCGAGCAACGGCCCCCGTGACACTGTTTGATCAATCCACTGATCGGGAAGGCAGGAAGAATGGGAGCGAGAAAGAAAAAGAGAGAGTGAAGGAAAGAGGAGGAGGGTGTTTTTGAGATAGGGGAGATAGAGTGCAAGGCAAAGAACATTAAGGCCTTCTCAAGTTTGTGTGCGCTGATTTTCATCTGAAACCAATTAGTTCCAAACCACGAAGACAACACCAAGCCTAGTTTTTAAAAACATCCTCCCTCTCTCTCTCTCTCTCTCTCTCTCTCGCTCTCCCCATCTCCCCCCCCCTCCCATCCATTCATGTGTCAGGCTCTGCAGCTCTCTGCACGGTCTAGACTCCTGTGTGTGCATACAAGCATATGTGCGTGCGCGCATGTGTGTGTGTGTGTGTGTGTGTGAGCGCGTGCACCTAAAGGCATCGTGATTAACATTCGCCCCAATTCGCTGAGGGACACGCATTCTAAGCCCTTCCTTCCTGCTCCAAGTGGAATTCTCATTAGCTGATAACTACTTTTCAAGAGACTGCTGCATTCCTCTGCTGGATACCAGGGGCCTTACAGGACTCGAGAAAACACACACATGCACATGCACGCAAGCACGCGCACACATGCATACACACACACACACGTGCATGCACAAGCACGGACACATAGGCCTATACAAACATGCATTCGCACACTGACAGGCAGAGACACAACTGGATACACCTGCACCTTGTACAGCTTGTAAAAGTGTTTTTTTTTTTTCTTGATTTCACCCAACGTGAGCTGAAAAGTTGAAGAGTTTCACGGCCGCATTGTGCGCTAACAACCCTCATAAAGTCAGTCGTAACCCAAAACTTTCCACAAAAACAGACAGGTGGACAGACAGCAATGATTACTGATACGTTCCTACATAATTCTGCTTTCGCTGAGTTAGAGGAAGAGAACACTTCCCCTTATTAGATTCTCACCAGAAGTATATGGTATCTATTAACATTGAAACCAAAAGCTCTGTTCCAGCATCTCTCACTCACTTCCCAGGACTATGAAGCTGCCAGACAGACTAGACCAGGTTTTTTTTTTGGGGGGGGGGAGTGGAGCGGTGAGTGTGTCTGTTTTTAAGTGGGGGCCGACAGAGGAGAGACAGGGACACCTGGTGCTCAGTTTTCTCATCATCACACCTCATTTGGTTTCATCCCAAATGAGATTTCAACCCAAAGTTCATTTGAACTTTAGGGTGACAGCTGTATTAGATATTGACTAAAATCGGAAGAAGCTTTCAGTTACAACGCCATCAAGAGCGTCGAAATCTGTTGATGAGGAATAGAAATATAGTCATATGTGGCGACAGGAAAAAAAACACACTAAAAAGAGGGACAAAAGTTAGTTTGGGTCTTTTTGTCTGGTCAGGGTGAAAATGTGCAAAAGGTGCTCAGCAAGAGATTAGTCAAGAAACGACCATCTGTCTCATATTCTTCTTGCGCTGCATATGTCAACTTACCTCACCTCCTTTGCCTCGCCATCTGCCTTTTTGCTTACAGTCGCGTCTGCATGAAGCGTTTTGTTTTACAGCATTAAATACTCCAACAAACCCTCCGACTTCTCTTGTGCTCAGAGTGCACCACAAGCTCCTTGTTTCATGTCAACACAAGTAGCTATTAATTTATAATGTGTAATGCAGAGTGGCCAGTTTATTACTGAAAGTAAAGATGAAACGTCTTTGGCTAAACGCAGAAATCGCATTAATAAAAGGGCACAACACATGTTTTACATGTGTTGACTCTAACCTCGATGCAAAGACAACAGGTAGTTAACACCTGATCCCATTGCAGGGTCTATAGATGTTTTTTTTTTCTATAAGTCCCGTAAACATGTTTCTTTTTTTATACTGCATTCTGACAATACATATTGTCGATACATTTCCTGTTGTTTAAGTATCTTGGCACAATTCCTGACTTTTACACCCTTCATCCATACATGAAACACAACACATACATAAACAATAAAGTAATAGTTTAATAAAAATGTAATTGTACACCACCTTTCTTATAGAAATGCATCTCAAAGCTAAAATACCAGTATAGATGTTACTAAACATAATGAACATACATAAAATTAATATATATAATAAAAGGGTGAAAGCTATGTAGTTATGTATTTTGAAAAATTGAATTGAATTGAATTGATCTTGCTTTTTTTTATAATCAGAGAAAATTTAAGTGCCGAGCGATTCTTCCAAGTTGGACTCAATGGGTTTCCATTTGGGCTTCATTTCTTTATTCAGCCATACTAAGATTGGTTTCATCTGTGCTGCATAATAGTAATGAATTAAATTAGATAATATAAATCCCCCTCCTTCTTTCATTTGTTGCAGAATTTTGAGTTTTGACTCTTGATTACTTTTCGTCTCATAAATTTTCTCAGCAGTTCTTCGTAAACTTTGAAACATGCAGGTGTTATGTATACAAGCAAGTTCTGGAATAGGGTTAGAAAGCAGAGCAGAATATTCAGTTTGATAATGTGATTTTTTTTTCCCACAGTAAACTTAAAGGTAACATTTCCCACCTGCTCAGATCTTGCTTCACTGAGTTCTGAAAAATTCCATAATTACAGCGATGTAGGTGTTCCAAGTATCAGGTATGGTTACTAAAATCTGTCCCGTTTACACTCTTGCATTTGTTTCTTAATGCACTCTGTTAATCAATTTTATAATTAATAATATATTGAACTTAATATTCATTAATGTAAATTTACACACCTTACTGCACTTATTTTTTATCTTCTCTCTCTTGTCTTGTAGGCCTACATGTGTCAGCAACTGCCTGTAAGTCACAGTTTGTCTCCTTCTGTTATCTACCTGTAGGACTGATAAAGGCCAGTAGCTCTGTAATGGGCCAGTGTTGCCACCCACTTAGCTCTCATTCAGTCATTTGTCTGGCTCCTTCCCCTCTCCAGGAACACTTCCCCTCAGCCTGTAAAATGATCACCGGATGACTACTTGATTTCCCTCTCTTTTTCTCTGTCTACTCTCCTTTCCTCCCTTCCTCTCATCTCCTCCACTCGCCCCTTATTTTCACTTTCTCGACCCCGCCGCCGCTCTCCAGCTCTCCCACCCCTTCCCTCCCGACATGTAACCTTAATTCTCTCAGTCGTCCCTCTCCCTTTCTCCTCCTCCATCATTTTGCCTTTTCTTCCGTTGCTCTTTTCCTCCCTAAAATGGATGCTGCTCCCCTGGGAGTGGTCAGCAGCGAGCAGGGGAAGGAGGAGGCACTTACTGTAGAGTCAGCTCTGGTGCCTAAATACTGATGCTCCTATAAAAGAAGGTGGTTAATTCACAGAGGAGTATAAAGATGATCAGAAGTGCTGCAATGGTGCTGAAATTACTTCTTGCTCCTTAATTAAACATGATCAACACAGTTTGTTTAACTGCCACAATACAGCCAAGCTCATATGATGAAATCATGTTTTCTTTTTTTACAAAATCCATTTAATAATTGATTATTGACAATAGTATTTACTGTCATAATCTCAGTGTATGACAGTAGCGGACTTCCTGATGGAAAAAGCCATAAAACTAACCCAACCAATCATCCATCTATCAAACTTATAATACCCACATTCCTAATAAAACTAGGAGTTGATAGTGATATCTGAAAGAGCCACAGGCCTGTGTCCGAGACTGGCCTAGTTTTAAAGAGTGCAGGAATTTTGGCTTTCACTCTGACTAGGTAAATCTTTTATGGAAGCAGGTTTGTGGTTTTTGCCAGCACTCAAGCTGAATTTTATGGAAGGAAGTGCACATTCCATAATTTATGTTCTAAACTAACATCAAAAGTTTCTATCCAGGGCTCACCTTTTGCTTGTGAGCGTTTTTTGTATTTAAAATTGAAATCCATCTACTGTTAATTCTACTCCACTGTATATCTTTAATCTCCCTTTTTTCTCAGATTTCTATCAACACTCTTCTACTTCTACTTCAGGTAGGTGGCTACACTCTAAAAAGTGTGACTGGGCTTAATTAATATTTACAAAATAAATACTAGTAACTATAACTTGAAAAAAATGACTGTGTGAAGTTTGGCATATCATTATGCTGATTTATTCAAATGTGAATTATCAACCAATTGAATTTTACTCATTTTTGTTTGAATAATATCAGCTGAAAATAAATGAGTACAATTTAATTATATTTTATCAGGAAGGACAACAATGTTGAATAATTAATAAATTTTACTCAATGGGGGCTCATTGGTTTCAATCGTCATACGCTTCCGCCAGAGACGTTCTACTTCCGCCCAGATATTTGCAGCACGAGGACTTTGCAGCACGAGGACTTCGAAGTTTTCTACAGCCGATGTCGACTGCCGTTGTCTCAAGGTAAGAGGCTTCAATAACAACAATTTATAGCTACTTTTCCAAGCAGTTGAACATTTATTTGGAATACCGCGAGTTACCTAACAAGTTTATTGGCAGTAGGCTGTTACTAGCGAATTTAATAGATAAGTCGCCAAGAGTGTAAAAAGTTAGCCTACACCCCTCCCCCACCGTAACACGCGGTATACAAACGCTGTTCTAAGAGGTGAGTAACACGATAACGTTATATTTGTGTAGCTATCAAAAGCGGTAAAATGACCAGCTTTTCTGCTTGGTTGGCGTCGGTTGCGGGCGGCGGCGGCAGTGACAGTGATGTGGCGCGGGTGGGGAGGGGTAATTAAACACGGCATTTTCTTGTTCGTTCTTTTTCCTGTTTGTGTTTGGGTGTGTTTTTCACTGCTAAGGGGTACAGATATCTTACCGTGCATAAATAAACATACAAGAGTTAAATAAAAAAAGTACTCGGTCACAGTAGTTGCGGTCCGTTTCCGTTGCCAAGGAAACATGAAGCTCTCGCCTGTGCGCCGTTTGGACCCGAGTGAAAGAAAAGACACGTTAAGACATCTTAATGCAACCATAGAACTTAGAAAATAAAACAAACGTCAATATTTCTTGGCAACGGAAAGCGACTTGCAGCGTTTCTCTCGTGGAATTATTTGAAGGTGTGTATGTGTTTTGATATTGACAGCATTTTTCTATGCATTTGTTTTGTGGATTTGAGTCTTTGCTCCTAATTTGTTAGGCTTTCTCATTTGTTTGCTTGTTTCAGGGTGGCTGTGTTTTAAAATATTATATTATTATAATCCAATCTTCTTATATAACTATGCAAAGGTTTAAGATACTGTCGATTATTTGGTGTTCTCTAGAATAAAAGTTCATGTAGTAAGGTAGGCCACTGTAACCAATGATTCTTGCACTTTCCTACTTGCCCTCCTGTGTGTGTGTGTGTGTGTGTGTGTGTGTGTGTGTGTGTGTGTGTGTGTGTGTGTGTGTGTGTGTGTGTGTGTGTGTGTGTGTGTGTGTGTGTGCAAATGAACAAATGACCATATGGTGTATATGAATAAGTGGTAACCAGTGTGGCGGTGTTATCACTGGCATACGTCTTTTTTTTTTTAAATCCCCCTCTACGAGGAACATAAAAACAAATGCTATCATTACCATTCAAACAATTATTGGCCTCGCTGTGTATACAATATCAAGTGTAAAAAATTTTAGCAAGTGTAAACTTTTATTTTTGGCTTGATTTTCATGTCCTCTGCTAAGTTTTGTGCTTAAAATATTAATTCATTCAAATGAATTAAAGCTATGCATTTCTTTCTAGGTGCATAAGGAATCTTATCATTGCTTCAAGGACCACAAAGGCCACAGGTATGTATTGCACTTACCATACAACGTGCTGTTATGCTATATGCCACATACAGTATGTTGTTAAAGCTTTGTTCACTGAAAATGTTTTCCAAAGATATGTAGTTCATGATAACATTTGTTTGTACCTACTTTTTGCGAAGATTCAGTAGATGGCAGACAAACTATATAAATGTACAAGACTGAAAAAGAACAAACTCTAAAATAAAGGGTCCTCGATTTTTACTGTCACTTTACGTTATGTAATATAGTTAATATGACCTTTTTTTCTCATTACTGTAGGTTTTTGCCTATGGGATGGCAGTGTAAAATCTGCAAGGATTTTTCTGCAACAAAAGGGAAGCTGCTGAAGCATTACAGACTACAGCACGCAACATTTGGTCGTGGACAATCTCAGCCATGTCTCTATGGTAGTTGCCCTTGCACATTCAAAACACAGAGTGCACTTCGTACACATTTGTCCAGGTACCATGCAGCTACAGAAAGTCCACAGCCAAATATTATCTCCACTTTTAAGTGTTTAGTTTGTGATGCTATTTGTTCTACTGAGAAGGACTTCTTTCAGCATATTGGAAATCATCTGAAAGGCCACGAAACTGTCTTTTGTGTATTTGAAGGGTGCAATTTTCGGACAAATATTTACAATACATTTCTGAAACACAAAAGCAGAAGACATCAACCTTATTCTTTAAATGATTTTAAGCAAGCTGTGTATGAAACACACTTAAATCAAACTACAGACCTCTCTGATATACCAGATGACAGTGCTGATGAGGGAACAAGTTTAGATTGTGATCCCAAATGTGCATCAGACCTAGTCTTGAAAAGAATTGGTTTGCTTCTGCTGAAGCTAGAGGCTGTCTGTAATGCATCTGTGAGGTGCATTGATGCGTTGGTTGAAGATCTTCTCTTCATTTCATCTTCAGCATCTGTAGCTGTTGTTAGAAATACACTTGATTCAAAATTGAGATTAAATGAATGCACTGTAGACCAGGCCATCATTACTGACTTGGCAGAACAACTGTGCAACTACCATCCCATTAGTACAGCACTAGGAGCAGGTGGTCCTCTTAGTTCAGCTTTTAAAAGAAGAAGGTATTTTAAGGAGCATTTCCAGTGTGTTGACCCTGTCGAATATATTCTTGATATTCAAAGGAACAAGACCTTTCAGTATGTGCCCATTCTCAAAACTTTGCAGGAAATTGTGAAGAATAAAGACATTGCAGAGCAAATCTTATCAAGGTGTTTAAACAGCACTGGATATATTAAGTCAATTTTTGATGGCAAATTTTACAAGGAAAATGATTTTTATGCTGGAGAGGAAACTCGTCTCTCAATAATTCTTTATGTCGATGATTTCGAGGTCTGTAATCCTCTAGGGACATCAAAGAAAAAACATAAAATTACAGCCATTTATTGGGTTTTGGCAAATTTGCGATCAGAGTTACAATCTGAATTAACTTCGATACACCTAGCCTTACTATGTAAAGCTGTTGATGTTAAACAGTTTGAATATAAAGTTATTTTAGAACCGCTATTGAAAGATCTTTGCACTCTAGAACAGGAAGGAATTTTCATTCCCCATGCTGGAAAAACTATTAAGGGGACAGTACACTGTGTTGCAGCCGATAATCTCGGAGCTCATTCAATAAGTGGACTAGTAGAAAGTTTCAAAGGGCCATATACCTGTAGGTTTTGTCTAGGACATTCTTCCAAATACCAGACGCATGAAGTGCGAGGTGGGGCATTTCCACCTCGTACAAGGGAAGACCATAGTTTGCATGTACAAACTATCAGACAAGATTCCAGTTTAACACATTTCTTTGGTGTAAAGCGGTCATGTCCACTGACTGACAAATTAAGTCACTTTCACTTTGTCTCTGGGTACCCACCGGATATCCTGCATGATATCTTTGAAGGAATTGTTCCAAGAGAACTAGCATTGTGTATTCAGGTCTTCATTAAGAAGAAGTACTTTAATTTAACTCAAATTAACAAGTTAATTACACATTTCCCCTACAAGGATTCAGATAAACGCAATAGTCCCCAGGAAATCCCTCAAAATTGCATAAGGCACAAATCTATAGGAGGTAACGCCCATGAAAACTGGGCCTTAATACGGTTGTTGCCCCTTATTGTTGGTTCACTGATACCTGAAGGCGATTCTGCTTGGCAGGTTCTTCTGACTCTAAAAGATATTGTTGAATTGGTGGTTGCCCCTGTTCATACACCAGAGACAGTTGCATTCCTGGACTTTAAAATATCTGAACATCGTGACAGATTTTTGACAGTTTTTCCAGAAGAGACGCTGATACCCAAGCACCACTTTTTGGAGCACTACCCTAAATTGATCCAAGAATATGGGCCTCTGGTTGGTGTATGGACAATGCGCTTTGAGTCGAAGCACTCGTTTTTCAAGCAAGTTGTAAGACACTCTAGCAATTTCAGGAATGTTTTGTTGACCCTTTCGACACGACACCAGATGATGATGGCGTACCACCTGCAGACAGATGGTGGAAAGCAGGCACTGTCAGTTGCTAAAATATCTGAGGTGCCTGTAAATGTGCTGCATCCAGATATACAGGAAACCTTAAAAGAAACTACACCACTCCTGTCTACCGTGCTGTTAGCCAGGACTGTCACCTGTTATGGAACAAGATACAATGTTGGGATGATCCTTTCCTATGGTTCCACAGGCGATCTTCCTGATTTTGCTGAGATTATTCAGATTGCCATTTTGGACAATTGTGTACACTTCATTGTAAAGTTACTTACAGCCTGGTATGAAGAGCATCTAAGGTCTTTTCAGTTGGAGGAAACTGGGAAAATGGCACTTTGGGAGCAGCAGAAACTTGGCGATGTCTACCCCTTGGCTGCATACAGTGTGGGCAGAAAACGCTTGGTTACACTCAAACGTCACATCTGTTGCTCAATTTAGGTAAAATACATTATATTGAACTTAAAATATGTACTTGTACCATGTTATCTGTATTCTGGTCCATCTAAATGGGATTATAATTTTGGGCAATTTAGGGTTATAATTAGTTAATAATTTATTTATTATAATTCTAATACATATATTAAGATTCCATAATTCAAATGTCCCACTAATAAATATTAAATTGTTTGGTGTTGATTCTTACAAATAACAATATACATATATAAATTGATAAATTAAAAGGTAAAATTATTTTTGGAATATTTCATACTTTCCATATATGAATGGCTAATGGTTTCATGTCAAAATGAAATTTAAAAATATGTAAACACTCACTATTTAAACTTTTAATTCATAAAACTGAAAGGGATCCAACACATATATATCTAATGTATCCGTTACTAATATGAAAATGCAAAAAAAGTTCCATTTATTTTAAATTTTGCCAACGATTCATCATATGATGACAGAATTAAGAAATAATTGTATTTGAAAATTTACTTGCATTTCAGTCGTTAATATTCTGAGTTTGTTTTTTTCTGGTGACATTCTAGGCTCTTTTATCATTCACTGCACGTGTGGTCTAAGCATCTCCTTTTTCCTGTTCTTGTCAGTCTGGCAGAGATGGAGGAAAAACTGCGAGTAATAATTGACGACCAAATTGAGAAGTTGGTCCTTCCATCAGGAATCCCACCAACTGTAGAGGAGCTGCAAACTACAGTGAAAGAGAACTTTGGAATTTCTGAAGAGTTCAGTCTTCAGTATTTGGATTCAGAATTTGATGATTACTTCACTCTGAAAAAAACGGACCAAATTAAACACAAAGATACAATTAAGCTTGTCTATGCTGCACCGATTTTTCTTACAATGCAGCAAGTTAATAAAAGTTTGGACGGGTCATTTGGTCAACAGTCAACAGACTGTGATGCAGTATCTTATGCAGAGTCAACTGCAGAGTCAGCTGTATCAAATACAGAGTCCTCTGCCGGAACATCATCTTCACTGGACACCATTATCCTGCCGAGACGAAGCACTGAACGATGTCAGCCATGGCCAAAGCAATTCCCCATTCCACAGTTCGCATATGAGACTGAGATGTACCTTGAAAGAGCTGATGAAGACTACAGAAAAAATGGAACACTTTTGACTGCCTCAAAGGTCAAGACAGACATATTGGAGAAGCTGGCAGAAACCATATATATGTATACAGCCTATCCATCAGGTGCACAGATATGTGATGTTGCTGAGGCACTTGTCAACAAATATCCTTGTCTAAAGGAACCAGGCTCCTTCTCAGGTTACTATGGCTGGCAACAAAGCCTCAAATACAAGATGGCAAATTATCGCACCAAACTCAGAGGCTACGATATTCCTGAGGTGATGTGCAATTCCTTGAAGCGCAAGAGCCCTGCAGACCAGAAATCTGCCAAGAATGTGAAAAAACCTCGAAAGGCAGAAGTCAACTACCTCCCACCTTACCCAGCAGGAGAGGATGAGGAAAGTCAAGAACAGGAAAGGATTCAGTTACTAACTGAAGTAAGGAAAAGAGACAACAAAATAATCAAAGAAAAGATGGACAAAACCTTTGCACACCGAAGAAATGAAATTATTAACCAGTCACCCACCATAGAGGACATCAAAGCCAGATGGCCAGCTTTATTTGAGGCATCTAATGTGAGTTACATGTTATGATAATCAGAAATATTCATTTGCAATTGTGAGCGGTCAGCTACAAAATATACTAAGTTACTGTCATTTCATATATCTTGTTTTTAGGTATTGTCAAGATCAAATATGGTAACGGGTATATTGTTTGTGTCTTAGATCCAGGATGAGTTTCACAGAATTACAACAGTACACCTGGAAGCAAAATTCATGTCCAAGCTGGATGAATACTCTCCCAGGCTTCTGAACCTCTTCCACTCAAAGGGCGGGACCATGGGATTGAGGTTGAAGACTATCCTACTGAAGGTATCCTGTGTTTGGCAATGTTGTTTTTCTTATTTCAATTACTAAATCTGCAGCAGGAAATTTTAACCTTTCATCGTGTGTAAACATGTGACCATTTAATTAGTCCATTTGTAATGTTTTCACTTTGTACATTGATTATAAATAATGTGCTCTTACACTTACATTACTCTGCTCTTACCAGTGTATTTTCTGCAAAGGTGTAAACTTCTAGCTGCCACTCACCCCTATTTTTTTAGCTTCTTTAACATCAGCAATTTGTGAAATTGCCTACTTTGGTAGTCTCTCCATGAGTTAAAATGGAGTTAGTGCTATTGCCTGTCTTCTTCTACTGTAAATATTAAGGTAGAACCAGAAGCAAAGCTTATAGGGAAGCAGCTAGTTTGCCCATCATGAAATATAATATCAATTTATCTAATTTCAGGCTCCTAGCAATCCTACCATCAATGTAACCAGAGACATTGTCATCCGGTGCCTGATGGTGTACGTTGGGGAATCTGATGATAAGCTCTTTAAAGAGTATGATGTAAGTTGAAAGGTGTCTTTACATATATATATTTAGGATCATCTCTTTTAGCTGTACAATCTAAAATGTTCTTGTTTTCCTAGGATGCAGATGAAGACAATGTGGCACAGGACCTTGCTCTCCAAGGGATGAAAATCTACAGCATCCAGACCAATCTGTCAGAAGGTACAGAGGACATTGGAATCGTGATAGATGGAATAAAGGTCCTGAACGCTCTGGGTAACTTTCCGAGGGCTTGTGCCATGCTCATTGGTTTCATGTATGCGGTTAATCTCGCCTATCCCAAGGAGCTTAGGTACACTTTTGAAGCCTTCCAGAAACTTTTCCTCGAACTGGATTGTTCAAAGCTTTCCCCGAAGGTTAACAGCCTCAAGAGCAAGCTACTGGCTTGAGGGAACCCTGTACTAGAGTGCTCAGAAATTCTGTGCTGCAGTTCAATTGTTCAGGTCTTGTTCAGAAAAAATATGTTCTCCATACTCATTTGAAGGGTGTGATGTTATACTTACAACTGCCACAAGCAACTGTTTTTGTAGTTTGGTATTCCAGAAGTAATAGGAAAATAATAATTCTACATTATAACCAGGACAGTGAGAGTTGTGTCAATACAGAGCTTCTTGATGTACTATGAGTACAAGCTGTGCTGATCTGACACTGCTGCGCATTGGATTGGCCTGCCTCATATAGCAATTGCATCTATTTTTCTCCAGAAATATTTTTATCACTTTGCTTGCAGGCCACAAAGTTCCTGCCATTCTGGAAAGAAAATGTGGAAATACACATCACCTGTTTTATCTGATGTAGTTTGTGGGTCTTTAATAAGTAAATAGTTAAGTCATTGTCAGATGGTTTACTTCCAAGCATCCTCAGAATTTCAGTGTTGTAGTTATTTACTCTTTGTGTGTTAAGGAAAAACAAGTAATTTTATTTCATTTTAACTGGCTTCTGTTATGTACATATGTTGCATACTTAAATAGATGTTTATAAATTTGCACAAATTCATGATTTGAGTGCCACTTTATTTAGTCAAGTACTAATGCAAATATAGTACTAGTCAAGACAGCAAAGTTTTGATTTCTTTTAACGGTTTAAACCATATTGGCCTTAAGAATTTCAGTGTTTTGTTTACTGTCTAAAAACACATAAGACCAAACCTTGATTTGCACTTAAATGTTTTTTCACAATGCTCACAAGTGATGGGCAGAGGTCATAGGTTATTTTACACTGAAGGAATTTCTAGATATCTCAACTATTTACATAATAGATTGCTGGCATGTATATCCCTACTGTATGCATTGTTCTTTTTCAGCCTTGCTCCCTATTCTATATTATATGTTTGTATTTGGGCATTTTAACAAAAAGAACATTTTGTAAAATGTTGAAAATATATGTGGAAAGTTTTACTAATAAATTGTTAAACTGTTAAATGTTTTCCGACATTGTCAACTGACTTGTAAATTCTTGGAACAAGAAGGCACCGTATTAAGTAGAATAAACTTAAAAAAATTGTGGCAACAAAGTGACAATCAATAATATTAAATAGATTTTAAGTAATGTGGTACCAGTTATAAGTTGATATAATTGATTTAATTTATTAAATTCAAATCATTCTTATCCAGACATTTAGAAGGATAGCCTTAATTCCACCCACAAAATTAGTAAATATAAATCAATATCATCCAGATATTTAGTAAATAGAAATCAATTTCTTCCAGATAATAAGTAAATATAAATGAATGTAACTTAATTAATTAGTAAATGTAATTGCCTTTTTACAGATATTTAGTAAATCTAAAATACTTTTTCTCAGATATCTAGTAAATATTATTCAGTAATCACTTTGAAACTGATTTGGATTTACTCAACATTTGCCATATTATTAGTAAATCCTAAATATTTCAGCCAATGATTTCATTAATTTTTATTTAATACTTTTGTTTAAGTTTAATTAATTAAATCAATAGTTTTTAATCAAAGTCGAACAATTAAAATCTATTCAATTATATTAAGTGTCACTTTGTTGCCATAATTTTTTTAAGTAGACAATGGTCAAAATTTTTACAGTGTACACTAAAGGGACATGTACACTCATGGTTCTTTTCAAACTCAATTCACACTTAGTGCATCCACTAAGTCTTAAGTGTCCAGACCATGCATGCCGGCAAACATGTGTGAACATGTTCATGTAGCAGACACCCAAATGTAGTATAAACACCCATGTCTGTGTTCATTTTGCTGTACACATGTTTAGTGTCTGTGTCAAATGAGATTTTGAGCACTATTTGTACTGTTTTTTGTCTTGACTTATCCTTTGTTTATGTGCTTTGCTTTGCATGTTAGTTTGCTTTGTGTTTTCTTTGCACGTGTTTGTTGAATCTGTGATTATCACTTACCACACCTGAGCACAGTATTGCCAACTGACCAATCCCTGCAGAGCCTAGTGAGCACAAAAGTGGTCCCCGTCCTCCCCAAAGCATTGTTCCCCTCTAGGCATGACATGACCTAGCAGGCACGACCAAGGAACCGGCAGGAAAACCACAAAGGGCCAGACTGAGCTGCAAGGTGTCCTCCTTGGAACCCACGGACCACAGGAGCCTGAAGCACAGCAGCCTGTGTCCGTTTGGCGTGAATATTCCTGCCTGGGCTGGTAGCATGTAGTTACCGCCTAGGAAAACTGTGAGTTTCTATTAGCATTGTTTTGTGGCAGACACCAGGAGGGCGATGGGTGACAGAGCTGATGTATCTGCGGGATACTGGTAGTTGTTGTCTATTTCCCCAGGACCAGCAGAGCAAAATAGAGAAGGCCACAAGTGCATGAGGAACAGACCACTAAGGACTTCATAGGCATTTGTTACAAACAGTAATGGACTTCTTTTACTCACCTTTAATGTAGAGTTCCTTCATTGCGCATTATTTAGTTTAAGCTTCACGAATCTAACCGATGAGCGCTCCACAAGTAATAAATATGAAATGAAATGATCAAATTCCCATTTAATACTAATCTACACATCTAGAAATCATTGACAAATGTGTCAATGATAACGGCTAAACTATGACTTTGGCTTATGGATGTATAAGACCTGGATATGGTGCCACCTTTCAGCTATGACCTATTTGGTTATAACCCATATTAATTACTAACCTTTATATTCTATATTTTGAAGTCACTGACATTTATTCCTCCAAAAACAGTCAGAAAATCTCTGGAAAAGTCCCAGCATGATGTCACAGCTGTGTATGTGCATTCCCAAAGTGCAATTGTACTGTGTTGGAGCTCTGAACATTTTTTTTTATGAATTCATTTTTTTAAAAAAATGATCCGAACAATTTTTAATGTGGTCGGTTAAGTGAATTAAATGACTCAAAGGTGAGTTTTTTCATGGTTTTGCACGTTCCCAGGCAAGCAACTTCTATTGAAATGATTGGCAGCCATTTTTCAGCCTGGTATCCAATTCTTATAATACATCCATGGGGTAAATAGCCTGTTTCTCAAAAACACACCAGATATTGTGGCCGCATTACTTTCTGGTCTGTTCAGGATATCGTTAATGCCAAGTTTTTGGTTATGTGGTTTCCCGTCAGTGCAACACGATCATTCTAGAACTAAGCTTTTTGCTTCGTTTTGGACAAAGCTACAAGGAGACTATGCTGATCCTCAGAACATGCAGCCAGCGAGCCCTGCACCGATCCTGAGCCCGGTGCCCCTGTTGTTGCGTGATCAGACAGGCTCAGGGGCCCCCGGTCGCACTGGCTGACTCCACTCCTTTTCAATGGGGTCTTCCGCTGTCACAGTCACAGCCATGGCCCTGGATTCTGGGACGCACATATACACATTATAAACAGTGCCCTACCCCTCCACCCGCATGTGCACACACATTCACAGGCATCAGGGGTGGTAGAGGGGGGTTGTGTGTGTGTGTGTGTGTGTGTGTGTATTCTCCGGTCGGGGATAGCCCCGACCGGAGGCACGCTTCTAGACTTGTGGATGAGGCAGAAAAGCCATTATGGATTGTTATGGTTGGCTGATCGCTCCCTTTCAGCTGCTGAGCTGCACACAAAAGCGGCAGGCAGAAGCTAAAATAATGGATCTCTTTTCTACACACCCCCTCCGGAGCGTATCTGACTTCATGTGATCACGAATGCATGTTGGGAGGCGAAGGGGAGTGTGTGTGTGTGTGTGTGTGTGTGTGTGTGTGTGTGTGTGTGTGTGTGTGTTGTTTGCGTGTGAGTGCATGTGTGTGCCCGTTTGAACGTGTGAAAGAAAAAGAGAGACCATGAGAAAGGAAGAATGCAATATTTATTAATCTGTCCAAATGCATGTGGTCAAGAAATATAAAAATTTCATTGACAAAAATGTTCATGGGAGTTGATGCGCTAAAGGTATTAGTATGATCCTCAGGTGTTACCAGGGAAACAAAGCTATATTTAGTAAAACACACACATGGTCTCTCTGTCTCTTACTCACACACACACATACATATTCACACGTAGATGCATGCATGCATGAGTGTGGACACAAACTCCCACTCATACATGAAAAAAGCATCCACATCCTTGTGAATGAGCTGCCGCACTGCCCTGTTTGCTTAAGCTGAATTGTGGTACTGAAAATGGACGTTCTTTATTAGTCACATATGATCACAGCATAATCGCTTCACAAAATGTGTCAGCACAGAGCCAGTTTGGACTCATTGATGATTTTCAGTGCCACTACGAAGCAAATGTCTTCCTTAGAAATGCATAGATTGTGTGATTCACAGGCATTAAAGACCTCAATATATGTTACTGTTTGTCCTTGGACGACATTATCCATTATTGCTACTGTAAAGCAATGACAATAGCACATTGGCTCTTGTTATGTTATATCATTGGGCTTCAGTGACATTGAGGGGAGTTGCATCCATCTATCCATTAATCTATAAATAGACCTAGAGCCTGCTGGTGCTCTTTTCCAGAGCAACCACATCTTGTCACTCTGAAAGACCACATGGCTGTTCTTGTCCTTGCCAGAATCAAACCTGTGACCTTTTAGCCCAACTAACGGGACCTTGTAAAAGGACTGTCTCTGTATACCACGTAGCATGCATTTTTCATTTAATGTTCTAATTTGTACCACTGCTGTAGAAACCTGGCTCCAATTGACTCCCATAAATAAGGTTTTCCCTAGAAATACTAAGTCAATTTGGTATCAATTGCTAAATAAGGGCCTATGGGCATGAGCTAAAAATAAAAATTCTCATCCGGACAAGATACTGTCAGGCTCCACATCTCCGCCCACAGCAGCAGCAACCATAATCATCATCCAGGGGGACAGATCCAATGTCCAGGGGGACAGATCCAGTGTCCAGGGGGACAGATCCAATGTCCAGGGGGACAGATCCAGTGTCCAGGGGGACAGATCCAATGTCCAGGGGGACAGATCCAAGCATCCCTTCAGCACAGGTTGCTTCAAGTCTACCCAGCAGGGGACCCAGCCTCAGTCCTATACATCCTTTTTTACAAAGGGCATAAACAAAGTGCAAACAATTTGGATGAATGAAATCCACAAACACAAAGTGTCTCTCATAACCATAGCAACACACGTGAGAGGAGGGGGTGAGACAGTGTACCGTAAGCTAGCATTTGCTTCGGTCCAAGGTAGCACAGTGTGTGTTTTACAGTGTGAAATCTGCACTGAAAAAAGCCATTTTTGGGCTAACCCATTTTTTCTTTGCTGTGAAATGCAAGAAAGCCAACTTTCCAACTCAGACATTTTTTTCATTTCAAGTCTTGTTGTGGCTGTGTTTCTGACTTGAGCTGGAGTCTACACAGGTAGGTTTTAAACAACCTTTATTTTATTTATTTTAATGCTAAAATTTTATTTTGAGTTGTGTCGTAATGGCGAAATCAACCTATACATTTTCAACATTTAAATACAAAGCTTTTAGGTCCTTAGCACACTAGTGGCTAACTGATGCTAGCAGCGCTGTACACAATAGCTTGTCTGGGCAAATCCCATTCAAATAGGATGGCATGTTGTCTTCTGACTGGTTGGTATTGTGTTAAAATTCAACTATCATCTTGATTCCTATTGTCATAGCAATAGCAAATTTTCAAGAGAGTTAGCACAAAACAGTTAAAAACTATTACAATGTAAAATCATGTGTTAGTAGAACTTACTTAGTTAATACAAATCAGAATTCGGAGCTAAGCAAAATCAGAAGCAAAACATAAAATATTTAGTTTAATTGCCCAATTTAATTTTTTTTTTTAAAGTTTGTTGCCTTGAAATTTTAAGTTGACCCAACTTTTCTTTTTTTTTCAGTATGGCTGAAAATGGATAAGAAGGCAACAGATACAAGAAGCAACTCAAGGCTTCAAACTCGATCAAACAAGAACATCCAGGTGATGTCATACCTTGCAACGTCCATTGCTATATATAGTTTACAGTCTGTAGTCATTGTCAAAGTCAAAAAAAAGGCTGTGTGTAAAAAAAGAAACCAGCAGCATATAAATAACCAGCAGTGCATGGAATGCATCAAAGCACATGCAGCCATTTTTTTTGTCATCTCATTGGGATACATTTTCATTACATCGCTTCTACCGGCTTCTTCTTTCTTCTGTCTGTATGACGTGTCAGACGTTTAGATTTATCACTTCATGATTGTCTACATGACAGCTTGGCTTTAATCAGAATGGAAACATCAGTGGAATTATCACTGCTGACGAGGATCTTGACATTTGTCACTCATCTAATCAGTTATGAGAAAGCACAGTGTGTTTCTGTGTAGTCAATATCACAAAGTGGTATCTCAGTCCGCTGGTCATGTTAATTCCTTTGCTTTGAACATCTCTTCCATGTGAAGCACTCATATCGAAATATAAAGATGAAGATCAAGATAAATCACAGCAATGGCGAGAACACTGTTTGGTAATTTACATTTACATTACATTTAGCAGGCATATTTCAGTGTATAGTTGACAGTACACCATTTGTTTCAGCAGCTATTGAAACACGTTGGTATTATGGTCTGGACCCACTTCTTTTGCTCTTTTCCACCCATTTGGAGAGAGCTGGGTTGACTCTATAATCAAACAGTTATTTCCTCCTATTGTGTCTGACTCAAACACTCACGCACACAATTGACTGTAGGTGATGAATTTTCCAGTGAACTTAATGTCTATTTCCACTAAAGTGACGTTAATCATAATCTATTTTTATCCTTTTATCAGCTGAGGGTTAAGTATAGATATTTGTTTTGGAACAGTTGTTGAGTTTTCTTTTTTTTATGGTAAATCAGCATTACTCACTCTGTTGGCCTTCTCCCTATCTCAAAGACACTTTTTAAAAGATATACTTGGATGTTCACAGCAATATGAAAAAAAAACTAAAAGGAAGTTCTTTTCAACTAAAAGAAATTCCAAGAAAATTGAGAAAATGTGACCTTTTTGAAAGAAGTCATTTATAGGTTCAAGGTGAAGGGAAGTGCTGGAAATCTATCTCTGTGAGAGTCATAGGACTTTTTAGAGTCAAGGCAGTTCTTGGTGAAGCACAGCATTGGAAATTTCATGTTTGTTAATGTCAAGCAGTGTAATGACATGATGAGGCATCAGATGCTCTATATCAAATGGAACAGTTGTATCATCAGTGGTGAATGGAGTACTTACTTCAGTAAAAGTAAGAAATACTGTTGTCAGAAACAAAATAATAACAAGTGAAAGCCCTGAAGTAAAAAATAACTTGTATAAAATATATTAGAATTGTCAACAACAAAATAATTAACGTATACTTAACTTAGTTAAAGCACCTATTCTGTTGACTGTTATATATTATAGTATGTTATACTACTTTAATACTTTCTAATTGACACCCTTAAAAGGAAATTGCCTAAAAGTGACTATTTAAGAGAATATAGATTATTGAATATTTAGTATGTAGCATGTATGTATTAAGTATGATGATTTTATGTAAAATATTAAAATCACCTAAGTTTAAAGAATTACCCTCTGAAATGTAATGGATTGGAATTATACTGTAGAATGAAGTAGTATGAAATACCTCAAAATGTACTTAAAGGTGCCCTATTCTGAAAAAATATACTTTTTCAGTGATTGTAAATATTTCTGGTGTTCCTGCTAAAACACAAACTGGGAAATAAGACCACCCATTCATTCTGTGGTGGTCTGGCCTCCTCTGTGGTGTTGCTGAAACCTGACGGAACACAAGCCACTCAGAAATATCTCTGGTTGTGATGTCACAACAGGAGCAGAAGTAAAATAGTAACCACCCCTGGATCCATGTAGCTGCCCACTACTTCCAGGGGTGGGCGGAAACAGTGAGTGTGTGCGAAGTCAGACTGCACTGCTGCTACATTTATAATTGCTTAATTTTAAAAAATAACAATGAAATTTAAAATATTTAATTCATAAAATAGCATAATAGGGCCCCTTTAAGTACAGCACTTCAGTAAATCTCTTTAGTTACTTTCCACCACTGCTTATGATATATTGTGCTTTTACCCCATCCCAGGGCTGCTTCATCATCTTTATTCTGGTTCCATATTTTATTGATATTTTGCCACATGGTGGAAATCTCATCTTGAAATAGCCGCAGTAACTACTAGCAATTCAAGCAGGAATAGGGAATAGGTCATCTGAACTAAAATTACTTAGTTCTTGTTTTTCATATTGTTAAAGCAATAGGAGTAACAGCTCAATAATCATTTTTATATATTTTTTTCACTGACATACAGTGTATTTAGTATTCGTTGCTTGCAAATGAAGCGTAATAACAAAATGAAATCAGTATAAGTGACCTATATTGTGCAGGACTTCTCGTTCCTTCTCAGTTTAGTCATTAAAACCTTGTGTCCACTTGATATTACGTGACTGTCATGGCTCCAGAGTGATTGCAGTGTTCACAAGAATTGTTTTATGTGCATTTAAAGCAGTCTGTTCTATAACAGCTGCATTTCTAATGGCATCTGGTAGCATTGTGTCTGAGCTCTTTCTGAGCAGTGCAGAGCAGAAGGAAATGATCCTTATCTTGCTTTAGACGGCAACGGAAAAGTGATATAATATCAGCAAAATGGACTCACATTTTTTTGTTAAACCAGTATGAATACTGTGTAACTTACATTTTTTAAAAGTAATATTACAGTGCTGTAGTTAAACGTCTTCCTCTGCATATTTTACCACAGAAAGTTGTTTGAATTTCATATTGTATTTTTTATTTTTTCGCTACACCAGAGCCATGGCGATGGAAAATTAAGTCCGAGAGGGTGTTCTATGATGAGTCAGAACTGAAGCACACGTAAAAAAAAAAACACGTAGCATCATGGTCATGTCTTCTTCCTTATTTTAAAAAAAAAAATAAATTAGACTCACCGTTTATTTGGAACTGGCAGATATTTATCCACCTGCACCAGGCGGTTAATTGTAACCTGGCTATTATTTGGTATTTAACAGTTTAACAGCAACTTTGCAACACAGACAGAACACTATGCAGCTGTGTCAGATAGACATGGGAGCTAAGATTGTCTGGTACAGTGCAAGAACTTAATTGAATTTTTACTGGTATAAAAGAAAAAAACTACTACACCACATTGTACCCTTGATTCGTACCATTTCTAATCAACTAGACGAAGACTGGGTCTCGGTCGTGATAATGAGTGATTCTTGGTCATGTGTGAGTAATAAAACCCAGCACTCTGTTTGTTTCCTCAACCTGACCTCTTTTTCGGGGCACGCATAACTGGGATTATTATCCCGGCCACAGTGATTGTTTTCAGAAGTCTCTGTTTTTAACACATGCCATATAAAATAAGTGTATTCATGTGTGACTTTGTTTGTGTGTGACTGACAGTAACAGCTTTTCTGCCGCAGTTGTGTAAGAGGTAAACATTTATTTTCTTTTTTCATGATTTAGTGACATCAGAATCACTTTTGACATCTTCCCAAAAAAACCTCACGTCATTCTGTCTCCCCCGCTAACATCTTACTGTAATTCTTTCTTCTTATCTCATTCTGTCTTTTCATTGTGGTTCTGTCGTCTCTTTCCCTCGCTCCCTCTCTCCCTCTTGCAGTCTCTCCCCCCTCCGGTCTTCCCATGGGCCCACAGGAGATGATAAGGTGATGTCATACCTCCGCTTCCTGGGGATGTGAGTAACTGTACACTGTGTGCCTTGGGCCATGTCAGGGAGTGTGTGTGTGTGTATGTGTGTATATAGCAAGGAGTTTGTGTTTTTTTTAAATAAGAGCGAGGGAGATGGAGAGAAGAGGAGGGGGGAGGAATGATTGCAAAACCTACTTGGACAAAATGTTTTAAAATTCTTGATAAAAGCTTTCATGCACACAACACAACTAACATACACACTAAATATATTTACACTATATATTCTGTGTGTTTCAAATGTAGATATTTGGTTTGTAAGTGCATGTCACTTTTTCAGTATATTTTCATTGTTTTGGTTTTTTAGTATAGATGAAAGTTTTATATAAATACTGTCATATTTATCAAACACTCAATCCTCATAGCGTGAATCCAGAAACTTTGTCATAGAACATTAAAATCAACCAATGAGAAGACAGACCAAAATTGCCCTGTGCTTTCTAGAGCTCCATAAGGTTGATAGAGGAGCTGTATTATAATGCAATGATCTTTAAACCACAAAGATATCATGTTTGGGATATCTAATGCATGATATGGGACCTTTAACCTCTTAAGATGCACCACCCTTTTTCAGTTGTATTTGCAAAAATGGTATGCCCAAGTTCTAAGTAGCACAGTTCTCACGTTATATGTCACATATTGTTAAAAAGTTCTTGCTATCAGATTTGGATGGTGTTGTCATGGGAAATTTCCATTGGGTCGCACTGTTGTCCATCAAACCAAAGGTGGTCAAACTTTTGTAATCGGTCCTCATTGGCTTTCAAGCTGGTAATCTCCTGTCCCGATTGGCTTGTGCATGGTGTCAATCGATGCAAACCGACTTCCAGACCATAAGTGTTGCGTTATTTGTGCGTAGAAACCAATAACTGAAGTGTAGTATTGCCATAGATGACCCCTGTCCACTGCATGCAGATCCAGTCCGGAATGACTTTGGCAAAAATAGAACCTCTGCATATCTGCTGTTGTCTGCAGCCATTCTGTAGTTGGTGGAAGTACAAGCATTGATTATAATGGACATGGATTGAGAGTGAGTGAATGTAAACCCTGGCAGCAGCTGAGTTCCCACCAATGCTGATTTGGCAAAGCAGATTAGTAGCATACAGTGCAAAGCATTGAGGTGATAGAGTTTACTGTAGGGCATTTGAAGAAAATCTTTGGAAATCTGTTTCAAGAACACTGAAAAACATTCCAAACAAACAAATTCCCTTTAAAGTTACTCAAAGATGTTACACATCTATGCCCCCAAAGAAAAGGGAACACAATGCAGACCTTTGTGAACCCTTCGATTGAACATCTGTGACCTTGTGTGATTCGTACTACTCTTGTTTTTTGGAAGGTGAGTTCAGTCCATCACAGAGAAAAACGCAGGTTACCTATTGATTTTAGAGTTGAGTAAATACTAAACACTTTCTACTGTCAACATTACCACGCAATCCAATGTGAGCTTCATTGAAGATGGCTTTTGTGAAGTCTTATCTAATCTAATGTGATATTTACTGACATGAAGATCCGGTCAAAATTCTTTTCGGTCAAAGCCTAAAACTTGTTCCATTTGTTGTTGTTGGTTTTTTTTGAGATTTCCTATTAATCTCATTTTGAGTGATCCTTGCTTAACCATAGTCTGGTTTCGATTAGTCTTGATAATGTTAAAGGCCCCAAATGGCATAGATGATGATGACAAAAAGACTAAGAGTTCAGACCCAAAACAGATTACTGCCTAAAGCACTGCAAGGGGCTGCTTACTGATACATGTGAAATTTTAATGCACATTTTTGAAGTATCTCATTAGAAAAGGGTGAAATGGTCTAATTCAAAAGTCTCGTAGACTCTTTGTGGGGGTGACGCCTTTCACAGGTGACCACTTTGATTCAAAATTGTCAGAAACCTTTGATAAGTACTCAAAATATATCACATTGCAGGTATTAATAGTTAGGGTATATAAGTACTTTGTCTACCACCACTAATCCCATCATTTCCAATTAGAGAAAAGGTGAAAATAAATTATGAAGAATCCCAAAACTGAGTTTGCCCATAGGGCCCCCAAATCACTGAACCTGCCCCAGACTGAGATACAATAGCTTTTACTTGTTTGTCTTGTGTTATTCCACAAATTCTTGTATCGTTTTGAGAAATACAGCCATTTCCTGCTCACTCCTTGCTGTTGGATGGCTGACTGAACCTCCCACTGTCATGTTTCAGTAACAGACGCACTACTTTCTGAGCGGGAAGTTCTTGGCTTTCATTTTTAGTAAAATTACACAGACATAATCTCTGGGAGGGGAGTGGAGAGAAAAGGCCGGAACTGAGTCTGAAAATAACCAAAGGACTGGAAAAAGAAAGATTCCCCCCCTCCTGTTGTCCATGTAAGACCTGCTTGTGCCCCAAAGCCTGCGGCAGGAACGCTGGACGGCAGCACCAAGCTGTAAAACAATGTCGAGAGTGTGCTTGAAGCAGCTCGCTTATAAATCAAACATAAAACCATACTGGCGCTGCAGTCCATCTGAGGGAGCAGCACTTTGAACCGTGATCACGCGGGGCTGTCGCCTCAGACGGGAGCAGAGTTGCGTTCAGCTTCAACAGTGCACTTAAAAGGAAAACAGCCTTATTTTAAGCTCATACCACTCGCCTATAGTGCTTGCGCTGTCGAACACGCTCAGCAAAGTTGAGGAAGCTGCATTTTCTGTCACTCCTTGGCTACATTCCTCCTTTTTTATTGTTTCATCGTGATTTATTTTATTCTTTTGATTCTGACTGCTTTAAAGTGTCAGTGTGTGCCTGCTTTTCATTGTATGAGGAACCATATCAAGGTTTTATTGGTTCAGTAAGGCTGGTATCTGACACATTTTGATGCTGTAATACAAAAAAAAATGCTAAAAATAGATAAAATCATGTCATGGGAAGAAAAAAAATGGTACAAAATGTAGACGTGATCTCACCAATATGTCATATTTGGAAAAGATAAGATACAACACAAAAGGAATGCTCTCACAGTGTAATTTCTCACCTTGCAAATAGAAGTCTCTAATGTAGATACTATATTTTTAAACCTGTACTGTTTCATAACTTACCTAATGGGAGGATGTGAATAATTTGTAAAGAGGGAAACAGGAAGGTCTTGGGAAACTGGAAAGACTGATGCATAAGAAACTCATGCTCCTAAACTCCCCTTGTCATGTTCGTCCTTCCTTTATTCATTTTTTTTGTTACTGTCCTAACTTGAAATGTATCCATTTCAAAGCCTTTTAAAAATCGCTAATGTTTTTATTGCTTACATTTGATCAACTGGTTATCATTTATCTGTAAAGTACTTTCAATTGCACTAACCTGCTTGAAAGGTGCGAACAAAGATTGTTTGATTGCCTAATAACCAATCAATTGATGTGAATGCTAATAAAATAGCATGAAGTCTTTGATCTATCACTGTCTTGTCTGGTTTTCTTGTGTTTTGGGGTTGTTTTTTCTACATTTAGTTCCTTCCTATTTTGTTATGTCTGCTCCTTGTATTTTGTGTTCCTTGTATTTTGGGGTCAAATTTTATGAAGTAGTCAATAAAGATGACACCTGTGCATGTTATGTTATTTGCAAAGACTGCAGCGCTGTCTATGTATGTCTGTGTCTATGTGTATGTGACAGCCACAAGACACATCTAACATGGTGCATCACAAATATGTTGAACCCCAAACCAGGCTGTCCTATGGACTTTAACCTTCAAATATATCAGGATCCTTTCCAGAGCATGCAGGAACTTTCTAGCCTCGCACCAGCAGTGTGAAATAACCTAAAAAAACAAAAAAAAATAAAACAGTGGGAGGGCAGTTTTGTCATGTAGTTGCAGGTGAAATAACAGGCCATCCACACATCTCTAGTGGCTCGCTTGTGTCTTGCTGCCTTCACCTGTCTTTGATTTGTAATTAGTCTCTGTGTATTTAAGTCCTGTTTGGAGTTCAGTCTTTGTCTGATTGTCTGTTCTGAACGTCATCCTGTCTGCCACCTTTCATTCACTCTGTGACCTTATGTGCTGCATGTACCTGTCCAGACAGCCATCTCTCCAAAAATATATTTATATGCCATCTGGATTACATTCTCTTTCAACATAAGCAATTTTTAATGAATATCGAATGTATCTGGAAAAGATTCACTCGTACGTTTAGTTTGTTTTCTTTTCAATATCCTCATGTGGCAACAAAAGCACGATTAACATTTAGACGAAGCTGAAGTTGCACGGTTCAATATCTGACCAAACCACAATCTTTCCCGAACCGGCTTGTTCTCATAGCTCAAACCACACACTGAGACACAGGATGAAAACCTCATCCCTCTCATGACAGAGCCCTGTGCTTTTTTATATTTTAAATACATTTCTGTATAAAAAACATTCAACATATTTCCTACAAAATGTATTTACCTAGTGATATGAATGCAATTTTTAGGAGACAGCATTGAGCTAGCAGTGTCCTTTTCCGTTTTTTTTTTTTTTTTGATATATCAGTTTTAATTTAATCTTAATCGCAAGGACATGATCAGATTCATCACCATAAATGTAACAATTCTTTTCTTTCTTTTTTTGAGCATCATTTCTCTCTCCCTCCCTTCTTTCCTTCCCTCCATGCTCACCTTTCCATTTCCCCCGCCCCCCCACCTCCTCACCTGCTGAGATCAACAGACAATGGGCCACTTCAAAAGGCCGGTTTGCTTTAGACATTCCTTCTGGAGAACGAGAGAACAATTATAGCTACTCCTCTGCTCTGGACACACACACACACACACAAACAAAAAAGGATGTTGCCTAAAAACAGAAAGAAAAGGAAGCGGGGACAGAATAAAAAGGGGGAGCGAGCAAGACAAGAAAGAAAGAGAGAGGAAACCACAATATCCTGCAATGACATGGCCACGGCCACAACCAAACAGTATGGGTTATCTGGGATGTGTGGAATGAGTGGTATTTGCCTTAAATAGGCCTCAACCGTTTGTTTGGAGATCTATTTTCTCTCCAGTTGGCCACGCTTTTTTTTCCCCCTTCTTTTTTTATTTTCATGTTCTGAATGACAGGAAGGGGAAAGGGAAGAGGAAGAGATAAGAGGTTAAACTTGGATGTTTCTTTCCCAGAGAGAAGACTGGGCAGCGACGCAGAGAAGAGTGGGTGTAATGGCTTTGCTTACGCATTCGCTGCCAGAATAGGAATTATTCCATGACGACTTCCAGGGAAATGAAAAGAGGATACTGTATTGCCTTTTGCATCATGCCCTTGACACAAGTGCAGTCATGCCTTTATTTTATTATTTATTTATTTTTTATAAGAGGAGTGGGCTTTCTGCTTACACTATAACGCACATTACACATTTGGAGCTTCTATATTTGTATGCTATTAATAAAAAGATTTCTGTTTCGCTCTCTATTTGTTTTAAGATTAATTTATTCCAGAAACGTAGGCGTGTAAAACTGGGTGAAACATAAGTGCTAGATTTATTGGCATTGTGTTCAGTAGCAACAAAATTGCATCGGCAACTCCAATTAAATTTAACAAGGAGAGCCAACACATAAAAGGTGTGATCGACCATATACATGAAATGTTCACGTGTTAGATTTTACATTGACAGCATACAGACACAGTGTAAAATGCGTAAAAGATTTGCTGAAATCCTCAAATGATGATGAGATGTTTTCCCATTTATACATAGTAATAAGAACAATAATCATCGCAAATATGTACTTTAATTTCCTGGAAAATCAGGAAGATCCTGAGGAAATGAATAATTCTTCAACAATTGAACAGTGGGCCGTTTCCTCCGCGCTGAACAACATCAGGAAGCGTAAAACGTCACAGAACCCTTTGAAAGACGCACTAATGGGAGCGAAAAAAGGGAGCAGAACTGCGTTTCCCAAAGGATGCTGAGTAATGTGGGACGTCAGGACATCAGCTGCCCTCGTGTCCATGAAGGGTCATAGAACCTAATGTCCTTCGCTGTAATCAACGTCAGTGTTTTAAAGTAACCTCCCCATGTGTCATGCCGAGGCGCGAGTGTCACTAAATTCCCAGGCCGTTAAAAGGATGAAAGCAGCAGAAAAGAGGTATGATTTCACCGCTAACTTTGTCATCCAGGATATTTTTGGTCTCTCGCGAACGTCATCGCTGCAGTTGGTGTGTGTGTGTGTGTGTGTGTGTGAGAGCGAGAAAGAGCGTTTGTGTATGTGAGACATCACAGCTGAGAAGCCAAGCTGGCTTCCGGTCTGGTCAAGGTGTGCGCTTGTGTGTGAGCGAGTGTGTTTGTGTGTGTACGACTACAACAATGGATGACAGTTCTCTCCCATGTTCCTAGGAGTACACGCAGTGATTTGGAGTCACGCTCAGAACGTGCGAGACATCTGGGCAGGTGTGTGTGAGCGTGAAGTCAGAATGAGTGCAGGTGTGACGGAGGAAACTATAGATTTTTTAATCATTGAACTTTGCATTGCAGATAATTTAGCTTATATCATTTTTTTTCCTGATTTGGGCCAGTTTACTCTTGTTTTAAGTTTAAGTATTTTTCTGTAGTAAAACACAATTTTAATGTTTTTACTTACAATATTCTAAGTATATTAGCTCTGTCATAGCAACATAAATTGATTCTGACCTTTCTGTAATCACCTTACATGTAGGTTTCTTTTGATACCAGGTTAAATATATAACCTTTGTGGTTGTAGAGAGACTTAAGTGGATAACGGACAGGTTCACAGTTTTACAAGTTTTAAAGTTTTAAAATAACAATCAGGCGCCCATATGAAGACTGATACAGGTTTAGTTCAGTGTTGTCATTCCTCCACTTCATACTGGCTACTAATTATTCCATCCAAATGCACTTCATTGTAAGTAAATGGAGGCCAAAATCCACAATTATCATTATTAGAAAAAATGTATTTAAAGGTTTATCTGAAGATAACATGAGTTTGTCTAATTCTTTCCAGAATTGCTCTCCCCCCCTTGTGTCTTGAGTTTTCCTGTACAGCTACACTGGAAGAATAGTAACAAAACGAGGCAATTTGGCACCGAAGAGGCAGTAACTTTGAAATATATACACATGACTGGACTAATTTGGATGACTGAAGCGTCATATTAGCTTCATATAAACTTTTAAATCTATTTTTGCACAGGAGGAGGGCCGTGGATTTCCCCCATCACTTACATGGTAAGTGCATTACAGCAAGAAAAACATGTGTCAGTGTTCATTGGGGAATCTAAGTGTTGTTTTAGGAGGGGCTTGAAAAAAAATGTGGGCCTATCCTTTAAAATGAAGAGAAACTGAGCGTTTACTGTCCTCGCCCTGAAATGTCGGAATGAATAGTTCACCGAACAAACCGACATCATGCCATTAAAACAATAATGCAAGAATGAAAACGTTTGGGGTTCACCCAGACAATTGCTGTTTTCCATGAAAAGTCACACTTTTATTTACTAGTAGTATTTGAAATAATATTTTTTTAACAAGGGTTTTCTATTTTCAACCATTAGCTTTCTGACGCAATGAGCTAACGCACTGTACCAGTAGAACACTGGAGTGATAGTTGCAGGAAATGGACCTCTATATACCCATGTAGATATTGCACCAAAAACCAGACATTTGCAGGTAAAATAGTCATTTACCACATTAGCAATGTATCGAGTGTATTTCTGATTAGTTTACAGTTATTTTCATTGAAAAAAACAGAGCTTTTCTTTCAAAAATAAGGACATTTCTAAGTGACCCCAAACTTTTGAATGGTAGTGCATGTCTTAAATTAAAGTATAGTAAAATAGTCTCTTAGCTTAAAGTAGTGCAAGGTCAGAGAGGCAAGATATGTGTAAAATAGTTGCCTAAAACAAAATCTGGATTAGGAAAAAATCGCAGCTTCGACGATCTCAAGATCGTGTTGCCTGAAATCGCAGTTTTTGATGATAATGATACATCGTTCGGGCCTAATAAACACCACGAGTTAATCGCTGATGCTGAACAATAAACACCCCAAGTCGTTTCGGCTTCTCACACAAAAAAAGTCCCGCTAACTGCGCCGCCGCCGCTCCTCCAGTTACCGCTGTACGCCGCTTGCCAATCATTAAGCGGATAAAAAAAAAAAACACGTAATGTGGCAGATTTGATCAACTCAACCCCCTAAACTCTCCGGGGACTTTAAGAACTGCTTTGAACAAGATCTCGACCGCTTTTGGCTCCTTGTTTTGTTTTTTTGTTTCGCCACAACAGAGCGGCGACTCTCGGCTCGTGGGCTCCACGGGCCTATCGCACGCCGCTGTGAAACGGCAGAAAGACGAGCTAAATGAGTGCCATGTGAAGGAAGTCAAACAACCAGCTTCACCGAAGAGACGCGAGCGTCTCTCTCAGAACTCTAAGAATCTACAGTACGCTTCCTCCAACTGTGTCAGGTTCTCTTTGCTGTGTTCTATAGTTAACTTCTAGAGAGGGCGGGGGGGGGGGGGCGTTGCCGGTTGACAAACGCCTCTCACTCTGAGGGAAGGCTACATGTTTGGAGCCCCTGCAGAATGTGTCTATCCAGCACAAATCATCTATTAGGAAAACAGTTGCTGTAAGGCCAACCACAAGTATCCGGGCGATTCTCTGGGTTGTCAAAATGCTCCCTCTCGCTTTGTCTGTCCCCCGATTTTCTCCCGCCCCCCCCCCCCCCCCCCCCCCCCCCCCCCCACACACACACACACACACTCGGCCTTCCTCCCCCCCCTCCCTCGTCTCAGAGAGCAGGAGCAGATGGGGAGACCGGTGTCAGCATTTCCAGTAGGATCAGCTGACGGATATGCATCCCCTGTTTCCGTTCCTGTCGGTATGTGTGTGTGTGTGTGTGTGTGTGGTTGCTCGAGTGGAGCAGAAAGGTGAAGGGAATAGCATGCATACAGTAACGTTGACAAAGCATCTCTGTTTTCATGATGAGGCCTCCAGAACAGGATGAGAGCGAAGGAGTAAGTGTAGGGGAGGAAGATTAGAGCGACCGCTGACTTTTTATATCCAAAAGAAATGGGTCATTATTTGGTAAGATCTAGCCCAGCGGAGCTCCTATTGGAGGACATGTTTAAAATGCCTCGGCGGTATGCTTTAATGAAGCATCGCTCTGCGTAACCCCATCCCTATTATTGTCGGGATAAACTCTGGAGTTCATAACCTAAGAATTTGGATTTTCTAATTGCGCATTTCCAAAACCTTTCTCAAGTTGTTCGGATCCGAGCTTGTTTCAGAGACCTCAAATTCTGCAGTTTCTCCGGTGCGAAAGGGGGAGGAAAAAAATTACAGAAAGAGAAATCCAGCGGTGCATGTGGTGGTTTAAAAAAGAAATGAGGAGCAATACGAGCAGAGAGGAGCAAAAGCAAAAAAAATATAGAGCGAAGGAATGACGAGGAGAAAGCAATAAGACAGAGATGGAGGAGGCTGGAAATTGAGAGACAGGCAGGAAGGGAGAGTAAAGAAAGATGGAATTGAGGAAAGAGAGAGGAGTAACAGATGAGAGAATGTGTCCCAGTTCCAGGGTGTGTATGTGTTGATCTGAGTGTGTGTGTGTGTGTGTGTGCGTGCGTGTGTGTGTGTCTGCTAGAGTGGTTTGTGTTGCAGGGATCTTGGCTGCTGTCAGGCTAGGGGACTCCCAGAGGAAGCCAGTCCTTGTTCAGTTTACAGTGAATGATTCCCTTCCTGCCCTGCACAGCCCTGCAGGCCAATGGCCAACCAGGTTTGTGTGTATGTGTGTGTGTGTATGTATAGCTGTGTGCTGTGCTGGTTCATAGGATAGCCTGGTGGAAAGAAATAAGTAAAAGCTGCCTTATAAATGAGAGGTCACAGGTTGCATAAAAGATGTTTGTCCATCATCAGTCCAGTGTCCTTAAGTAAGAAAGGCCTACCTCTTTGTTGTTTTGTTTTTTCTCGTTTTTTGTAGAGAAAATGTCCTCACGAATAAGATCAGGAGACACATACAAGTACTCAATTTGTCAGTTTGCTGTCCTGGATTTGAATGTTGCCACTAGTGGTTTAATATCTTTGGTTTGTAACAGTTAAGAAGAGAAGCAAAGAAAGGTATTCCCTTTTTTTATGTAAAAGTTGCAAAACCACACTTCAAAAATACTCCACTACATTCCAACATTGAAAAACTTTACCTGAGGAAATCAGTAATAAAGATTTAACAGAAAAAAGTATCAAAAAGTACTCAAAAATGCTCGTTATGCAGGACAGTCCCTTACAAAGTACTATATATTGTGTTAATGATGCATTAATGATGTAGCTGATTAAGGTGGATTAATTATATCTATTCCCTGTTCTTTCAACTGTAGCAATGGATGTAGTTTTTAATAAATGTAACCTTAATGTAAAACGTTCTAGAGCTGCCATATTGAAGTATTAGAGTAGTATTTCCCTCAGAAATGTAATGGAGTAGAGGCATAAATAATTACTGTAGTTGACACATTTGCAGGTCAGGTGGTGCTGATCAACTGAGAATGCAAAATTTTACTTCTGCAGCTGAGAAAACAAAGAAATATTATCATTAAAAAAAACAAATCAGGGAATGGAAAGTAGGATTATAAGTAGGATAATTCCGCTCGGATCTGACATTTACGTAGGGTCGTCCTATTTTTTTAAACTGGAAAATGTAGAGCTGTTGCTCAATTTGAAATAGTAATTTGTCACACTCTTTGGTACTTGGAAAAGTGGTAATCCTACTGTAATGTCCTCCGCCAAGTCTGTTTAAATCCCACAATAATATGGAACTTGTTGGAGCCATGAATCAGCTCCAGTTCTCCCAAACATCTTAAACCACGTTCCAGTGTTTCGTCCAGGATCTTTTTCCTGGCACGACGGCCTCTGAAACAACGTTTCGGGCCATGTTCTGTCTCAGCCGTTACACATTAAGCGTGGATTAGATGAAGAATGCCATCGCTTCCAAAAAATGTGGTGAAA